>OX392528.1:1400000-2000000 GCA_947623455.1 Mimachlamys varia | reverse complement strand
TTGTCTGATAACTTCACTTCGATTTACCATGGAGGTGTCTCGATTAGTTGCTTCACAAATATTGTCCACTTTACTCAGCAAAGCCATTTGAGGAATTCCTGCATGAAACAACGATTAATGAAAGATAAATTGTGTAATAATGCGTATATCTCTCATGCGCAATCGAGAGAAAAATATGTTCTTGTGAAGTTGTCTGCTGAGGTCAGTTTCGATTTTTATGTGTTTAATTGGTAAACAACACTATATTAAGTGTCTGACGATAATAACTTGTGATCAGATCTGACCTAGAAGCAGCAGCTCTACAGTGTAAAGGACGCGTAAGGTTTCTCTAATAGACAAATAGGTTTGTATAGTTAGGGTATTACGTGCACCTCTCTAACTGGTCATGGCCTTCTTCTTTCTGTTATTTGCTTTTTTCCATAGTTGCTTTTGTAGTCTGTTTATGTCAACATTGAATGGTGTTCTTGAACACGTATTTTGTTGCTAATGATGCGGTAAAGTTTATTTAATCCTCTCGTCATCGCAATTTAAACATGTTTATCGCTTTGTTATTTTATAAGTGATCTGCACCTACACACTCGAGTAACGAAAAGTACCTCTCCGGTCCACAGCCTCCTGGACGGTTTTGATTTGGTTCCTCACAGACTCCGTCACAAAGGGTATACCGAGCTTTTCGGAGTATGTCTTAGCGTCCAGGACGTACACAACACAGTGGATTCTGTCCTCCAGGCTGGGGTTATGTTTGTATCCATACATATTCCTTGTCAGCGGGAAGGAGGTGTTAAACTGTAAGGGTATGAATACTAACAATGAGTACGTATTCTCTTGTACTTTTACGAGGGTCTCCATGTAAATCTTTCCTTTGTTGATATTTAGCCTGTAGTTTTATTGATTTCGAGTTCGGATTATGGATTTGTTGACGCTTTGGTATGGCACGTTTTAATACTAATAATTAGATATATTAATGAACATTGAGAAGAAAATGAGAGATTGCGATCTGATACTTATCTTTCCAATCTTACCACGTATTCGTGGGACATGTGTCCTTCCAGAATGGAGTTGATGTCTTTGCTGATTCCGATTCTGTCTTCGAGTCCTCGACAGTCACACAACCGGAACTTCATGGCATGTCGGTTGTCGGAAGCTAGTACTGGGTACTGTCGGTACTGTGGGCATGTTATTATCAGAAATGTAAATGTATATTTATGATAATAACGAGATATGAACAAAGCATCTCGTAACTAAACATCTACCCACAGGTCGTGTTCAGCGGCAACAACATTCTTATCTTCAATATCCTGGCTCAGAGAATAATCCTTAATCATGCTATGTTTTTCTCCATGTGAATATGGATTCACTATTCTATAATACATTATGTGGAGTTATGTAAGCCAACAATGGCTATGCGTGCTTTAGGATCAAAGCGTTTGCTAAAATAATCATTACTTATATTCATATTTTTTATGGAGTTAATGTGCTTTATTTAGTTACTAGAGTTAGATTTATGACGTTGAAATTGTAAATGTTGTTATAGTCTCATAACAATATAATGCGTTAACAATTCACTACAATGTAGATATAAAGAGCAAATAATATGAAATCTTTCATTAGCGGTAATGTCTTTGTGCTGACCAGAAAACGATATAGAACTCATGACTGAGGTAATGTTCCGTATTCTTTTCCTCGCCTCACGACAACACGCTCTTCGCGCTTCCCAGGATACAGTAGGAGCTTACCATCGATGTAACACTTTTCGTTCTACTTCCGGCTTCGGCAGTCAATGCAACGTAACCACGAAATGTCGATTCTACTGAGTTGAGAAAACTAGACTTTCCGGCACCAATAGGTCCAATAAATAGAATGTTAACGTGTCGTAAGGCCTCCGCGGACACGCCCATAGATCTCAGTGGCCAGTACTGTTCCACCTCTTCCCGTAAGTTTTGTAGGTACTACAAACACAAACATCGGACGTGCATTTAGACGTGTTATGACGAAACCTGACCACCGAGTGAAAACCAACATGTTAAGTAACATGTCAAGTCCGATCGAATTGTCAATTATTTGTCATTAAAATTTCATGAAATGAAATGAAACAGAATCAAAACAAAATGTTTTCATGGTCATTTTAAATCAAATTCTTGATTCGAGTTTCTTTTAAATTTTAGCTGATAAAACAAAATCAGGACTGATGTTACACAGTACACAGTAACGACACGTACATGTAGTTGTTGATAACAGACATACATTGTTGATATAATTCATGATCGTAAATCATGGTTACATCACAAGTGCATGTACCTGTGGTAGCGGTATCTCTTCCATGAACTGTAATACGAACTCATTCCGGAATTGCGTATTGTCACGGGCCTCCCCGTCATTGTTTTAGATACTACGCATTGTGTCTAAAATATCAAAGGGTATATCACAAAACGTCTAGCCAAGTAGCTTAAGAAATAACACAATCTTAACAGTCTTGAGTACCATAACCGTCCTTCGGCAGCATGTTACGCTTGACCACTCTGGTTCCGGTCTGCCTTCCTGGTCAAGCTCGTTCTTTTTATCATCTTACTCGCTCATCATTTTATTTATATTAAAACCCTCACCCTGTGTGAACAATAATGCCGTGTTCACAAGTGTATCATGTTCCCAAACCACAATGACCCATGTGTTAATAATCTAATTAATGCTTCACCCCGCCCCGCGCTAGCTTATTACATGTTATACAGTAACAATAATAAGTGTGCGTAGCTTTTGTCCCGAGTTGAGTTTGTTAATTGTCCCCTGTACATGTTACCTGTATCTGGTAAAAGTTTGTTACATTCGTCCCTGTTTCACAAAATTTTTAATTATAGTTCTTTAAATGTTTTGCACACTACTTTGTTACACCGATTTTGTATTTTAGATGGGTTGTGTAAGAAAAACGGATGTTATATTGTTTTGATGATTTAAATACTAACGTCTTACCAAGCAAAATATTTGTACAATTTGTACCTATGGACTTGGAGATCAGAATTGTACAATTTGTACTTGTTGACTTGGAGATTAAAATTGAAAATATACCCGACTCGTGTCATCCTTTTTAAAACTGTTTACCCAATCGATGTTGTTTAACATGCAGGCTATGCCCTCGGTAGAAAAAGTCTATTGTTTCATAATCAAAATAAAGGATATAGACATGAAAGAGCAGATTTAGAATATACAGACCTGATGATCAAATATTGGCTCGGCTCTCCAGCTCAGGTCCAACATACCTTCAGTCACAGAAAACATACAATTTTTAAATGAGGGAGTGCTGTTATTTAAATGGTGATAACTCTTGCATATTTTATGTGTAAGATAAATAATTTAAAAAAAATTATGGTAAGGAACGTAAATTCTTTCACAACTGTACTGATGGTTCACGATCCACTGTCGATGAGTACATTATTTATATGGTGGATCCCTGTTGAGCATTCGAATCTGTACGATAAATGTGACGATTTCGATTTTTCGGCCGTCAACTTTCCATTTCTTGACAGTAACATTTTTTAATTATATAAAGGTAGACGCTTTTGGATATGCTCATAGGTATGCCTACTTGTTGTGACTTAGACTGATGCCTACTTGTTGTGACTTAGACTGATGCCTACTTGTTGTGAATTAGACTGATGCCTACTTGTTGTGACTCAGACTGATGCCTACTTGTTGTGACTTAGACTGATGTCTACTTGTTGTGACTTAGACTGATGCCTACTTGTTGTGACTCAGACTGATGCCTACTTGTTGTGACTCAGACTGATGCCTACTTGTTGTGACTCAGACTGATGCCTACTTGTTGTGACTCAGACTGATGCCTACTTGTTGTGACTTAGACTGATGCCTACTTGTTGAGACTTAGACTGATGCCTACTTGTTGTGACTTAGACTGATGCCTACTTGTTGAGACTCAGACTGATGCCTACTTGTTGTGACTTAGACTGATGCCTACTTGTTGTGACTTAGACTGATGCCCACTTGTTGTGACTTAGACTGATGCCTACTTGTTGAGACTTAGACTGATGCCTACTTGTTGAGACTTAGACTGATGCCTACTTGTTGTGACTTAGACTGATGCCTACTTGTTGTGACTTAGACTGATGCCTACTTGTTGTGACTCAGACTGATGCCTTCTTGTATGCTCATAGGTAAGGTACTTGTTGTGACTTAGACTGATGCCTACTTGTTGTGACTTAGACTGATGCCTACTTGTTGTGACTTAGACTGATGCCTACTTGTTGTGACTTAGACTGATGCCTACTTGTTGTGACTTAGACTGATGCCTACTTGTTGTGACTTAGACTGATGCCTACTTGTTGTGACTTAGACTGATGCCTACTTGTTGTGACTCAGACTGATGCCTACTTGTTGTGACTTAGACTGATGCCTACTTGTTGTGACTTAGACTGATGCCTACTTGTTGTGACTCAGACTGATGCCTACTTGTTGAGACTTAGACTGATGCCTACTTGTTGTGACTCAGACTGATGCCTACTTGTTGAGACTTAGACTGATGCCTACTTGTTGTGACTTAGACTGATGCCTACTTGTTGTGACTTAGACTGATGCCTACTTGTTGAGACTTAGACTGATGCTTACTTGTTGTGACTTAGACTGATGCCTACTTGTTGAGACTTAGACTGATGCCTACTTGTTGTGACTCAGACTGATGCCTACTTGTTGTGACTTATACTGATGCCTACTTGTTGTGACTCAGACTGATGCCTACTTGTTGTGACTCAGACTGATGCCTACTTGTTGAGACTTAGACTGATGCCTACTTGTTGTGACTTAGACTGATGCCTACTTGTTGTGACTTAGACTGATGCCTACTTGTTGTGACTTAGACTGATGCCTACTTGTTGTGACTCAGACTGATGCCTACTTGTTGTGACTTAGACTGATGCCTACTTGTTGTGACTTAGACTGATGCCTACTTGTTGTGACTCAGACTGATGCCTACTTGTTGAGACTTAGACTGATGCCTACTTGTTGTGACTCAGACTGATGCCTACTTGTTGAGACTTAGACTGATGCCTACTTGTTGTGACTTAGACTGATGCCTACTTGTTGTGACTTAGACTGATGCCTACTTGTTGAGACTTAGACTGATGCTTACTTGTTGTGACTTAGACTGATGCCTACTTGTTGAGACTTAGACTGATGCCTACTTGTTGTGACTCAGACTGATGCCTACTTGTTGTGACTTATACTGATGCCTACTTGTTGTGACTCAGACTGATGCCTACTTGTTGTGACTCAGACTGATGCCTACTTGTTGAGACTTAGACTGATGCCTACTTGTTGTGACTCAGACTGATGCCTACTTGTTGAGACTTAGACTGATGCCTACTTGTTGTGACTTAGACTGATGCCTACTTGTTGTGAATTAGACTGATGCCTACTTGTTGAGACTTAGACTGATGCTTACTTGTTGTGACTCAGACTGATGCCTACTTGTTGAGACTTAGACTGATGCCTACTTGTTGTGACTTAGACTGATGCCTACTTGTTGTGACTTAGACTGATGCCTACTTGTTGAGACTTAGACTGATGCCTACTTGTTGTGACTTAGACTGATGCCTACTTGTTGAGACTTAGACTGATGCCTACTTGTTGTGACTCAGACTGATGCCTACTTGTTGTGACTCAGACTGATGCCTACTTGTTGAGACTTAGACTGATGCCTACTTGTTGTGACTCAGACTGATGCCTACTTGTTGAGACTTAGACTGATGCCTACTTGTTGTGACTTAGACTGATGCCTACTTGTTGCGACTTAGACTGATGCCTACTTGTTGTGACTTAGACTGATGCCTACTTGTTGAGACTTAGACTGATGCCTACTTGTTGTGACTCAGACTGATGCCTACTTGTTGTGACTTAGACTGATGCCTACTTGTTGAGACTTAGACTGATGCCTACTTGTTGTGACTTAGACTGATGCCTACTTGTTGAGACTTAGACTGATGCCTACTTGATGTGACTCAGACTGATGCCTACTTGTTGTGACTCAGACTGATGCCTACTTGTTGAGACTTAGACTGATGCCTACTTGTTGTGACTCAGACTGATGCCTACTTGTTGTGACTAAGACTGATGCCTACTTGTTGAGACTTAGACTGATGCCTACTTGTTGAGACTTAGACTGATGCCTACTTGTTGTGACTTAGACTGATGCCCACTTGTTGTGACTTAGACTGATGCCTACTTGTTGAGACTTAGACTGATGCCTACTTGTTGAGACTTAGACTGATGCCTACTTGTTGTGACTTAGACTGATGCCTACTTGTTGTGACTTAGACTGATGCCTACTTGTTGTGACTCAGACTGATGCCTTCTTGTATGCTCATAGGTAAGGTACTTGTTGTGACTTAGACTGATGCCTACTTGTTGTGACTTAGACTGATGCCTACTTGTTGTTACTTAGACTGATGCCTACTTGTTGTGACTTAGACTGATGCCTACTTGTTGAGACTTAGACTGATGCCTACTTGTTTAGACTTAGACTGATGCTTACTTGTTGTGACTTAGACTGATGCCTACTTGTTGTGACTCAGACTGATGCCTACTTGTTGTGACTTAGACTGATGCCTACTTGTTGTGACTTAGACTGATGCCTACTTGTTGTGACTTAGACTGATGCCTACTTGTTGTGACTTAGGCTGATGCCTACTTGTTGTGACTCAGACTGATGCCTTCTTGTATGCTCATAGGTAAGGTACTTGTTGTGACTTAGACTGATGCCTACTTGTATGCTCTAACTATGATGGCATGACATTTTAATTTGATGTGACCTAAATTCACAGGGCGACTGTCGTCAATGATGCAGAATACGCTTGGTCATTCGGAACTTCTAAACTTTTGTATTTTTGTCATTAGGCTCCGTGTAAATATTTCCTTTCTTCATATTTTGCCCCTAGTTTAACCGATTTTGAGTTCTGTATGGTTCTGTTTACGTTTCGGTATTCTCAGATTGGTTTATGTTTAAGCAGTATTATATACTTACCCACGGCTTCTCCGGCCTCCAGATGTAATCGGTGAGATTGTTGATACTCTGCGTCTAGTGTTTAAATATGTCATTACAAATCAATACTCTTTGTGTATAACTAAGAAATAAGAAATAAAATATCCTTTACCACCCTAATTATGTATGGAGAAAATAAATAGTGAATTACCTTCAGCAATTTTTATATAAAACAAATATATATTTTGGTTTGACCATTACTCAACACTCATTGACATCTATGATTGATCATGTTCTAAATTGACCATGTTATATACATTTACTAGCTGTATGTGTATAACATTAGAGATTTCACTATAGAGTAGTTAGAAACAGAAGAACAGATCGGAAACATCAACATGATTGTGATAGATAAATACCGAGTTCCCTTTTCATCATAGCAATATCTCGTTTAAGTTTTTCGACTGTGGACGACATCGCTGTGTTATCTCCCTTGAGTAACAGTATATGTTCCTCCAGGTCCGCACAAGTTTGTTGTTTTAGTTCCAGTTTCTGTGTTAAGATCTCTTCGTTTAACGTTGACGTCTTCAGTTCGTCTTTACGGGCAGCTAGTGGACAAGAGAAAAGTCCTCTATAAACAGTACATGGCTACTGCTCAATACCGTTTCGACAAGTACAAGCTTTGTTTTTACAAATCAAACATGATAACACTTCATTTAAACTTACATAACATTACTGTTGGTTGGTGAGATATTGTGATTAAGGTGATAGTAGCATAACTATATTAATATATTCCCATATTTTCAACTTGTGATACTGAAACTTGTCCAACGGGAAAACTGATTTCCACCATATGTAGAATCTAAACAGTATTGTATTTAAACGTTGAAAGTGTTTTCGGTGGTTATGTATATATTTTTCTATGGCTCACCGACTTGTTTTTCCAACACATCAAGATACTGTTGTAATTTCGCGAGTGTGGTAGACAGCACAGTGTTATCTCCCCTGAGTGACGTTATCTGTTCCTCAAGGTCCGTACGCGTGGTGTGGTGTTCCTGTTGTTCTGCTTTCAATTCGCGTTTCTGCTTGTCTTCGTTTAACAGTAGAGTCTTTAGTTTATCACTACTTACACCTATGTTAAATGTTGAACATTTTAATTTAAGTTTACGTTTTTCAATATCTCAAAAACAATTTGAAATTTGATAAATAATCTCGTTTGTTTTCGTTTCTAGACAAATACAAAATGTAAAACGTTGCTTACCTAGTTGTTTTTCGAGCTCAATAACATTCAGTTTTAACCTATCGACTGTAGACGACAGTACAGAGTTATCTCCCCTGAGTGACGCTATCTGTTTCCCAAGGTCCGTACGAGTGGTGCGATGACCCTGTTTTTCCGTTTTCAGATCCTGTGTCAGCTGCTCTTTGTCTAACCGCAGAGTCCTTAACTCTTCTTCCTTGACACCTGTTAAACAATGAAAACATATTACATCTAATTCGATTTGATTTTATAGTATTCTTCCTACAAATAAAATCGTAAACCAACTTACCGAGTTGTCTTTCCAACACCGAAACATTCCGTTTTCAATGGTTATTTCGTATCCCCCATCTTAAACATGAGATCTAAAACCAACTAACCCAGTTGTCTTTCCAACACAGACACATTACGTTGTAACGTTACGACTGTAGACGATAGCCCAGAGTTATCTCCCCTTAGTGACGCTATCTGTTCCCCAAGGTCCGTACGAGTGGTGTGATGGCCCTGCTTTTCTGATGTCAATTCTCCTGCCAACAGGTCTTTGCTTAAGCGTACTTTCTTCAGCTCATCTTCACTGATACCTGTTTAACGGTTAAACGTGTTTAAAATAGTTTTTCATCTGAAACATGTTTTTCTTTTTCTCAATTTAAGATTTATTTTAACTCGATTTACTTTTCCAAGACAAAGATATTTTTTATGATAAACACGGCTTACTGAGTTGTTTTTCAAACTCGGCGATATTCTGTTGTAACTTGACGAATTTAGATGACAGTACATTGTTGTTTCCCCTGAGTGACTCTATCTGCTTTCCTAGGTCTGTGCTAGTGGTGCGATGTTTCTGTTGTTCTGTTTCCAGTTTTCGCGTCAACTTGTCCATTTTTAATTGCAAGGTCTGCAATTCGTCTTGGCTGCCGCCTGTTCAATCGATGTTATTATTATGCTAGGTATATTATTTCCATCTTGTTTAAATCAGAAGAGTTAAGACAAATATGCTATTTAACATAACATCAGCTTATTCTGAAACATGGTTTCATTTCAATGATTTTATTGCAGAAAATAAAATAACAGGAATTAAAATAACTTAATGATTTAAAAACAAAATAATAATACATAGGAAAAACTAAAATAAAAACTTTTTTAAAACTGCTTTTGTTTCGAGGTTTAGATAGGTATACAAATGGATTTCTAAAATAATAACATTTTCTGGCTGCATAATTTAGTTACATGTATTTATATTTATATTCTTGTTTTGATAAGGAATATCTGCATACAAATAGTGGGTTGTTTAAAACCGTTTGAACAAAAAACTAGTGAAACATCTCACCCAAATGTGTTTCAAACACAGCAACGTTTTGCTTTGACGTTTTGACGATGGACGACTGTACAGTGTTATCTCCCCTGAGTGATGCTGTCTGCTTCTCCAGGTTTGGACAGGTTGTGTTATGGCCCTGTCCAACAGTCACCAATTCCTCTCTCAGTTGGTCTTTCTTCAACCTTATCGTTTTCGAATCATCTTTACGGGCAACTGTGTAAGTTTACAAGCCAATGAATGACATACGACCATAATGAAACGTACTGACCCTCTCAGCTTTTTCCAAGATAAGTATTTATACAGATAAAATAATCTCTTCTGATATCATGTATTTTTTAAATTCTCATTGAACTGAATTTCTGGACAAATATTGTCAAAAAGAAATAGAATAGTCATTGCTTTTAATTGAAGATGTTGGGATAATTTGTATACAACTTCCTGATTTCATGCTCAAATATATATAAACTGTACATTAATAATTGCATAGTTTTTTTCGACACCCCCTCCCCCAATAGCATCGCTTACCGGGTATATTTTCTACAGGGCAATTCCTTTGTAACTTTCCGACTGTAAATGCACCTCCCTTGAGTGTTCGCTGGTCTGCTGGAGTGACGTGCGTTTTGTGTTGTTCATTTATCGATTCCTTTGTTAAATGTTTTTTGGTTAAGGACAGCGTGTTCAGCTCGTCTATGTCGACAACTGTTTAAGAGTGTAAACGTATGACAGAGGTGGGATGATGTTAATTTTATACTGATGATAAAAGTGTCATAACATAAATATAATAGTGATATTTACTATATATATCTTACAACAATAATGAAGCAAGTTTTATCAAATTATATTAATCACTATTGTAGGCCCGGATGACCACGGGATGTGTCTTTGCGTGGAAAACAATCGGAATACTTGGATAAAAACCACGTGGTCCAGCAGCTGATCACACACATTTTCACGTCGATGGAGAACCGAGCAATGTTTGCCTTAGTGAAAGGTAAGTGCACTATCCATGCCCTTTGAAGGGATATAGACTTACAAGACCTACATAATTATGTTGTGCGTAAATCTGATAATTGTTCAAGGATTAAAGCATTTATGTTCATGATGTGATTTAAATCTGATGTGATAGGATTAGTTCAAGCACTTGTTAGGTTTTCCTTAAAACGAAGTCCTGTAAATAGCTTACCTTGTTTTCTTTCCATCTCAGAAACAGTTTCCTGAAACCTTTTAATTGTAGACGACATGGCGGTATTGTCTCCCCTAAGTGTCACAATCTGTTCCACAAGGTCCGTACCCTTCTGTTGTTCAGTTTCCAATTCTCTTGTCAGTTGGTCTCTGCTTAGCCGTAGACAATTTACCTCGTCCTCCATGACACCTGATCAACATGATGAACATCAGACAGTATATATTACACTACGGGATGTAGTTATTGTTACTATTTTGTTTTATTTCTTCATCATAGATTGTTATGTAGCTGAGGTCTCTGTTATAATTCAATCTACTTGAAACTGCTGCATGATATAAATGAACGAGGATCAGGTCACAGAACGGATTTTAGGGTTGATCTTTACCATACAGCAGAGCACACTTCCAAAAATAAAACAAAACATTATGGTAGCTAAAATGTAAGTGAGCCTCAGTTCTCACTTCGAGGAAGTTCTGAGTTCAACTGCTTGATATACCACTCAGGTACACACGTTACTTTTATCGTTGCTTTATATACAATTTGTGAAGCTCGATTTTTTAATATACCAATGTAATATTGGGGTTGATTTAGTTTATTTACCAAGTTTCTCTTTCAATATTTCGTTCTCGTTTTGGGTTTCTTTCACTTCTGAGGACAAGTGTACCATGTCTTGCTTTTAAATCGTTAATTGTCGCTCTGTATCCTACCGGACGGATTGACTGTTTTTGTCATTGGATTCTGGTAAATTTGTTATAGAGAATACCGAAGCGTTAACAAAATTTTAATCCCAACTCAAAATTAAACTAGGGACAAAATATGACAAAAGGAAAGATTTACACGGAGACCCTAGTAAAAGTACAAGAGAATAAGACCAGGTGCTCCGGAAAAGTAAGAGTCTTCTGAAAATCGCCAACACCTGCTATGCAAAAATTGATCACATCCAAGTAAACAAGTCCTCGAAATGAATGAGAACCGAGTCATTGTCAATCACAACAAGTAAGTACACTAATGAGCATACTCAAAAACGTCTATCTTCATATCACATAAAGATACAGAATATTTCTCAATGAGACAAAGATGGCGACCATAAAACTTGCCCATAGTTCTTATCAACCTGCCTGTCTCGAATCCCAGTGTTGTTAGTTTGTTTGTAAGCAGGCGACATCGATCACGAAAATCACGATATTTAGAGCAAGCCCAATAATATCGAATCAACTGCGACATGTAAACACGTAACTTGGGAAAGTTCACGATCGAAAAAATGAGATCGTTCATTTTATCGTATAGCTTAGTAGTAAGCTCTCCATGTTGGTCGTAGTTTAAGAAATAACGAGATGAACAAGTATCTTCGTATAATTATTTGTCATGTATTATCATTATACATTTCCGGTTATAAAGACCAATATTCCTTATCAAAAAGTGATTTAAAAATTGTCTACATCATTTATGTTTTAATTTTCATGATATTACTTTTATTAATGGGTTTTGATTTCTTATACATGTGTCTACCCTGCCTTCTAACGAACACTAGACGTTACCTTACTTCTTTATGACAGCTATTTAGGCAACAGTTACAGTTGATGGTATTATTTAAAAACATAACAACAGTAGAATTATCGTATTTTAAGTTTGACGTTTTCTCCATTTGTTTTAATTTCCATACAAGGATATTATGCACCCATATGCAAATTTTCTATTGTTCAAAGTAGAAATGTAGATACTTACTGATTTTGTTCTGCAATGTTTCAATCGTTTCCTCATACTGTTTGGTTTTTGACAAAAAACATTTTCTTTCTTTCTCGAAAGCAGCTATAAGATCAACTGCCTTTTGTTCTGGATGAGTAGCACTTTTCTGACATGCTTCCCTTTCTTCTGCCCTGCCTTCAGAACTCTGCTCCTTGATACTTTCTAATTCAGATACAAGCTGTTTCCTGTCATTCAATATCTCCTTGGAAAGATTTCTGATTTCTTTCTCTGTCAGACTAACATTGTGACTGGTAAGTCGCTGTTTCAGTTTAACTTGTGTTTGCTTGTCTGCTAATGAGTGAACTTGGTCTCCTTTCTCTGTCAGACTAACATTGTGGCTGGTAAGTCGCTGTTCCTGTTTAACTTGTGTTCGCTTGTCTGCTAATGAGTGAACTTCGTCTCCTTTCCTTTCTATGGTAATTTTATTATAACGTGTTGATTCCTGTTCGCCTCCAGGTCCAGCTGATTCTGTTGATCTCTGCTCAAATGTTTTATCTTTTATTCTCAATGCCGTATTTTCAGTTTTTAGGCGTTTTATCTCAGCTGTTAGGCTTGTTATCTTAATTTCTTGTTGGTCGATTTGCCGTTGTTGTTCCAACAGAGGCTCGCCACTGTCTTTGTTGGATTTTGATTGTTGTTCTGCTTTTGATATAGATCGGTCTTTTGGGGCAGAGGAAATCCTCTTTGTCCATGAATCCGAAATAATTTCATGTTGTTTTAAAAAGTCTATAAGTGATGCAAATACATCTGGTTGTACCAGCTGTGAATACTTCATAAGGACATCCTGTAATTATCGATTGGAATACATCATAACGACATCCTGTAATTATCGATTGGAATACATCATAACGACATCCTGTAATTATCGATTGGAATACTTCATAAGGACATCCTGTAATTATCGATTGAAATACATCATAAGGACATCCTGTAATTATCGATTGGAATACATCATAAGGACATCCTGTAATTATCGATTGGAATACATCATAACGACATCTTGTAATTATCGATTGGAATACATCATAAAGACATCCTGTAATTATCGACTGAAATACATCATAAGGACATCCTGTAATTATCGATTGGAATACATCATAAGGACATCCTGTAATTATCGATTGGAATACATCATAAGGACATCCTGTAATTATCGATTGGAATACATCATAACGACATCTTGTAATTTTGGACTGAAATACATCATAAGGACATCCTGTAATTATCGATTGGAATACATCATTACGACATCCTGTAATTATCGATTGGAATACATCATAACGACATCTTGTAATTATCGATTGGAATACATCATAACGACATCTTGTAATTTTGGACTGAAATACATCATAAGGGCATCCAGTAATTATAGATCGACTAAACAAAGTGTTGTTCTTTATCCCAAATTGTTTTATTTCTGTATTTGCACACAAACAATGCAATATATTCCAATAATCAAAGACAGAAAATGAAAACTACTTGAATTTAGATTAGAGGAAAAATTAGAACAAAAACAAAACGTTGTTCAATTGAAAATATACCGTGTCATAATTTGCAACTTGTTTAATCAATCTATGCTAATTATTTTCTTGATAAAATTTGATATTCAAAAATCTACGTTACTGTAGAAGCTGACTGTCAATAAGATCATTATTCAATTAAAGAAAAGAAAAGGGCTCTGAAAATCAGAAAATTAAATACACCTCGACTTGTTACTATTTGATAAGTACATGTAAACAAACGTCATTTCAAATTGAAAGTACAGTCAGTTTTTTTTTGTACTGAGTATTTTCTGAAAATTATGTACAGTTTCGAATCAATAATCAACTTGTTTTGATAAAATACTTGTGAGGTTTTTTTCAGTTAAGTATTTGAGTTATGCCCCTTTGTATCTGCAGGTAAACAAAGAATTTATAACTTTTGTCTCTCATAATCACAGTCTGACAGTGTGGCATACAGGCTGAGCCATTAACTGTACATAGTTAATAGATGTTCTGATAGGTGTAGATCAAATAAACGTACCGTAAGGTCCTTCTCCCGAGGAAGGCGCGCTTGTCCCGAGGAGCAGGCCCCCATGACATCAGTCGGTGTAACACTGGTAGGATTGCTAACATAGTAAGTAGTACCACCATATGTAATGATGAGTTATTATCCTGTACCCTTCGATACTGATTACATTATAATCTTAATTCAAAAATCATGTGTTAGAATATATTCATTACAATACAGCTCTGGTTATTTCCTCGTTTCGTTCTAGAGTGGGAATCCTACTTTCGTTTTTGGTTTAAATCGTGTGCATATATATATACGATGACTCGACCTACCTGTACCTGTACTATTTTTACTCATAGATACGCGTATGCACTTGCCGCTAATTCTAGAATGATACACACATACTTAGTGTTTTACTCGCCCAGGTACTTCATATTTTCAGTTATAATAAATATATAATAATCGTTGCTAGCTTCGTAATATAATGCAATAATACAGCTGTAGAGAAAAGTATTACTTGCTTTTGCTCTTGACCTTCCGTAGCATTAAGTAAATAAAGGACACAGCAGACTATTCTACATTAGCTGCTTAACTCGATAAACGATAAACGTGAGGATTTCAATTTTCCAATCGTGAACTTTCCCTTTCTTGGTAGTAACATCCCTGATTCTCCAACCTATGGTGTTTATATGTTGCAGTTGATTCGATATTCTAGGGCATGCTTTAAATATCGTGATTTTCGTGATCGATGTCTACTGCTGACAAACAAACAACATAAGAATTCGAGAGATGCTGGTTGATCAGAACTATGGGCAAGTTTTATGGTCGCCATCTTTGTCTCATTGAGAAATATTCTGTATCTTTAAGTGAAATGAAGATGTATTTTTTTGAGTATGCTCATTAGTGTGTTTACTTGTTGTGATTGACAATGATAGTCGGTTCTCATTTTGAGACGTTGATGGTAACATGGATGTGACAAAGATTTACATGGCGGGTGTCGTCGATGAAGCAGAAAACGCTTACTCTTCCGGATCACCTAGTCTTATTCTCTTGTACTTTTACTAGGGTTTCCATGTAAATCTTTCCTTTGTTCTTATTTTGCCCTTGGTTAATAGATTTTGAGTTTGGATTACAATTTTGTTAACGTTTCGGTATTCTCTAGTTCATATTACCTAGCAAAATAACTTTCAAATAATCCGGCCCTTTATATTAAGATCCAGTTGAAGAGTGGGAGTTTTCATGATGTTCACTTTTAACGTTTCCTTGTGTTCTAATGCAAATTACTTTATTTACATAAACATAAATCTTGTTCCATGTGTCATATAGCCGTGAAATATAATTTAGACTTTATCAGGGGTTTGAAATATTCAAGTAACACATTACAAAGATATACTGTGATTAATGAAGAGATTATCATGCTTTAGAAGGCTGTTTACATTAAACAACACATTGTTTATCTTAAAGTATTGATAGATATGAGTAACCAAATGTTAAATGCTACAAGCTCAATCTTACACGTATAAAGGTGATTGCTGCAAAATCACAAATAACAGAAATATAGACTATTGGATACATCATTTATTAGATTCAAGCACCTCATACAGTGAATAAGTTCTCATTCTTTATAAAGATTCTGCTCATTTCCCCTACTCTACCACTACCATGTAATACGAGTTCGTAGGGCTACTTAAATTACTGTGAACATGTCCTGGCATCACCCAGTAATGTCATACATAAATCCAGGTACTGAACGTACCGAGGAAACCAAGCGAACGATACGAATTGGTCCCAGGAGCGTCAGCCTCATCGCTTAAACAGAATGATTTACCTTCACCCAGCAATGTAAACAGAGGGAGAAGTTTGATATACATGATTCAGCAGCTGATACACTGTAATGACAAAGTCTGAAAACTTTGACTTTTAAAAGTCGTGGAGCTATACACGAACTTAAATAAAGGAATCAGATACAAAGAAAGAATTCTGGACAAGATCAGTATACAGGAGAAACACAGAAGGATATAACTCTTCACAAAACTGCCATTAAAGGCAATATAAAAGTAAAAAGTCTTGCAAGATTAAACGAGATGAGTTGAAAGAGGCAAATTGTTGCCCTTTAAGAACGTAACATTCTTCAGATAATGTTTTCAAGACAACAACCAAAAAACATGGGAAGTCCGAAGGCTTCTTTTCTGTACATTGCTTTTTTGTTATTTTCCACCTTTTTCGAGATCAAAAATTTAAAGTGCTTCAGTTACACATATTTAGTCAGAATAGAAATAAGGTGTAAATTTCTACTTTGTTCATATCCTATATTTTTGCAAGTGAGCAGTGCATTGTTTATACATTTTCAGGACTAGCGATGAAGCAGAAAACTCATACGTTACAAATACATGCCCGAATGATTTTGATGAATCTGGTATAGGTGGCGGTAGGTATTAGTCTTATCACGTGTACACTTTTGATCGTTATTGCATTTACACGTCAAAGACTAGTGTGTGCAGTTTAATCGCAAATATGCAAATAACATATGGTATATCATATGTTAAGTTTGAATGTTCAGTCAAAACGATTTTCGTATTTATCCGATCGAAGTTCGTTCAGGTGGTTGACGCGGAGGTAAGTATCAGCAGCCCGCAGCATCTGCCGGATGTTGAACAGGGCAAGAATACTGATGTCGTCGGTGGTAGACGGCTCCAGGTAGTAGTTCTTCATCGGCATCACCGTCATCGGCGGTAACCCGAGACATTCAGCAGCGTCTACACACCTTTGTCTGATCAAGGAACTTCGATAGACATTAGACGTGGACTGGGCTGTCGATTTGCAAGCAACATCAACTTTGTTCAGTAGAATAAGCTGAGGAATTCCTGTAAACAAGTATAAACCTGAAGTTAACGTTTCTGTAACGTTACCGGTGGAAGGAATGTTACCACGATAACTGACTAGCGGTCATAGAAAATAGGGGGAAAAGAAAAAGGTTTTTAAATCCCTATTAGTCATAAACTACGTGTACAGAATCAATTTGAACCAAATTTGGTAAGAGACATCCTTTGGAGGAGGGGGGGGGGGATTTGGTATAAATGGTGACCCTGCCCCCCTTGGGCAGGCGGGGGGAGGTCAAATAGGGGAAATACAGGAAAAGACTTTTAAATTGGTGCTTGTTTAACTTGGTTTTGGTTGTGATCTCCACCCTATAACAATATATACCATTGCTTGGCATAACGAGACTAACACCATCATGATATTACACTGTATGATTGATCCCGGGTCGAGCCCGATCCTTGTGGAATCAGTTTCTAACTCATAACTTTAAAACGGCTGAGATACCCACCCCAAAACTATATATATAATTGTTGGCCATTAAGAGACGATTACAACTCTGATATAGATTTGATCCCAGGATCTACCATGCTCTTGTAGACCTCCTAACCAAGTACTATAATTGCCTGGGGTAAAGAGACAAATACAATCATGATATTAGAATTGGTGTCAGATTCTGCTCACAGCCCTTAGGGACCCTAAGGTTTCTCAGTTGAACTTGAAAACAATTATGAATCTCAACCAGTAACAAAACTTAAATTTATTCAGATATGCCTCAAGGATTTGTCGTTAGGTCTATCCCTGTCCATGGGGGATCTTTTTGGAAAATATTTTACCATGATTACCTAGATACCAATATATCTAGGTGAGCGATACAGGCCCTCTGGGCATCTTATTAACATGGGAAAAAATACTTAAAAGACTATTTCATTGATAAATATAAATTTTTAATGTGCACATCTAAGCTAGTTTGTACATTTAGAAATTATCATATCACTTGCCGAAAGGTTTTTTACGTAAATGTATAATAAATATTATATAAAAATAATGTACCTTTTTGGTCAACACTTTCTTGGACAGTCTTCAATTGCTCCTTGACATTGTCTGTAATGAACGACGAGTGCATGCTGGGATTGTCGGAATATTTATCTGCATCAAGGACATATACAACGCAGTGGATCTGGTCTTCCAGTCTCGGTTGCTGTTTGTATCCATGCATGTTCGTTTTCAACGGAGAAGATGTGTTGATCTGTAAGACAAGGCGTGCAATTTAATCACGTGGTCAACACGGAGAAACGTTAACTGTAAATGGATGTATTGATTAAAGATTCACGTAGCATATAGTTTGATCGCAAACTAATATCTCGTATATAACTATTAAAGATACATATAATGTTGTTCGTAGTTTATGAGCATATATACTATGGTTCTGAATTCATCCTTCCGTTGCGCAGGTATCAGGTATTTTCAATTTAATCTATATGTTATAGTATATTATATATTATAGTTATTAAAAGTATGCAACAACAACCTTCAATAAGATGTATCATTATAAGAAAACTACTGGTTTATTTTATCATGGAGAATCATGTCTTCAATCAAATTAACTGCTTACCTATATAACCTGTTGAGAATGGAAACTGTAAGAAATCAGTTTTATACGATACACATCTTACCACGTAATTGTTCGGTATATGTCCCTCTAAGATAGAGTTTAAGTCCTGTGTGAGGTTGATTCCGTCCTCCAGCCCTCGACAGTCACACATTTGGAACTTCATCAGCTCTTTGTTGTCGGAGGCTGTGACTCGATATCGCCGAAACTGTTAAGTTATGCAATATAGAGTGATAAAAAATTGCACTCAAGTCAACAGAATGTCAGTCATCACTTATCTTGGATTGAAACTTTCTTAGAATTGAACAATATTTAATGTACTCATTATAGTTACCTGTTGTAATATGCTCGTAAAATTACCGCAGTCCTCAATTTGTGGACGTGACCTAGATTTTGTTCAAGGTTATCTATGTGACTCGTAAATTTGTTCATATTTTGCCGCCTGTGATCGAGTTTGAGTTCGGATTATGTTTGGTTTACGTTTCTGTGTTCTTTGATTTTATTTCCAAAAAATCTACATAGGTACAAATGCAGAATAACATCGATAAACCCAGTAAGGACTAATCTGTCCATTGATTTACCAAACCTTTCTACTCATGCTGCTGGTAATGTATAGAAAACCTGCTACCCTGTGGATCTTTTTATTTCAGTGTTTTCCAAAGAAAATCAGAGAATACCAAAGCGTCAACAAAAATCATAATCCGTAATTAATATCGATTAAACATGGGGCAAAACATGAGCAAAGGAAAGCTTTACATGGAGACCCTTATGAAGGATTGACCATATGGCTAATCCACAGTCGATAAAATGGTAATGTGAAAACATTAGAGAATACCAAAGCGTCGACAAAACCATAATCCGAACTCTAAATCAATTTAACTAGGGGTAAAATATGAATATAGGAAAAATTAACTTGGAGACCCTCGTAAAAGTGCAATATAATAAGACCAGGTGTTCCGGAAAATTAAGCGTCTTCTGCTTCATCGACGACATCAGCAGTGTAAATCTTGGTCACGTCCAAGTAAGCATCAATCATCAAAATGAGAACCGGGTCATCATTGTCAATCACAACAAGTAAGAACATTAATTAGCAAACTCAAAAACGTCCATCTTCATATCACACAAGGATATATAATATTTGTTGCTGAGATCAAGATGGCGACTATAAAACGTGCCCATAGTCTTCATCAACCTGCCTCTCTCGAATCCCTGTACCTTAAGTTTGTTCGTCAGCAGTTGACGGCTATCATGAAAATCTCAATTTTCAGAGCAAGCCCTAGAATAATGAAACAACTGCGACATGTAAACACCATAGAATGGAGAAGAAGGGGTATTATCATCAAGAAAGGGAAAGTTCACGATCAGAAAATTAAAATCGTCACGTTTATCATACAGCTTTGTAGAAAGTTGCTCATGTTGGTCATAGTTTCAGTCGAGATAAGAAGCTGATTTAGGAGAGTCTGTTGTGTCTTTGATCTCAAGTTCAGTAAGGTATATAGGATCGACGTGGTCAGCAAACTTTTTGTTGTTTATAGACACTACATCGTCGATATACCTAAAAGTGATATTGAAAGATTTGGCAAGGTTTTTGTTACCCACCCTGATAAGCCCTTCGACAAATTCACCCTCGTATGAAAATAAAAATAAGTCAGCCAAGTGTTAGTTTCCATTGGAATGCCAAAAACAATTTCCTCCCAGCTCACTATAGATATTTTCACCCAGGAATTCGATCATTCGTACTATATCTTCCTCGGTATATTCCATCCTAGCTTTTGTTGAGTTTTGCACAACGTATGCTCCACGATAGCTCACAACCATGTATTTATATCGTCATTTACCATCTTGAAAAATATCATCAGAATGTACAGGGTTAAAAATCAAATGCTTTGTTAGACGAAACATTTTTGAGAAGCGGGTGCTCAAGACTGATCAGAAGATTGTTTGAGTTTTTCAAAATCCCCATTAGAATTAATGCCACTCCTGGAAGCCAGATGTTCTGGAAGAATACGCGTCTTCGGCTTCATCAGCGACACCCGCCAAGTAAATATCGGTCATATCAAGTAGACGTCAAGTCCTCAATGTTAGAACTGATTCATCATTGTCAATCACAGCAAGTAAGCACACTAATGAGCAAACTCAAAACGGTCATCTTCATATAACACAAAGATAAAAAGAATAATCTTAATTGGACGAAAAAATTACTTTTTCATTGGGCGTTTTTCAGGGACAGAAACATGTACAACATTGAACTCACCGCAGACGTCACGCTCCTGTCTCTACTTCCGGCACCAGCAGTTAAGGTCACGTGACCCCGAAAAGCAGATTCTACAGAGTTTAGGAAGCTTGACTTCCCGGCGCCAATGGAGCCAAGAAAAAGAATGTTCACGTATAGTAATGCGTCCTCGGACACGCCCATTTCCTTCAGTGGCCAATACTGCTCAACCTCCTCCTTCAAGCCACGTAGGTACTGTTAACAAAGTAATTAACACTTTCTGTGTTGGGATACCGTGGGTTTGGAATAATTCAATGACAGATTCAAAATACACAAACCGGTAAAGCTACACGATGTTTAAATTTGTAAATATCAAAGATTATGTCGTTAGCATATCAATATAACTTTTTAACTAATTCTGGATGAATACACATACACGTATACAGAAAGACATATATATAGACAAACATAAGTTTTACATCGTTGTGATAATCTTCATTTCAACAAAATTGACAAAAGTATTATTAAAACGCAATGTTGCAAGAAGTAATATTGTAATATAAGTAAATGTATTGGTGGAAAATTACCTACCGCTTTGTCAAACCTGGGTTCAGATCTCCACGGTATATCAATAATATACTTGACGGTGTCTATCAATAAACAATACTATATTAAGTATATATGATTAAATGTGTATACGATTAATGCATTGGATAATATCGTATTAATGGAGAAACTATTCAAAAGGAATATATTCACAAAAAGACGTATAAGTTTGTACTAACAACTGACATTGCTATCTAAACTCGCATTCTGTAAAGTGTGATCTGTGTATAGTACAATAATGCTTACTTTATCGCTAAATAAATGATAAGGTATAATATCAAGATATCAATAATCACTTTGTATTTAGTTTATTTTAAACTAAACTGATGTTCCTTTATTAGAAAAAGGGAAGTAAAGTTGACGACCTACCATCAACCCGGTACACTGCCACTTCACAGACATGGTCCTCATGGCTGAGATGGGAACCTACGGACCCTAGGACATCGTCGTAGCTGAGGGGAGTCCGAGTCAACGTTACATTATTCTCCAAACCTACTTTTATGTCCGGCCCTATTCCGAAGGTCGGTCCGAATCTCCCATCCATTAACAATGCCGTTTCCGGGTTCTTCACGTGGAACTTGACAGGACCTGTTCCCTCCTGGTTTGTTAGGACGAAGAGAAACGCGTTGCTGTCGTAGACAGGTTTGTTTGAATAGGACTGCCAACTGGCAGACGCATAACCCCCGTAAACTTCTCCCGCCAGGTTGTAGACTAAGGTCAAGGTCGGACCCCTGTTGTCACATCTAGTGTGAAACGCAACGGAATCACATCCGTTTTCCTGTACACTGTACAATTTGGTGAACGACCTGGGACCGTCATCAATCAGGTCCAGGAGGGCCTGTTCGTCTCTGGTCGTCAAACGCTTTACACGTGCCATGTTGTGTATAACTGAACACCGATTCCTGTTGGACAAAGAAGGTATATATATATAGGTACTATGTGAAAGTCCTCTTGTGGAAGGAATTTATTATATATGCAACGATAAACGGCAAACTGTGAAGCTTCTAGTATTCTTCAGATAATAGATCATCAACAAAAGAGAAGAATAATATTATATCATTGTGATAATCATATAAACAAAAACAAAAAAAACAAAAAACAAAAAACCCGAAAAGATATTTGTTATTCTGTCGGAAACGGATGGAAGCACGCTGATGTTCTTATTATCTGACGAAACCGGAACACATGGAGAAAACCAACTTGTCAAGTGTTATTTTTGATCGAAGATTTACCTCCGGTTGTGAAGATAAGAGCAATCTTTATTTGACAACTCCAACCGAGTAATATCAACACTACATACAAATAATGTATAAGTTGATATATGTTTTAATGTATTTTTTATTCTACAGAACATTACATTTAAGTATGTCATCATGATAAGCAGAGACCTGTATCAGACAGGTGAGCAAATTCATAGTATTCTAACATTTCTCGTTTGTTATCATAAATTGTTTGTCATAGTTTGAATTATTATAATTATCTTTTGAATTACAACATCATTTTACAATATGTGACATGTTTAGATGGATTCCGTAGTATTTTTTAATTAGTTACTCGGAAAGGTTTTTAAAGCATTAACATTAAATGTTAAAAATGCATGTTGCAAGATAATTAAAGGCTATATAAAGGATTATTTTAATTCATTTATGGTTTGAGATATTGCTAAATTTAAAAGATGTAAAACACATTTGACAAAAATTTGGTAAGCGTACACATTATTGGTATTAGACCCAAATCTAAGAATTCCATAACTGTCTTTCTTCATTTTTGTCATTTATCGTATATTAAAGGCCCAATATACGTAACTTTCGGCAAAACTTGATGCGAAAATCAAGCCTAATAACTTATTATTTTTATAGATTTAGTTAAAATTAACTGATATCAGCAATATCCAAGATGACTTCTTACGCGGTAACCGGTACGGCAGCACTTGAAACATGGTATTTGTAAACACGCGACCACTTTGACTGTCTTCTACCTGCGGTTTGTTATTGAAGTGGGCCCCACCTGAATTATTTTTAATTCTTTGGATTTTTCTGTCAGGCGTTTCTCGTTAGTTACCGCTCAGGTTTACTTCGTTTTAGGCTTATTTTTGCATGGTAATCAACTGGATTTTTTTTTCAGAATTTTTCAGATTAACGAAAAATTTCCTGAAGTTACGTATATTGGGCCTTTAACAAATATATTATATTTCTTTGAAAATCAAACTGTGCTCTTAAGGATGTGTTATTCTAGGAAGTCAAAAGTTTCCTGTATTAAACTTTTTTTCGAATGTACATTTTTGGAAAACGGAGTTCATGGCATGGCAGAAAATGCAAAGATAATGATATATCAGCCCGCTCGTTTTTGTTCTATGATCGGTCAAAGATACCAATATGACATTATGAGTGATTTTAAGTGAATTTTGCAGTTTTGATCAATTGCACGACATCTTCATACAATATCCTCTGGATTTGTTATCCAAAATGTATGAATGTTTGCCGAAATGACAAAAATACTATTTTCTTTTAAATTATGAAATAAAATTTCTCTAACTTAATGTTTTAACTCAGGAAAGCAACTTAAGTTCCCCTACCCCTTATTTTTTATTGAGAAAATCCTCACCTTTTCACCATTTTTTGCATATTTAACGCGAAATAACAAAAGTTCTGCAATAAAACCTTTTTCTAATATTGAGCATATGAAAAGAAAATGGGTTTCTGTCTAAACCGTAATATAAAATGGGGGTTAGCGTACTTTGTTTTTTGTTCTTTTACTATTTGTGTTTTTTTTTTCACAATTTCGGGTTAAAAAATAAAAAAGTGCTCCAGTTACACTAAACATATTAAAGAAATACATAAAGTATATAATTATCCTCTTTGTTGAATAATATTTCCATAATTTTAATCATTATGAAGTTGTACAGCAAATTAGCTCGCTATGATTAGAAACACTGATGTTTTTAAGAGATCAATCCAGCATAAATTGGTGAAATTTTGGCCTTTCGCGAAGTACAAAATACATACAGAAATACGCATTGAAATAAAATGGCCGTCGAATTGATGATTTTTCTTAATTCATGTAAAAAAAGTTCTACTCAGACACCTTTATTTTTAACACAATTTTCAGATGCATATTCGCTTTTAAAATTGATCAAAATTTCTTCAATATGATGTCAAATGTTTTAATGAGATTAAAACGAGACTTCAACGTGACCGAAACCTCAGAAGAATACATCCTTAATCTCGATTATCAACCCTTACACTGATATGTAATACTGATAAATCATTGTATTAGGATGAAAATGCTACACTCATGTGTTTTCGACAGACAAATGAATCAGGTATATGTTAAACAGTAACATGATTTAGAGATGACACGGGCATAGGTCTATTACTTAACTTACAGCGAGTCTTCAACAACAGCAGCTTTCCACATGAACTTCCATACGTGTGTCAAGGAAGTTTAGGTAATAAACGACCTAGGTGATAATAGTTTAAAGCAAAACCAAAAACAAATTACAACGGTTTTTCCAAGGCGATTTTATAAATAGATCCAGCGAAACCTATCAACTTGACGAGTCCATGCATACGTTACTGAACTGAACCGGTGTACCACATTGCATATGTAACTGAAATACCCATGTTGTTTGAGATTACGGGTATTGAACAGAAACAATTTAGTTTCGTTTTAAAGTTACCTCTTTCAACCCAAAACACATGTCAACAAATAGAACAATATTTCTAATGTGTTTTATCAACAGCTAAGACACTATCATTAACATAAACTGCTGATGTAAAATGCCTCAACCGCATTAATGAATTTGGAGAAGACGAATAGCGTTGAATTGTTCGATTTTGACATGAAAGTGTATAGTTTACTGAAGTCCGGTTGAGTTTGGAGAAGTATAATAGCGTTGAATTGTTCGATTTTGATATGAAAGACTAACGTTTTACTTTTGGCCGGTTGAGTTTGGGGAAGAAGAATAGCGTTGAATTGTTTGATTTTGATATGAAACAGTATATTTTAATGATGCCCGGCAGAGTGCTTTAATACAGTATCTACTTATACAATTTACACACGAATGTCAGCAAAATGGTATTTTATATTTTCGTCGGTTTTATTAACAATTTGTCAACTTCAGCTACACATTTTCCTTAAACAATTATAACGCAATTCCTTAGCAACGAATTTAAAACGAAGCATTGCGTAAGCAGAAAGATTATAGATTATAGAAAGATTATATCACGGTTAATTACACTCTGATAGACTTTATCACGTTTATTACACCTAGATAGACTATATTACGGTATATTATATTAGATAGACTTTATCACGGTTAATTACACTCTGATAGGCTATATCACGGTTAATTACACTGAGATAGACTGTATCACGGTTGATTACACTCAGAAAGGCTAAATCAAGGTTAATTACATTAGATAGACTATATCACGCTTAATTACAATCCGATAGGCTATATCACGGTTAATTACACTCAGATTGACTATATCACGGTTAATTACACTCAGATTGACTATATCACGGTTAATTACACTCAGATAGACTATATCACGGTAAATTACACTCAGACAGACTATACACTGTATCACGGTTAATAACACCCAAATAGACTATATCATGGTTAATAAGCGTTACACTCAGATTGACTATATCACGGTTAATTACACTCAGATTGACTATATCACGGTTAATTACACTCAGATAGACTATATCACGGTAAATTACACTCAGACAGACTATACACTATATCACGGTAAAACACATTAGATAGGCTATATCACGGTTAATTACACTCAGAGAGACTATATGACGGTTAATTACACTCAGATTGACTATATCACGGTTAATTACACTCATATTGACTATATCACGGTTAATTACACTCAAATTGACTATATCACGGTTAATTACACTCAGATAGACTATATCACGGTTAATTACATTCAGATTGACTATATCACGGTTAATTACACTCAGATTGACTATATCACGGTTAATTACACTCATATTGACTATATCACGTTTAATTACACTCAGATTGACTATATCACGGTTAATTACACTCATATTGACAAATTACGGTTAATTACACATTGACTATATCACGGTTAACTACACTCAGATTGACTATATCACGGTTAATTACACTCAGAGAGACTATATCACGGTTAATTACACTCAGAGAGACTATATCACGGTCAATTACACTCAGAGAGACTATATCATGGTTAATTACACTCATATTGACTATATCACGGTTAATTACACTCAGATTGACTATATCATGGTTAATTACACTCAGATAGACTATATCACGGTTAATTACACTCAGATAGACTATATCATGGTTAATTAGTGTTACACTCAGATTGACTATATCACGGTTTATTACACTCAGATTGACTATATCACGGTTAATAACACCCAAAAGACTATATCACGGTTATTTAGCGTTACATTCAGATTGACTATATCACGGTTTATTACACTCAGATTGACTAGATCACGGTTAATTACACTCAAATTGACTATATCAAGGTTAATTTCACTCAAATTGACTATATCAAGGTTAATTACACTCAGATTGACTATATCACGGTTAATTACACCCAAATAGACTATATCATGGTTAATAAGCGTTACACTCAGATTGACTATATCACGGTTAATTACACTCAGATTGACTATATCACGGTTAATTACACCTAAATAGACTATATCACGGTGAATTACACTCAGATAGACTATATCACGGTTAATTACACTCAGATTGACTATATCACGGTTAATTACACTCATATTGACTATATCACGTTTAATTACACTCAGATTGACTATATCACGGTTAATTACACTCATATTGACTACATTACGGTTAATTACACATTGACTATAACATGGTTAACTACACTCAGATTGACTATATCACGGTTAATTACATTAGATAGACTATATCACGGTTAATTACACTCAGATAGACTATATCACGGTTAATTACACTCAGATAGACTATATCACGTTTAATTACACTCAGATTGACTATATCACGGTTAATTACACTCAGAGAGACTAAATCACGGTTAATTACAGTCAGATTGACTATATCATGGTTAATTACACTCAGAGAGACTATATCACGGTTAATTACACTCAGCTTGACTATATCATGGTTAATTACACTCAGAGAGACTATATCACGCTTAATTACGCTCAGATTGACTATATCATGGTTAATTACACTCAGAGAGACTATATCACGGTTAATTACACTCAGCTTGACTATATCATGGTTAATTACACTCAGAGAGACTATATCACGGTTAATTACAGTCAGATTGACTATATCACGGTTAATTACACTCAGCTTGACTATATCATGGTTAATTACACTCAGAGAGACTAAATCACGGTTAATTACAGTCAGATTGACTATATCACGGTTAATTACACCCAAATAGACTATATCAAGGTTAATTAACGTTACATTCAGATTGACTATATCATGGTTAATTACACTCAGATTGACTATATCACGGTTAATTACACTCAGATAGACTATATCACGGTTAATTACACTCAGATTGACTATATCAAGGTTAATTACACTCAGATTGACTATATCAAGGTTAATTACACTCAAATTGACTATATCACGGTTAATTACACTCAGATTGACTATATCAAGGTTAATTACACTCAGATTGACTATATCACGGTTAATTACACCTGAATAGACTATATCAAGGTAACACACATTAGATAGGCTATATCACGGTCAATTACACTCAGATTGAGTATATCACGTTTAATTACACTCAGATTGACTATATCATGGTTAATTATCGTTACACTCAGACAGACTATATCACGGTTAATTATACCCAAATAGACTATATTACGGTTAATTACACTCATATTGATTTTATCACGGTTAAATACACCCAAACAGGCTATATCACGGTTAATTAGCGTTACACTCAGATTGACTATATCACGGTTAAGTAGCGTTACACTCAGATTGACTATATCACGGTTAATTACACTCAGATTGACTATATCACGGTTAATTACACAATGACTATATCACGGTTAATTACACTCAGATTGACTATATCACGGTTAATTACACTCAGATTGACTATATCACGGTTAATTACACTCAGATTGACTATATCACGGTTAATTACACTCAGATTGACTATATCACGGTTAATTACACTCATATTGACTATATCACGTTTAATTACACTCAGATTGACTATATCACGGTTAATTACACTCAGATTGACTATATCACGGTTAATTACACTCAGATTGACTATATCACGGTTAATTACACTCAGATTGACTATATCACGGTTAATTACACTCATATTGACTATATCACGTTTAATTACACTCATATTGACTATATCACGGTTAATTACACTCAGATTGACTATATCACGGTTAATTACACTCAGATTGACTATATCACGGTAAATAACATTAGATAGACTATATCGCGCCTAATTAAACTGAGATAGATTATATTACGTTTAATTACACTCAGAGAGACTATATCACGGTTAATTACACTCAGATTGACTATATCACGGTTAATTACACTCATATTGACTATATCACGGTTAATTACACTCAGCTTGACTATATCATGGTTAATTACACTCAGAGAGACTATATCATGGTTAATTACACTCAGCTTGACTATATCATGGTTAATTACACTCATATTGACTATATTACGGTTAATTACACTCAGATTGACTATATCACGGTTAATTACACTCAGCTTGACTATATCATGGTTAATTACACTCAGAGAGACTATATCATGGTTAATTACACTCAGCTTGACTATATCACGGTTAATTACACTCATATTGACTATATTACGGTTAATTACACTCAGATTGACTATATCACGGTTAATTACACTCATATTGACTATATTACGGTTAATTACACTCAGATTGGCTATATCACGGTTAATTACACTCATATTGACTATATCACGGTTAATTACACTCATATTGACTATATTACGGTTAATTACACTCAGATAGACTATATCACGGTTCATTTTAGTTATTTACCGGGTATTATAAAAGCTCATTCTAACGGCTCAGGTTTAAAGCCGATATCACCAGCGAATCACAGGCTATAACCTACCTTATATATAGCTCACTAGTCTTGTACTGTTTAGATGGTAATCAATACACTAAAGTAAAAGTGAAAACCCAACACTCAGTAGGTCTAAGGATGTAATGGGAGGATGGGGAAACATTCTGTTCAGAACTGGAGCTGATTAAGGCCATTAAAGCTTATGAATTTAACACATCTGATGATGAAAATACTTTATTAAAATAATAGAACGTTCGATAACGCTAAAAATAAAGCATTTAAAAGCAGCAGCCAATATTAAAAGAAATAGTTTTTTTTACACATATTGTTATTAAAATCAGATTTGATAGTATTGATAATTTTTCTTCTTTTCTTGAACCAAGCAATGAACCATAGAAAAGTTTTCGTGCCAAACTTCTGATAAATGAGTTTCCAATTTTTTGTAATGTTAAATTGATAATCAGAAATCAAACTTGACTTGCCGCCGTAATAACATGTATAATACATACAGCATAAAATTTACTTTCATAAGAGCTACAGAGTAGTTCCCCTTGAATCAGGTAAATTTTTAACAGGGCATTTCAATGAACTTACCGAGATATTGTTGTTTTTTTCAAAACACCGAAGTGCTGTGAATGGCAAATTGACTATGATTTGTCAAGAAGGTAACACTATATTAAAATAAGTCACAGACGTTGTCTCCATGTAAAGTATTCAATGCTTGGATTGAAAAGAAAACGAAAGACGGTATATCCGAAATTGAACAACGCATTGCATGGCGATAAAATAGACCCAGTTAAGCTAAAGGACAGGATGATTCATATCTATTTTTGTATTGGACATATTTAGTCACATGTAACTGTACGGGTATTGATACAGAAGGCAGATCACACCTCTATCACTATCATGTCCTCGTATGCGATTCTTTTTCCATTTCAAGAATAGCCCCCTTTACCATGAGAAACATTAATGTTTACTTTTGATGCAGTGCAAATTTGTTTCGGATGATGTTTCTGAGTGTGTACATGTGTGCTAGGGTGATTGCAAACGTGTATCATGTACATGTGTGTTAGGGTGATTGCAAGTGTGTACATGTGTGCTAAGGTGATTGTAAGTGTGTACATGTGTGTTAAGGTGATTATAAGTGTGTACATGTGTGTTAAGGTGTTTGTATACGTGTGTGTTAGGGTGGTTGTAAGTGTGTACATGTGTGTTAATGTGATTGTAAGTGTGTACATGTGTGTTAGGGTGATTGTAAGTGTGTACATGTGTGTTAGGGTGATTGTAAGTGTGTACATGTGTGTTAGGGTGATTGTAAGTGTGTACATGTGTGTTAGGGTGATTGTAAGTGTGTACATGTGTGTTAGGGTGATTGTAAGTGTGTACATGTGTGTTAGGGTGATTGTGAGTATGTACATGTGTGTTAGGGTGATTGTGAGTATGTGTATGTGTGTTAGGGTGATTGTGAGTATGTGTATGTGTGTTAGGGTGATTGTGAGTATGTGTATGTGTGTTAGGGTGGTTCTGAGTATGTGTATGTGTGTAAGAGTAATTGTGAGTATATACATGTGTTAGGGTAACTGTGAGTATGTACATGTGTGTTAGGGTAATTGTGAGTATGTGTATGTGTGTTAGGGTGATTGTAAGTATGTACATGTGTGTTAGGGTAATTGTGAGTATTTGTATGTGTGTTAGGGTGATTGTAAGTATATATATGTGTGTTAGGGTAATTGTGAGTATGTGTATGTGTGTTAGGGTAACTATGAGTATGTACATGTGTGTTAGGGTAATTGTAAGTATGTACATGTGTGTAGGGTAATTGTGAGTATGTGTATGTGTGTTAGGGTAACTGTGAGTATGTGTATGTGTGTTAGGGTAATTGTGAGTATGTGTATGTGTGTTAGGGTGATTGTGAGTATGTGTATGTGTGTTAGGGTAATTGTGAGTATGTGTATGTGTGTTAGGGTGATTGTAAGTATGTACATGTGTGTTAGGGTAATTGTGAGTATGTGTATGTGTGTTAGGGTGATTGTGAGTATGTGTATGCGTGTTAGGGTGATTGTGAGTATGTGTATGTGTGTAAGGGTAATTGTGAGTATGTGTATGTGTGTTAGGGTGATTGTGAGTATGTACATGTGTGTTAGGGCGATTGTGAGTATGTGTATGTGTGTTAGGGTGATTGTGAGTATGTGTATGTGTGTTAGGGTAATTGTGAGTATGTGTATGTGTGTTAGGGTGATTGTGAGTATGTGTATGTGTGTTAGGGTGATTGTGAGTATGTGTATGTGTGTTAGGGTGATTGTGAGTATGTACATGTGTGTAAGGGTAATTGTGAGTATGTACATGTGTGTTAGGGTAATTGTGAGTATGTACATGTGTGTTAGGGTAATTGTGAGTATGTACATGTGTGTTAGGGTGATTGTGAGTATGTACATGTGTGTAAGGGAAATTGTGAGTATGTACATGTGTGTAAGGGTAATTGTGAGTATGTACATGTGTGTTAGGGTAATTGTGAGTATGTACATGTGTGTAAGGGAAATTGTGAGTATGTACATGTGTGTAAGGGTAATTGTGAGTATGTACATGTGTGTTAGGGTAATTGTGAGTATGTGTATGTGTGTTAGGGTGATTGTGAGTATGTGTATGTGTGTTAGGGTGATTGTGAGTATGTGTATGTGTGTTAGGGTGATTGTGAGTATGTGTATGTGTGTAGGGTGATTGTGAGTATGTGTATGTGTGTTAGGATAATTGTGAGTATGTGTATGTGTGTTAGGGTGATTGTGAGTATGTGTATGTGTGTTAGGGTGATTGTGAGTATGTGTATGTGTGTTAGGGTGATTGTGAGTATGTGTATGTGTGTTAGGGTAATTGTGAGTATGTACATGTGTGTTAGGGTAATTGTGAGTATGTACATGTGTGTAAGGGTGATTGTGAGTATGTGTATGTGTGTTAGGGTGATTGTGAGTATGTGTATGTGTGTTAGGGTGATTGTGAGTATGTGTATGTGTGTTAGGATAATTGTGAGTATGTGTATGTGTGTTAGGGTGATTGTGAGTATGTGTATGTGTGTTAGGGTGATTGTGAGTATGTGTATGTGTGTTAGGGTGATTGTGAGTATGTACATGTGTGTAAGGGTGATTATGAGTATGTACATGTGTGTAAGGGTGATTGTGAGTATTACATGTGTGTTAGGGTGATTGTGGGTATGTACATGTGTGTTAGGGTAATTGTGAGTATGTACATGTGTGTTAGGGTGATTGTGAGTATGTACATGTGTGTAAGGGTGATTGTGAGTATATACATGTGTGTTAGGGTGATTGTGAGTATGTGTATGTGTGTTAGGGTGATTGTGAGTATGTACATGTGTGTAAGGGTGATTGTGAGTATGTACATGTGTGTTAGGGTAATTGTGAGTATGTGTATGTGTGTTAGGGTGATTGTGAGTATGCGTATGTATGTTAGGGTGATTGTGAGTATGTACATGTGTGTTAGGGTGATTGTGAGTATGTGTATGTGTGTTAGGGTAATTGTGAGTATGTATATGTGTGTTAGGGTGATTGTGAGTATGTGTATGTGTGTTAGGGTAATTGTGAGTATGTATATGTGTGTTAGGGTGATTGTGAGTATGTATATGTGTGTAAGGATGATTGTGACTATGTATATGTGTGTTAGGGTAATTGTGAGTATGTATATGTGTGTTAGGGTAATTGTGAGTATGTATATGTGTGTTAGGGTGATTGTGAGTATGTGTATGTGTGTTAGGGTGATTGTGAGTATGTGTATGTGTGTAAGGATGATTGTGAGTATGTGTATGTGTGTTAGGGTAATTGTGAGTATGTATATGTGTGTTAGGGTAATTGTGAGTATGTATATGTGTGTTAGGGTGATTGTGAGTATGTGTATGTGTGTTAGGGTGATTGTGAGTATGTGTATGTGTGTTAGGGTAATTGTGAGTATGTACATGTGTGTTAGGGTGATTGTGAGTATGTACATGTGTGTTAGGGTGATTGTGAGTATGAACATGTGTGTAAGGGTAATTGTGAGTATGTATATGTGTGTTAGGGTAATTGTGAGTATGTACATGTGTGTAAGGGTAATTGTGAGTATGTGTATGTGTGTAAGGGTGATTGTAAGTCTGTACATGTGTGTAAGGGTAATTGTAAGTCTGTACATGTGTGTTAAGGTGATTGTGAGTATGTGTATCTGTGTAAGGGTAATTGTGAGTATGTACATGTGTGTAAGGGTGATTGTGAGTATGTGTATGTAAACCAGCCATACACTACTGGAGCGTCACAGAAGCCATATTCCGACCTCAATATCGTTTAAAATAGGGACCTTTGAACAAAGGAAACATTTATACTGAACTCATTGAAAAATGTACAAAAGAATAAGACCAGTTGTTCAGGAAGAGTAAGCATCTATTGCTACATCGACGATACCTGCCATAAAGATATTGGTCACATCCAAGTAAAATTCCCATCCCCAAAATTGAGAACCGAGTCATCGTTGTCAATCACTTATAAGCATACTAATGAGCATACTCAAAAACGTCCACCTTAGTTCACATTTATTTCTAATTGTTAGGCTTGTGAGATGGAATAATTTTTATTACACACACTTTATCCAGTATTTATTATTAAATGAGTAATTATCCTAAGATATGTTACATTCGTATTTATTGGAGATATGAAGACATACATGAAAATTGTTAAAAATGACACAGACATCATCATTAATAGTTTCATTGCTTTATTCGCGAATACATCATTATTCGTGAAATGTAACACTAATATTATAATGATGGCCATGTAATCTAGGCTTAACAGTTACTGTTTATCCGCAGTGTAAAACCCCCGCGAAAAGGTTCAGATAGAAAATCACGAAATTATACACCTGCGAAATTGAACTACAATACAGTATACTATTTATAATATAATAAGCATCATAATTATATCTATACACCCATTTTTGAAAACCCGCACAATATATTCCTATCATGTAACTCCCCCCCCCCCCCCCCCTAGATCTAGAAGGGACTGTGGTGGCTAGTGGCTAATGCGTTGAACGTCTGCGATGTATTGGGTTTGAGGGATATAAAGGAAATGAGGGAAATGAGGGGTATGTGGATCGATATGGAGAGTTATATAACGATAATATTTAAGTTAACCAAACCAACAAACAGTTTTAAAAAATCAACTTTAACGTGACTGCCATAAAGAAACAGGACATATGGCTTAACTTACTTTACTCGGTGCTTCCAACGTTAACAAATTAAAAGTACCTGTTATCCACGAAAGTACTGCCTTTTTCAGATTCCGACAAATAATGAAACATTAAAAAACGAAAACGAAAGAAGGAATATCCTATTGCAACGAAAATAGAGCCAGCCAAGCTCACAATGCATACGTGGCATATAAAACGAAACCAGGGCGAATTATGGAACGACAGAGCTGCCTTAAGACTAGACAAACAATATTATCTTGTTTCAATCCAATGTCATTAGGAAAGAAACATATTTCATATGATCCCTAGAATTTGTTTTATTTTCATATTTGGGCCATATAGTTTAATAAAATGACAATATGACATATAATGTAGACATTTAAACATAATAAATTGACAATACAACATAGATTGGTGACCATTAAATATAATTCATTTAAATTCAACATAGATTTGTGACCATTTAATATAATAAATTGACAATATAACATAGATTTGTGACCATTTAATATAATAAATTGACAATAGTAAATATATGGGTGATCATATAAATTATAACATAACAAATCTAGGATGTAATATACCGAGGAAGATATAGTACAAATGATTGAATTCCCGGTTGACAATATCTTTGATGAGTTCAGAGGAAAGATTTTCCATCAGACTGTTGGTATTCTAAGGGGAACTAACTTATTTTCATACGAGGCTGATTTGTCGATGGACTTATCAGGACGGCTAACAAAAATCTTGCCAAATCTTTCAATTTTACTTTCAGATATATCGACGATGTCTTGTCTATAATCAACAAGAAGTTTGCTGATCTAGTCGATCGTATATACCCTTCTGAACTTGAACACAACAGACTCTCCTGCATCAGCTTCTTTCCTCGATCTCTACTTAAACTATGACCAACACGGGTAGCTTACTACTAAGCTGTATGATAAACATAACGATTTCGATTTTCCAAACATGAACTTTCACTTTCTTGACAGTAGCATCCCTGCATTTCCATCCAATTATGATTATTTTCGTTATTCAAGTGCTTGCTCTGAATATTTAGAGTTTTGTGACGAAACTGCTGACGAACAAACTTACGGCATAGGGATTCGGGAGCTAAAGTTTGATGAAGACTATGGGCAAGTTTTATGGTCGCCATCTTGGTCTCTAGTTAAATCAGAAACCCAAATCGATTAAAATATGGGCAAATGTGAAAGGAAGATATTAACATGGGGACCCTTGTAAAAGTACAAGTGAATAAGATCAGGTAATCCGAAAGAGTAAGCGTCTTCTGCTTCATCGATGACACCCGCCATGTAAATCTTTTTCACATCCAAGTAAACATTTCTCAAGTTCTCAAAGTGAGAACTAAGTCATCATTCTCAATCACAATAAGTAAGCATACTAATGAGCATACCCAAAAACTGCCATTTTCATATCTTACAAAAATACAACATATAATAGGAACCATGCGAGTACTACGCGTCGTGTCTCTGATATTATGGTCAATGTCACAAACTTTCCAGTTAAAATATAACATCTTAAACGTAGACACTACAGCTACTTTCATCTACTTACAATGTACATGAAATGTTACAGATATATTGTGTAGAAGACACTCTAGTCATGTGTGTCCGCTGTTTAGGTAACACCTATTTCATATTAGCTGAGAGGTATCTCGATTACTTACATTTGTAAGGCAGACATTAAAATGAACCCAATCAATTGATATAGATAAAATATCTCCCATCAACTCAACATACTTGCTAAATATTCCAATATCATATTAACATTTTATAATTAAGCTTGCGATCACTTTGTTACGGTAGAGCGTAAGACTAGTTACCTGTAAGTCAATGATCCACAGAGAAAGACAACTCTGTTTTATATGTACTTTGTAGGAAAGGAAAACGAAACAATAATTACGGGTCACATAAGAGTTATCTTCAAATGAAAACATAATGTCACAATTAAAACTTAGGACATGATATATAATAACTTAGATATAATATAATAACTTAGATATAATATAATAACTTAGATATAATATAATAACTTAGATATAATATAATAACTTAGATGTTATATAATAACTTAGATATAATATAATAACTTAGATGTTATATAATAACTTAGATATAATATAATAACTTAGATATAATATAATAACTTAGATATAATATAATAACTTAGATATAATATAATAACTTAGATAATTTTTATAATATAATAACTTAGATATAATATAATAACTTAGATAATTTTTATAATATAATAACTTAGATATAATATAATAACTTAGATAATTTTTATAATATAATAACTTAGATATAATATAATAACTTAGATATAATATAATAACTTAGATGTTATATAATAACTTAGATATAATATAATAACTTAGATATAATATAATAACTTAGATATAAAATAATAACTTAGATATAATATAATAACTTAGATATAATATATAATAACTTAGATATAATATAATAACTTAGATATAATATAATAACTTAGATATAATATAATAACTTAGATATAATATAATATATACTGAATTGTTTGAGATGAAACAAATATCACACGGCTCATGTGGTAAAATGATACTATGATTATAAATCATGTATGACATATAGCCAAGGAAAACTCATAGAAGTCCGAACACTTATTTCCAATGAGGTCCTTCGTTTTAATTCATTTTTTTATGTAGAACTTGAAGAAAGATTGATTACTGATGTCAGAACAATGGCTGCACGTTAAATTGCTCGATACAGATATTTGAGTCGTCTAAGATATTATATCTCATTATCAAGAAAAAATCCTTCAATTGTAATCAATAATACCTTACGTCAACAAAACCATCATCTGAGTTCTAAATAGATTGAACAAGGCACGATGGAAAGAGTTATAAAAAGACCACTGAAAAGTCAGGACAATAAAACCAGGATTTTCAGAAGGGAAGCGTCTTGTGCGTCATCGACGACTCCCGAAATGTTATTCTGAAAATGTCTCTTTCTTACTAGTAGCATCGAAGTTGATATGTTATTCAAGGGCTTGCTCTAAATATCGAGTTTTTCATGATATATGTCTACTGCTGACAGAAAAAAAAACTTACGACACATGTATTCGAGAGATGCAGGTTGATGAGGACGAAGAGTAAATTTTATGGTCGCCATCTTGGTCTCATTCAGTACTATTCCATAAAGGTGTCTCTTCTCCCTTTGAGGACATGACATTAACGTATGTGACCAATACTTACATGGCGGGTGTCGTCGATATAGCAGAAGACGCTTACTCTTCCGGAAAATCTGCTTTTTGTTTGTTTTTTCAATTTTTTTTTTTGTAAATCTTTCCATTGTTTATATTTTGCAACTACTTTAAACATTCTGAGTTCGGATTATGGTTTTGTTGACAATCTGGAACTATCAATGAAATCACAATATTTAGAAAACGCCCTAAAATAACGAATCAACTGCGACATGTAAACCAGTAGGGATGTCTATATCAAGAAAGGGAAAGTTCATAATCGAAAAAAAGAAAACCTGACAAAAATCGCAGAAGAGTTTACAATAGACTTGGTCAGCGAATGTCTTGTTATTTTTAGATAGTACATCGTGAATATACCTGAAAATGAACTTCAAAGATTTGGTTTTTAATACGTGTCATAATAATTTAGCTCACAAGGGTGTTTAAGATTGATAAGAAGATCTTTCATGTTTTTTTTTTCAAATACGCATCCCATTAGTTCCACTTCAGACGTTATACAGTGTCTCAATAACACTGTAGCAGTGATGAAAGGGTACAGAGAAACGTATCAATGAGTTTTATAAAAGCTTGTTTAAGTAATTAGCAGAGCCAGCGATAAAAGCTACTTTTGATCTTACTGTGGCGGGTAGTTAAGTACAATGTTACAGTTTAACAATGGATATTATACACATTTATCATGCAATGCTTACATCACATAGATCAAAGCATAACCGTGTATAGAAGTTTGAATTAGGCGTGGAATATTTCTGGATCAGCTACATCGGTTTCTGTTGTAAAAAGTACAACAAAAATATACTTCTCCACAACCTAAATTTACAAACAAGCAATATTGTTCTATGTCCTATGATACTGAGATAAACATGAGAATGCTTGTTGTTTATTCCCCTACTAGATATCCTGCTGTTAGTCATATATACATACTTGTTCCGTGGGTATATATGATATAGCATTCACGTTGTTTAGTAGATACATGTGTACTACGTAAACAGTCCACACAATTCAGCGATAGGTTACTGGGGCATAGTTATCTCCCTTGAAAAATGGCTCCACAGTGGCAGGCACGACAGCATGGACTTACTGATCTGTACTCTGACAACTTTTAAAGAAGTGCTGTTCACGCTGAATTGAAAGTATAGGTGTAAGTAACCTTTATATAAATATAATGAACAGATAATGAATTCAAGTTCACCCTTACAAGATGAGTATATAGTTACGTTAAATCTCTAAATAACAGATATCCTAGCAGAATAAGATAATTTTTAGATATGAATTCACAAGTCTTCAAACCATTTCAAAAATATATATTTTTTTTAAATCAACTTAATTAACTATCAGCGTACGATTTTATTTAACCTATAACTAACAGACATATATCTTAAAAAGTTTTCACCCATTTAAACACGAAACGACAGACGGAATCTCCTAATTTAACAAAAACTGTTGAACTGCAAATAAATCAGATTGAAGTTTTACCAACACATAATTGCAATAGTTATCCTTGTTTTGATATACGCCTTAACAAAGCGCCGCATTTATTGTGGAATATATCGGAAACACACCGATTGCTGTTAGTTATTTTAGTCATATAGAAATCACATTTTTCAGTCTATACCATTACAAGACATATTGACTGGTAAACTGCCGACGTAATCAAACGTTGATTGGATCTGTTATAACAGGACAGCCCGGGCCTGCCTTCACTTTGAGTATTTTAAATGTCCCGTATAAGGGTAGCTTCTTTGTTAGTTTTGACACTGTGTACCATGGTTCGGTCGTATGACAGCATGCTTGGACGCGCACATTGGTAGGAATATCGATCTGAGTATGTATAGAAACACGAGACATTTATCCTGGCTGTTTTTTTTTCTGCGAGGTCACGGCGTTCTTGTCATATGTGTTAACATTATATAGATTGGTTACTGTAATGAGGTCTATGTGAACTAGTGCATGACCAGGTAGGACATGTTTGGGTTTTACCGTCGTCATCAATACAATATAAAAAATCTATTTTTTTTTTTCATTTTGTCAGCTACTCCCTACCATATGTCAACCATTGTTTAAATTTTATGTAAATGTTTAATGATTCTTTTAATGTCTCAATTTAAGAGTGGATTGGTTTGAAAATATGTCGTAATCGTGTTGTCTACAGTATAGAAATCGCTTCCTGGTCTCACATATATATTATTGAAGATTCATTGTTTCTTTATAATTTAAAATCGGTTCTAAGGCGATTACTTCAACTAAAACAATATACGCCTCTTTCATAGACAAACTTGTATATAGATAGTTTAGCAAGGGCTTTATTTTATACCTTATTACCTTAAAACTGGTGTCAAATACAGATTTCTCGCATGTTTCAATGAAATGATTTGAAGTTTAAAAATAATTGTGTATGACATTAATATGCTTCACTATAATACTTTAGTAAAGCGGTGTTTTTAATACATATATATATAACTTTATTATTACAAGGTTAATACATATATATATATAAATTTTATCATTAAATGGTTAATACATAGATATATCTTTATTACAACATGGTTAATACATAGATATATCTTTATCACGACATGGTTAATACATAGATATATCTTTATAATTACATGGTTAATACATAGATATATCTTTATTATAACATAATTAATACATAGATATATTTTTATTTTTGCATGGACAATACATAGATATATCTTTATTACAACATGGTTAATACATAGATATATCTTTATTACAACATGGTTAATACATAGATATATCTTTATTACAACATGGTTAATACATAGATATATCTTTATTATTACATGGTTAATACATAGATATATCTTTATTATTACATGGTTAATACATGGATATATCTTTATTATTACATGGTTAATACATAGATATACATGTATCTTTATTATTACATATTCGGGTTGAACGAGACTATCAATTCCCATTTAAACGCGATTAAGGAGTGCACACCTGGATTTCATGAAACAATTTGTTGTGTTGTTCGTTCACAAATTTACAAATGATCATTTATTAAATCATATTCATATTTTGTTGAATGAATGGTCATTATAATTACGCGTGAACAATGATGTAAGATATCACCTGCATTTTTCTGTGTTATTATTATAAAAAAATAAATTAGGAATTCTATTTCATTTGTTGAAAAGATGTAAGACAGAAATCGAAGTATCGATTTGATCAATATTTCATTCACATATACAAAAAAAATGTAACAGCTAAGGGTACATACGTGTATAGTGTAGCCAACTCGACGGTAGTTTTATTATGACAACTCGTACATATTTAACTTATATGTGTCTACGCTTCATTGACCGTATATATAATGGGGGAGGGCTGACAGTGTAGGTAATGTACTAGACATCGAAACGTTACAAACACTACCACTGAACACACAATGGACTATATACAACGATAACATGACACCCAATACCATCCAATAAATCTTTAATTTCAAGTTATTGATTTTTGAATTGGTAACCCCTTTTCAAACAAACATACCTTATTCATGATTATTTGACGAGGAGTACATCGACACATTTTACATGGAAATCTACCCTTTCTACATCAAGACATCCTACATGGAAATCTACCCTTTCTACATCAACACATCTTACATGGATAGCTACCCTTTCTACATCAACACATTTTACATGGAAATCCACCCTTTCTACATCAAGACATCCTACATGGAAATCTACACTTTCTACATCAACACATCTTACATGGATAGCTACCCTTTCTACATCAACACTTCTAACATGGAAATCCACCCTTTCTACAATGTACATCAACACATTTTACATGAAAATCTACCCTTTCTACATCAACACATCTTACATGGATAGCTACCCTTTCTACATCAACACATCTAACGTGGAAATCCACCCTTTCTACATCAACACATCTTACATCTACACTTTTAAATAAGCCACCTTTAGAACACTGAATCATTTTTACAATATTAAACTTCCATTTGAATACTTAACCATGAGTAGAATAGTAAACTACTAGTTTAATACTAAACCACAATGATATTACTAAACCACAATTATAATACTAAACCACAATTATATTACTAAACCACAATTATAATACTAAACCACAATTATATTACTAAACCACAATTATATTACTAAACCACAATTATAATACTAAACCACAATTATATTACTAAACCACAATTATATTACTAAACCACAATTATATTACTAAACCACAATTATATTACTAAACCACAATTATATTACTAAACCACAATTATAATACTAAACCACAATTATAATACTAAACCACAATTATAATACTAAACCACAATTATAATACTAAACCACAATTATAATACTAAACCACAATTATATTACTAAACCACAATTATAATACTAAACCACAATTATATTACTAAACCACAATTATAATACTAAACCACAATTATATTACTAAACCACAATTATATTACTAAACCACAATTATAATACTAAACCACAATTATATTACTAAACCACAATTATAATACTAAACCACAATTATAATACTAAACCACAATTATATTACTAAACCACAATTATAATACTAAACCACAATTATAATACTAAACCACAATTATATTACTAAACCACAATTATAATACTAAACCACAATTATATTACTAAACCACAATTATAATACTAAACCACAATTATATTACTAAACCACAATTATATTACTAAACCACAATTATATTACTAAACCACAATTATATTACTAAACCACAATTATAATACTAAACCACAATTATAATACTAAACCACAATTATAATACTAAACCACAATTATAATACTAAACCACAATTATAATACTAAACCACAATTATATTACTAAACCACAATTATAATACTAAACCACAATTATATTACTAAACCACAATTATAATACTAAACCACAATTATATTACTAAACCACAATTATATTACTAAACCACAATTATATTACTGAACAACAATTATATTACTAAACCACAATTATAATACTAAACCACAATTATAATACTAAACCACAATTATATTACTAAACCACAATTATAATACTAAACCACAATTATATTACTAAACCACAATTATAATACTAAACCAAAATTATATTACTAAACCACAATTATAATACTAAACCACAATTATATTACTAAACCACAATTATAATACTAAACCACAATTATATTACTAAACCACAATTATAATACTAAACCACAATTATATTACTAAACCACAATTATATTACTAAACCACAATTATAATACTAAACCACAATTATAATACTAAACCACAATTATATTACTAAACCACAATTATGTTACTAAACCACAATTATATTACTAAACCCTTATTTTGATACCTAGCACCATTAAACTACTAACTAACAATAGTACTTAACCACCATATAAATACATGATAACATCATCGGTACTTTTTTCAGTGAACATCCAGGTCGTTCGTCTTTTGAAAGTGAAAATGGATCTGTCTTGGTCTCCGGATCATAAAGCCGATGCCAGCACTACATTAAAGGTAAAGTTTCATGGTACAGAATTCACAGTCATAATAGGTTCCCTGGAACTATTTACAATATGTCTACAATTATGGTAGTTATATTAAACGTTCAATTATGTAGCATTGCATTGAACGCATAAAAGAGTACCTAACAATTTCTTGAAAGGAATTTTTCGTATGTTTCATGGAAAAGAGTCAAAATATTTTGTTTAAAGATAGGGGTGAAACGAAATCAGACCGTTGAGAACTTTATATTATTTCAGAATCTGCAACTTGAAATAACAAAGAATATAAACGAGTTAACATCCAATGTCCATCAACTTGACGATGTGAAGTCTGCATTAAGTGAAGGACAGGCGACGTTTGGGCAGATATTATGCGAAACCTGTAAGGATGCTGTAGAATCTAAGTACAAAGAGTTACATTTAGAACAGGATCAGCCATTAACTAAGAAGAAATATAAAACGTTGGCACCAGATCGTCAACGTATTGTGAATGATATAACAAAAATCTTCATTGAACTGGAACGTTCTCAATCTAAGGATCAAGGCGACGAACAATACTTTACACAGGAGGAATACCATGCTCAACAGATGTTGGAAATAGAAAACAAGTATAAAAAAGACTTACAGAAAAATCAAGCTGAAATACTGACTTTAAAAAAACAAGTTAAGAAGCTGACATCTGAAAGAGATGAAAATAACAAAAAAATACGAACTATGTCAAGTCAGCAGACTTCGAATGAAAAGTTTGAACGAGAATTACGTCGATATCAAACAGAGAATAAACGGCTTCAAAGAGACCTGGAAACAAGTGAACGTAGAAATGAGCAGCTGAAAAGAGATGTGGAGCGAGGTGAGGACGAGCTTCAAAAACAGCGTCGGGAGAGAACAAGGCGAGAAAGCGAAGATATAACCGATGGAAATATCAGCAGTTCACACAACGACGATCTATGTATGTGTCAGTGCCTACTTACCTGTACAGCCTTTTATCTTAGTATTCCACTGATAGTTACCTGTACAGCCTTTTATCTTAGTGTTCCACTGATAGTTACCTGTACAGCCTTGTATCTTAGTATCCCACTGATAGTTACCTGTACAACCTTTTATCTTAGTATTCCACTGATAGTTACCTGTACAGCCTTGTATCTTAGTGTTCCACTGATAGTTACCTGTACAACCTTGTATCTTAGTATTCCACTGATAGTTACCTGTACAGCCTTTTATCTTAGTGTTCCACTGATAGTTACCTGTACAACCTTTTATCTTAGTGTTCCTCTGATAGTTACCTGTACAGCCTTTTATCTTAGTGTTCCATTGATAGTTACCTGTACAGCCTTGTATCTTAGTGTTCCACTGATAGTTACCTGTACAACCTTGTATCTTAGTATTCCACTGATAGTTACCTGTACAGCCTTTTATCTTAGTGTTCCACTGATAGTTACCTGTACAGCCTTTTATCTTATTATTCCACTGATAGTTACCTGTACAGCCTTTTATCTTAGTGTTCCACTGTAGTTACCTGTACAACCTTTTATCTTAGTGTTCCACTGATAGTTACCTGTACAGCCTTTTATCTTAGTGTTCCACTGATAGTTACCTGTACAACCTTTTATCTTAGTGTTCCACTGATAGTTACCTGTACAGCCTTTTATCTTAGTGTTCCACTGATAGTTACCTGTACAGCCTTGTATCTTAGTATCCCACTGATAGTTACCTGTACAACCTTTTATCTTAGTATTCCACTGATAGTTACCTGTACAGCCTTGTATCTTAGTGTTCCACTGATAGTTACCTGTACAACCTTGTATCTTAGTATTCCACTGATAGTTACCTGTACAGCCTTTTATCTTAGTGTTCCACTGATAGTTACCTGTACAACCTTTTATCTTAGTGTTCCTCTGATAGTTACCTGTACAGCCTTTTATCTTAGTGTTCCATTGATAGTTACCTGTACAGCCTTGTATCTTAGTGTTCCACTGATAGTTACCTGTACAACCTTGTATCTTAGTATTCCACTGATAGTTACCTGTACAGCCTTTTATCTTAGTGTTCCACTGATAGTTACCTGTACAGCCTTTTATCTTATTATTCCACTGATAGTTACCTGTACAGCCTTTTATCTTAGTGTTCCACTGTAGTTACCTGTACAACCTTTTATCTTAGTGTTCCACTGATAGTTACCTGTACAGCCTTTTATCTTAGTGTTCCACTGATAGTTACCTGTACAACCTTTTATCTTAGTGTTCCACTGATAGTTACCTGTACAACCTTGTATCTTAGTGTTCCACTGATAGTTACCTGTACATTACCCGTACAGCCTTTTATCTTAGTGTTCCACTGATAGTTATCTGTACATTACCCGTACAGCCTTTTATCTTAGTGTTCCACTGATAGTTACCTGAACAGCCATTTACTTAGTGTTCCACTAATAGTTACATGTACAAACTTTTATCTTAGTATTGCCCTGATAGTTACCTGTACAGCCTTTTATCTTAGTGTTCCACTGATAGTTACCTGTACAGCCTTTTATCTTAGTGTTCCACTGATAGTTACCTGTACAGCCTTGTATCTTAGTGTTCCACTGATAGTTACCTGTACAGCCTTTTATCTTAGTGTTCCACTGATAGTTACCTGAACAGCCATTTACTTAGTGTTCCACTGATAGTTACCTGTACAGCCTTGTATCTAAGTGTTCCACTGATAGTTACCTGTACAGCCTTTTATCTTAGTGTTCCACTGATAGTTACCTGTACAACCTTTTATCTTAGTATTCCACTGCTAGTTACCTGTACAGCCTTTTATACTAGTATTCCACTGATAGTTACCTGTACAGTCTTTTATCTTAATGTTCCACTGATAGTTATCTGTACATTACCCGTACAGCCTTTTATCTTAGTGTTCCACTGATAGTTACCTGAACAGCCTTTTATCTTAGTGTTCCACTGATAGTTACCTGAACAGCCATTTACTTAGTGTTCCACTGATAGTTACCTGTACAGCCTTGTATCTTAGTGTTCCACTGATAGTTACCTGTACAGCCTTTTATCTTAGTGTTCCACTGATAGTTACCTGTACAGCCTTTTATCTTAGTGTTCCACTGATAGTTACCTGTACAGCCTTGTATCTAAGTGTTCCACTGATAGTTACCTGTACAGCCTTTTATCTTAGTGTTCCACTGATAGTTACCTGTACAACCTTTTATCTTAGTATTCCACTGCTAGTTACCTGTACAGCCTTTTATACTAGTATTCCACTGATAGTTACCTGTACAGCCTTTTATCTTAGTGTTCCACTGCTAGTTACCTGTACAGCCTTGTATCTAAGTGTTCCACTGATAGTTACCCGAACAGCCTTGTATCTTAGTATTCCACTGATAGTTACCTGTACAACATTTTACCTTCGTGTTCCACTGATAGTTACCTGTACAACCTTTAATCTTAGTATTCCACTGATAGTTACCTGTACAGCCTTGTATCTTAGTATTCCACTGATAGTTACATGTACAGCCTTGTATCTTTAGTGTTCCACTGATAGTTACATGTACAGCCTTGTTTCTAAGTGTTCCACTGATAGTTACCTGTACAACCTTTTATCTAAGTATTCCACTGATAGTTACCTGTACAGCCTTTTATCTTAGTATTCCACTGATAGTTACCTGTACAACCTTTTATCTTAGTGTTCCTCTGATAGTTACCTGTACAGCCTTTTATCTTAGTGTTCCATTGATAGTTACCTGTACAGCCATGTATCTTAGTGTTCCACTGATAGTTACCTGTACAACCTTGTATCTTAGTATTCCACTGATAGTTACCTGTACAGCCTTTTATCTTAGTGTTCCACTGATAGTTACCTGTACAACCTTTTATCTTAGTGTTCCACTGATAGTTACCTGTACAACCTTGTATCTTAGTATTCCACTGATAGTTACCTGTACAGCCTTTTATCTTAGTGTTCCACTGATAGTTACCTGTACAGCCTTTTATCTTATTATTCCACTGATAGTTACCTGTACAGCCTTTTATCTTAGTGTTCCACTGTAGTTACCTGTACAGCCTTTTATCTTAGTGTTCCACTGATAGTTACCTGTACAGCCTTTTATCTTAGTGTTCCACTGATAGTTACCTGTACAACCTTGTATCTTAGTGTTCCACTGATAGTTAACTGTACAACCTTGTATCTTAGTGTTCCACTGATAGTTACCTGTACATTACCCGTACAGCCTTTTATCTTAGTGTTCCACTGATAGTTATCTATACATTACCCGTACAGCCTTTTATCTTAGTGTTCCACTGATAGTTACCTGAACAGCCATTTACTTAGTGTTCCACTAATAGTTACCTGTACAAACTTTTATCTTAGTATTGCCCTGATAGTTACCTGTACAGCCTTTTATCTTAGTGTTCCACTGATAGTTACCTGTACAGCCTTTTATCTTAGTGTTCCACTGATAGTTACCTGTACAGCCTTGTATCTTAGTGTTCCACTGATAGTTACCTGTACAGCCTTTTATCTTAGTGTTCCACTGATAGTTACCTGAACAGCCATTTACTTAGTGTTCCACTGATAGTTACCAGTACAGCCTTGTATCTTAGTGTTCCACTGATAGTTACCTGTACAGCCTTTTATCTTAGTGTTCCACTGATAGTTACCTGTACAGCCTTTTATCTTAGTGTTCCACTGATAGTTACCTGTACAGCCTTGTATCTAAGTGTTCCACTGATAGTTACCTGTTCAGCCTTTTATCTTAGTGTTCCACTGATAGTTACCTGTACAACCTTTTATCTTAGTATTCCACTGCTAGTTACCTGTACAGCCTTTTATACTAGTATTCCACTGATAGTTACCTGTACAGTCTTTTATCTTAGTGTTCCACTGATAGTTATCTGTACATTACCCGTACAGCCTTTTATCTTAGTGTTCCACTGATAGTTACCTGTACAGCCTTTTATCTTAGTGTTCCACTGATAGTTACCTGAACAGCCATTTACTTAGTGTTCCACTGATAGTTACCTGTACAGCCTTGTATCTTAGTGTTCCACTGATAGTTACCTGTACAGCCTTTTATCTTAGTGTTCCACTGATAGTTACCTGTACAGCCTTTTATCTTAGTGTTCCACTGATAGTTACCTGTACAACCTTGTATCTAAGTGTTCCACTGATAGTTACCTGTACAGCCTTTTATCTTAGTGTTCCACTGATAGTTACCTGTACAACCTTTTATCTTAGTATTCCACTGCTAGTTACCTGTACAGCCTTTTATACTAGTATTCCACTGATAGTTACCTGTACAGCCTTTTATCTTAGTGTTCCACTGATAGTTACCTGTACAGCCTTGTATCTAAGTGTTCCACTGATAGTTACCCGAACAGCCTTGTATCTTAGTATTCCACTGATAGTTACCTGTACAACATTTTACCTTCGTGTTCCACTGATAGTTACCTGTACAACCTTTAATCTTAGTATTCCACTGATAGTTACCTGTACAACCTTGTATCTTAGTATTCCACTGATAGTTACATGTACAGCCTTGTTTCTAAGTGTTCCACTGATAGTTACCTGTAAAGCCTTTTATCTTAGTGTTCCACTGATAGTTACCTGTACAGCCTTTTATCTTAGTGTTCCATTGATAGTTACCTGTACAACCTTTTTTCTTAGTGTTCCACTGATAGTTACCTGTACAAACTTTTATCTTCGTGTTCCATTGATAGTTACCTGTACAGCCTTTTATCTTAGTGTTCCACTGATAGTTACCTGTACATTACCCGTACAGCCTTTTTTTTTAGTGTTCTACTGATAGTTACATGAACAGCCTTTTATCTTACTGTTCCACTGATAGCTACCTGTACAGCCTTGCATCTTAGTGTTCCACTTATAGTTACCAGTACAGCCTTTTATCTTAGTGTTCCACTGATAGTTACTTGTACAGCCTTTTATCTTAGTGTTCCACTAATAGTTACCTGTACAAACTTTTATCTTAGTATTGCCCTGATAGTTACCTGTACAGCCTTTTATCTTAGTATTCCACTGATAGTTGTACCGATCATTTCCACACACGGTTAATAAGTAACTTAGCAACAATAAACTGATAATAGGATGAATAATCTCCAATCACTATAGATATGTTACTTAGCAGCAATATACTGACAAAAGTACGATTTTATTTTTTTTTCATAATTTCACAAATGTATTTCAAAGACGTGTAGTCTACCTCGATACAAATATCAACATTGTTAAATAACAAATAAAATAAGTTATCATCTCAAGTTTACTGTGAGAATGAAATATTAAATACTTAAATGACTGCGTTGAACAACCATCAAATGATTCCCAAGATGTGTTTTTTTCTTTTAAAAAAATAAATATTCAATTTTCTTTAACAACAGATACAGCGAATGTAGAAGAATATGAAGCTGAAGATGAGCACGATGTTCGGACCAGGGCCCGAGCACCAGTACATAGGACAGAAAGGGAAACTGGACAGAAGGTCGGGCTATTACAAAGGTCAAATCACGACAACGTATCAGCCGCGGAAGGTCCCCATGTAGCAGGACAGAAGGTCGGGTTATTACAAAGGTTAAATAATGGCACTGCATCGTCTAGGGAAGGTCCTGATACAGGGGGTTTGACAGGGGATGTCGGTAAGATAATACCTTCGATGACATTGTTGTTAATGTTTTGTGCTGATCTAAATATGTTATCATAAGACCATACTAATACACTGCCTAATTTCCTATACTAAACTAATGTGTTATAGATGATTCACACATAATGGCTGTTGTGATTCTGCACTTTTAATCCAATTCAATTTCAGTTCAGAATGCCTTTTTACAGATAGTAAAACGAAAATAACGCTCGAAGTTATGCAAGTCTATAATTTCCCTTTACATAAGGTCTTTTCTGAGAGCATTCAGATTTTGTAAAATAGAGACTGACATCGTAAAAAGTCGGTAAATTGCCATTTTTAAAACACCAATCTTCGATCTTTATTGCAAATTAAGCTAATTTGTAACATATTCCTTAATAATTAAACAATATAAGTAAATACATGCTACTTACTTAATGATCATATCCTAATTAAGGTACATTCATACATGACTTCATATTGTGCTAATCATCTTTAAAGAGTCTACACAGGAAGAAACAATACAGAAATTAAAACAGATAGAAAAAGGAGCTGTTATAGTACAGAAGGAAAACGAGGATTACAGGAGGCATGTCGCACAGCTAAACACAGAGAGAAAGACACTCCAGGACAAAAACGTCTCCCTCCGCCAGACTAATGAGGAGATGACACAAGTCATGAGGGATCTTCAACGTGACAACGAGAGACTGATGAAAGAACGCGGTAAGTCATGAGAGATCTTCAACGTTACAACGAGAGACTGATGAGGGAACGCGGTAAGTCGTGAGAGGTATTCAACGCGACAACGAGAGACTGATGAGAGAACGCGGTAAGTCATGAGCGATCTTCAACGTGACAACGAGAGACTGATGAAAGAACGCGGTAAGTCATGAGGGATCTTCAACGTGACAACGAGAGACTGATGAAAGAACGCGGTAAGTCATGAGAGATCTTCAACGTGACAACGAGAGACTGATGAGAGAACGCGGTAAGTCGTGAGAGATCTTCAACGTGACAACGAGAGACTAATGAAAGAACGCGGTAAGTCATGAGCGATCTTCAACGTGACCACGAGAGACTGATGAGGGAACGCGGTAAGTCGTGAGAAATCTTCAACGCGACAACGACAGACTGATGAAAGAACGCGGTAAGTCGTAAGAGATCTTCAACGTGACAACGAGACACTGATGAAAGAACGCGGTAAGTCATGAGAGATCTTCAACGTGACAACGAGAGACTGATGAAAGAACGCGGTAAGTCATGAGGGATCTTCAACGTGACAACGAGAGACTGATGAGGGAACGCGGTAAGTCGTGAGAGATCTTCAACGTGACAACGAGAGACTGATGAGGGAACGCGGTAAGTCATGAGAGATCTTCAACGTTACAACGAGAGACTGATGAAAGAACGCGGTAAGTCATGAGCGATCTTCAACGTGACCACGAGGAACTGATGCGAGAACGCGGTAAGTCATGAGCGATCTTCAACGTGAAAAGAAAAGACTGATGAGGGAACGCGGTAAGTCACGAGAGATCTTCAACGTTACAACGAGAGACTAATGAGAGAGCGCGGTAAGCCATGAGCGATCTTCAACGTGACAACGAGAGACTGATGGGAGAGCGCGGTAAGTCATGAGCGATCTTCAACGTGACAACGAGAGACTGATGAGGGAAGACGGTAAGTCATGAGAGATCTTCAACGTGACAACGAGAGACTGATGGGAGAGCGCGGTAAGATAAGGTATATAAATATACTATTTACTTACTGATTTACGCATCGTTTGATTTAGTTCTGATATCATTTGTAGTTTAATGATGAATATCATGTTTCCAAGGAAGTTTTAAATATTAAAGGGTTTTTATTGCCTTGTGATGCCATTTTCACAACACCAGATTTTGTTTAAATACGTGACTTGTACTTAACTTATTTTAACATAGCTTATATCATTGAATTTTCTAGAATAGAAGAGGTGGCACTTATGGTAGGTGTAATAAACAATTGATGTAACTTACAATACAGGATATAAATATTCTGGTGCCACATGGGATTCAATATATCAACAGTACTGGTGTCACATTTGATACAGGATGTTATAATTTCTGGTGCCACGTAACAGCGTTTGCATTTTTGATTATGTTGTATGGTTTTTATGTGACTGATGTTATGTTCTTTTTCTTAAAAGATGATTATAACTCGGATCTTGTTAAAATGCGAAGAGGATCAGACAGATACGACCGGGACCATGATGATCGATACATAAGGGACATAGAAAAACTACAGAAGGAGAAACGGGCACTGCAGGAACAGATAGACTCACTGCGCAGGGCCAATGAGGACACGTCGTCGACCCTGAGGGACCTAGAGCGACATCATGAGGGCTTAACAGAAGAACTGGGTAAGGCGACTATTCTGATGATTTTTTTTTTGATTTTTTAAAGTGTATTGTTAATGCTCCCATATAACGGACACACAGGTAATGAAATAAGCTGCTCCCACATAAAGATGACCAGTTTTATGTGTGTGGTGTAGGCGTTTAATATTACACTTCCTGTTTTAGATCGTTGACACATTGTGTTTTTTAAAGTATCTAAAAGAACTAGATATGACGTTAATATTGTTGCTGTTGTGTGTTATAACTAAGGTATAAAGGAACAGGAAACGCACATAATGAAGAAAGCTATGGAGGACACCCTGCCACGGGAAAGACGGTCATTAGGTGAAATATAATCTTTTTATGTGCTTGTTTATTAACATGAGATTATGTATTTTAAAGTATGTATTATCATTTTACATGTGTACCTTTACAGGTGTAGCTAAGAAGTGCCAATATCGAAACACATATTTGATTTAAATAAAGGGGTTTCTAAATGAATTTATCCGTGCAACTTTTTTTGCCCTTTTATAAAAATTGAAGTAATTCGTATCCTATAAATTTCCGTTGGTAAGGATCCAGTATTATTTGGAAAGCTACCGTTGATATTACTTCTTTGACCCGTACAATATTATATTAATACGATGTGTATGTCACGATAAACCTTTTGAAGCATTTTTCTTATGTGTACAGTTATGAGGCTAAGACGTGGATATCGTAGTGGCGTGGGCAGAGCTATGGTGGATATGGTATTCAAGGAGCTGAAGGGGAAGCTGGAAGGGCGGTTCGATTCGGAAAACATAAACTTGTCCATTGTGTTAAGTAATACACAGACAAATGTCGCCACTGTCGAAGACGGTCCCTCGTTTGTGTTGTGTCTGAATACCTATGTCCAGGTTGCCTTAGCAAGTATCAAAGGTAAAGACCGTCTTCATAGATGTACGTTATATTTAAGCAGTGGAAGTTTAGGCAAATAATAGTATGGTCTGTAAGTTTGTCTGCAATAGAAAATATGCGTTATAGGGCCATACACTACTTGCTTCAATATTTATTTTTTATAAAGATATTATGTTTTTTCCTATTATTTTGAACAGTTTTCGAACCGAAAATCAAGTGTTGAAAATAATGACATACAGAATGATGACGTCATATAGCAAATGTGATTATGGCCATAGGCACTTGATGCCTAAGACGTATGTGGACATATTAGCATCTGCCTTCGCTATGCATTACAATAGAAATTCAAATATATGTTACATCATGCCCTAATAACAAATACACTTATTGTTGCAATGTAGGTAAAAAATTCATATACAGATACATTGAGATAGATCGATAATCGTTTACTTATTTCAGCAAGACAGACTGATTCAGATTGTAACGTTTTTAATATGGTATCCTTAGCAGAACAAGCTTACTACAAAAGAGAAACAGAACAAGAGATATTTTACTGTAAACACAGCCCAACCGCCATTTGTAGCAAACCTCCATAGTACTAAACAGACAAGCCTAATCTCATTGTAAAATAGAACATATCGATATTATTTGAAAAAAATATCGTTTTTGTAGATGATAGAGACACGTATAACCTCATTCTACAACATATCGATATTGTTTGAGAAAAAAACTTGTTTTTTGTAGATGATAGAGACACGTACATCCTCGCCCTTCACCAAATCGATCAGGAGAATCTGTCGCTGCTGACACCTACCGGCGACAGTTTAACCGGAAGTGATTTACAGAAGCTTGGCGGTCTCCTGGATATGGCCTTTAGCAGCGACGACGGACTTTACGACTGTGAACTTAACAAAACTGCTCTCAACAAAATAGTCAATCTTCTGAAGAAATATTGATAAGATCTGACCATAGATTAATCACTATACCTAAGTTACCAATGATACAGCCATAGCTACTGTATTTGCCTGGTTTCCTATATTTTTATAATAATAATAATAATAATAATAATAATAATAAACTTTATTTTCCGAGGATAAAAGACCTGTTTAGCAAAGCTAATCTTCCACAGGGTCCTCTGTTAGTAAAAATGTTAGTTAAAACAATGCTATATCACAGTCAATAAATTAATGTATTAAGTATGCAGTAAGATATTAGCTCAAGATGCAGTAAAAAGTAACATGGTAAGCTAAAAAGTCATAAATAGACTATTAACACAAAAAAGTAACACTTACATATAATAAAATTATCACAGAAGCAAAGACATACAATTCCATGCTTAACCATAAGGTATTCAGTAAATGACAGAATGTCTAATATACATATATGCTAATGTAGCAAAGTGTAAAAATTGACAGAATACATGCTAATATAGCACAAATAAAACAATAAATTATGTACCTGAAAAATCTTCGTTAAAAATAAAAGATTTAAGCTGTTCTGAACTTGCTTCCCATCAAGTTTTGTTTAAAAGTAGGGAGGGATCCTGAAAGTCTTGTATCAACTGGTAAATTGTTCCAGATTTGGCTCCCTTCCACAATAAAATGTTTTGCATAAAATGTAGTACTGTGTTTCGGTACTATTACTGATTTTTGGGAAGATGACCTGGTACGTCTGTCATTTGAAAAAGAAATCTGGTTTGAAAGATATTGTGGAACTAAATTGTTGACACACCTGTACATCATTACACTTCTTTTGAATTTGAAATAATCCCGAATCGGTAGCCAATGCAACAAAGAAAACATTTCGACTGATGGTGTGTCGAATGGGGCATCTAAAATCAATCTTGCAGCTTGTTTCTGTGCTTTGGACAGTTTTTGAATTAAGTTTAAAGAGCATCCACTCCATACAGTACAACTGTACACAAAGTGTGGAAAAATACATGCATGGTAGAACTTAAGTCTAGCTTGGAGTGGTAAGTATTGACGTATACGTCTGAGTAACCCGAGGCCACGGTTTATTTTTGAAATTATAAATATGATGTGATCAGACCAAGATAAATTATTATCAATTTTAACACCTAAAAGTTTCTCTGATTTTACCTGCTCCAGAACTTCCTGCTCTAAAGTGAGATTTAAAGCATCATCAATTTTACTTAACTTTTGTTTTGTACCAATAACCATACACTTAGTTTTTTTGGTATTTAATAACATTTTGTTTTCATGACACCAATCTTGAACTTGGATGAGGTCTGATTGTAGCTGTTCTTGTACAATAGGAACAGAACTACCAGACGCAGTTAGTTTTTATGGTATTAACCCACATACATGTATAATGTAACAAGTACTTTAAAAAGCAATTAAACACTTGAATTTACCGCAATTAAATCCCTGTAACACCACAAACCGTACACGAAATAACACGATTTGTAGTGTATGAGATGTCAATAACATATTTTCTTTCACGAATCATTCAGATAAAGAGCTTTTGCCCTTATCAGTTCAACTGTGCACAGACAGTGTACTATTTTATATGTCACGTACCAACAGGAAAATATCAGAGAACACCGAACCGTCAATAAAACCCTAATCCGAGCTCAAAGTTGATTAATTAAACTACATCATATGTAGGAGCAAAATATGAACAAAGGAAAGCTAGGTCATTGTCACAGCTACCACAAACAAAATAACACGATATGTAGTATGACGAATACCACAAACCGTACACGAAATAACACAATATGAAGTGTGACGAATACCACAGCATTTGTACGATTGATGACCATATTACCACCAGTTTTATTATTTAGAATTCATATAGGTTTCCTCACGACAAACAGCAGATAGTGATGAACAAACCTACGAGAGCCGCGTTTAGTTTCTTAAGTCCTCGCATAACAATGGTTCATTAATCATCCCACGCACTAAATGCACCTGACATTAGTTTTGCTGATAACCAATGTCAATACCAGTCAAACAAACTTAAGTAGAACGAAATGATTGAATGTCGTTACAAAAATATAAACATGGGAGTATTATTGTATATACAGGATAAAATAAGAACATATTGTGACTTTGACTTGTTTCAAAATAATTAAACTGCTATTGATCTGTAAGAGAATACCATTTTTTATTTGAAATTTTGTAATCCAGACATTTTGTATTTTGTTTGTCTTCATAATCGATTGTTAGTAGGAGAGTGTCTATTTTTGTATTCAATTTGCAAAGATCATATTGTGATTGCTTAGATTATACGTACATTTTCTACTTTTCCTACGGTAAGGACTGAATCACGAAGTTATATTGATTATTAATTTTTTTGATTAGTAGCAATTAGATGGAAGCCGACCACTGCAACATAGACAACGAACAAAAATGTTTTCATGTATGGTATTTCGTGATATAGTTAAAATATTAATTACTTTAAACATAGCGTGTGCTGTTTTTTTTGTTATCACACCTGCCGTCCTTTATCTGATCTCGCATTTGATCATTTTTTATTTCAATAAACCTTTATTGCAATCGTTTTTGTTTAGTTTGATTATAATTTGAAGAAAATAGTTGAAGACAATATCGAAGCTTAATCATATTGAACAACTCGGATGTACGGTTATGAAATTTTTTACCGACACGACAAACAGAATCCTGCAATCGAGGTTACAAAACAGAAACAATTCGGTGTCGCATCGGGAGAGTTTACCACGTCACATCCGTTGTATGAAAGTTTGGCTTACAAACGTTTATTTAATGTTTTAAAGAAAAAAATCACTTAATACTGAAGCGTCAAAAAGCATGATCAGAACTCCAAATATCTAAAAACAAGTACACAAAATAAAAAAAGGGTAGGCCTAACACAAAGACGCCTGAAAAAGTTCAATATAGTAGGACCAGATGTTCTGGAAGGGTAAGCATCTTATGCTTCATCAATGACAACTGCCAAGTAACACTCTAGGTCACGTGAGGACTGGGGTACCAGCATACCGACCGGCATAGTAAAGATCATAAATGCAAAATGTCCACGTTCATAATAAGCACGAATACCGAATATTTTATAATGAGATTAAAATGGCAACCTAAAAACTTGCACATAAACTTCATCAACCTGTATCTCTCGAATACCTGTGTCGTAAGTTTGTTTTTCAGCAACTCACATCTATCATGAACATTTCGATATTCAGAGCAAGCTCAAAAATAGCGAATCAACTGCGAGGTGTTAACAAAACCATAAAAGCAGGGATGTTATTTTCAAAAAAGAAGTTCACGATCTGAAAATCAAATCTGCATTATTTCATAGCTTAGTAGTAAGCTGTCCGTTTTAGTCCTTTTTTAGATAAAGATCTAGACCAGCAGCTATTGTAAAAGAGTCTACCGAAGAGTCTTTTCATGTTCTTGATTCCATGATCAGAAATACATTTTCTATTGACTCAGAAAACTGTTTATTTTTAAAGACTGCACATCGGCGATATATCTGAACGAGAAATAAAAACAATGTTGTTTTTACCTGTCCTGATAAGATCCTCGTCATTTCCAATCCCGTATGAAAACAAAGAAAACAAAAACAAGTCAGCTAAGAGTGGAGCACAGTTTGTTTCCATAGGAATGCCAACACTTTGCTGGAAAATCTGTCCTCCAAACTCAACAATGATTTTGGCAAACATGAGTTCAAACATTCAACCTTTCTTGGAAAAGAAATCTCTCCCAAAATGGTACATTGAGACGTTCTATAAGTGGGGCATGAGGTAAGGTAGTGTTCATGGTGAACAAATCGAATGTTTTGATTGGCGAAACATTTCTGAGAAGGGGGTTTTACGAATCATCAGAAGAACTATCGTGTTTTTTTTTTTACGAAATCCTCATACAGTGTCACAATACGCATGTAGCCCATATTTAATGATACTAAGGACGGTAGTAAGACGTTTTCAAGAAATGTTTGGTTGAGCCATCAGGAGAGCCAGCGATACAACTTTGCTTAAAAGGATCCTTGTGAAGTTTTGATAACTCCCTGGGGATCAAATTGTGCTGATATTACATCCCTGATTTTACCAACATCTCATTGAGCCAAGGTCTAAGTCCCGGGAAATATTACGTCCCTGATTTTACCAACACCTAATCAAGACAAGGTCTAAGTCCAGGGAATTATTACGTCCCTGATTTTACCAACACCTCTTTGAGACAAGGTCTAAATACCGGGAACTTTTTGAGCAGGTCCCCTAAAACTCGGAGCCACCTTCTTAGCATTCATGATTCCCCAACTGCTTCCATTATTCCACCTGAACAAAATCCTTGATGTAGTCTATTAAATCTCCAGACCTAGTTACCACAGAATTGTTGAAATCGTATGATACAGCATTAGAGAAGCTTGAGAATACATTCTATTTTAGGGTAGAAAGTATTCTGGGACAGGTCTAGAGTAGCCTCCCCTATCTCAATGGGCACTGAGCACTTTTCCGGAGCATCAACACCTAATACTGGGATGATTGGGTATCGAGTACCAATATTTTCCTTCTATAACTTCTATAACTAGCTGAATGGCAATTTGAAAGTATTGTTAAAAATGTCACGGATTTAGCAATTTGGTGGGTATCTGTAATCTGAATAATTCTATATACATACATATCGCTTTCTGCCCTTGGGACAGGGCTATTCCAACAACTAGATGCAGTATTAATACATATATATCCGGGGCAATTATAGCTGCTTCATCTGAGGAGGTAATACAACGAGAATCTGTAGCACAAAAACATGTTTTTGTCATAGTACGGTGCCAATATACATCATGTAAACGGAATGGATTCTATCTGGAAAAAACAGAGTCATGTTCAGTAATCAGTCATACTGGATGAGTACTGTCTGCATGCAACGACAACAGTATACAATCCAAGTGAAGATTTTTTTCATGTTCCAAGAATAAATACGAAACAGTTCGTCGTATAGACAATACTCTATAGAGAACCATAATACTACCACTAGATAGAGGCAAATGTAATTCTAGAGGCCTGCTCCTTAGATACCAAACCTATAGTTAGTGTAGCACAATTATTCTAGCCAGCAGACTTGCCCCCAAGAAAATAAAATACAAAATATGAAACAAAACAAAAAGTCGGCAATTCGCACGTGCTTTACTCGCGCCAGAAATAAGCGGATGGATATGCACTGTAGCAAATATATGCATGTCTCCGTCAGGAAGGACCGCATCACATAATGATATTATAGATACAGATGGTTAGATGAACGTATCGGCCGAGGTGTTCCAAAGGCCGCTCTGACGTAATAATAATTGTTCCGAATACATAAACAATATGGCTGCATAATACGGTAAGATTTAGACAAGAAATTTCTCAATATTATGGATATTTCAATGCATTATCAATTGTATTATAACTATATATGCTGCATGCAACGATATAGCTATCATTACATTTAATTGGCGCTGTCAGATCAGAAATATTTGAACAACTACACTAATAATGTTCCACTTAATCACATGATCGTTTCCATTTTACGTTGATGTAAACATTATAAGCGACAGCTATCGATTTGCCATTTTGTAGAAGTTAATTGAAAACAAAAGGTATACAGCTTAAATGTAAAACCTGATATTTGTATCAAATTTGATAAATGAATACACATTGTTAAAAAACGATAACAGTTAATGTCCCTAGATGTCTATTTATAGAGCCAGGTAAGACTTTAAAACGAAACAAGATATAGGGTTTTTCCCAGCGTACATGTATACTGACGTAATCTCAACAAGAAAGGTTTGTTTATAAAACTATCTAAATGTAGGTTATGATCCTCTTCAAGATGAAGGAAATCAAAATTAGAGGGAAATCTATGATTTGAAAACAAAAACCTCAATGAAGAGTTTGAGACACAGTAAAAATCAGTTATAGTTGAACTATGGTCGTTAAATAATGTTTAGTACTTAGACAGATACATAGATTGAAGTTCCTTTCCGTCCTCTAAATTATAGGTGAAGTTGTCAATATTACTATGGCTAATTCGCATTACTTTGCATTTGTCTGAGTTTAAATATAAAAGCCACTTTTTGTTCCATTCTTGTGCTTTAAGCCGGTCTTCCTGTAGACCATCGCAATCCTGAGTGTTAAATATAGCGCGGTAGATATATCATCTGGTATCATCTGTACAGAGGTACCCTTGAACATCCGGTTTTCGACGGGGTAATCAATTATCGCAGATATCACACGAAACAACCACGAATAACATATCCCAATATTATTTATGCAATAGTCTATCTTTTACAGTACCTGTACAATTGTTTTTCTGTCAATTCGTTATTTCCTCATTACAATGTCGGCACTTTCCTGCTGCTACTCGTCATGGCGACCGCCATGACACTATATTGTGTTATCGACGGTAGTGCTCTCTAGCGTTTCAAAAGCATTGAAGACCGCACTTGTCGAATTTTGTAGCAGGAAAACATTTCAAAGAACCAACATTTGAGTTTTAAGTAATCATCCTTCAGAAAATTCACATTTTGATTTAAATAATAAGTTTTACTATTTTTCAACGGAAGTGACATCAGAACTTGCACAAGTCAACATCTTTTTTGTATAATTCTCTGTTTAAAACACCGTATTGCCTACCATTACATTCTTTTTATTGAAATAGTATACTATAGCACTTCACAGGGTCTGATTTAAAAAAAAAAAAAATATTTTCCATTTTTTATGAGAAAATAAAATCCGAAATAATGCTCTTTCATAGCGTTTTATTTATAACACAACAAAAATTTCTTGTTACTTGAATTGCAAAATTAATTTTTCCTGTTTGTAATATGTCGCTAAAAATCACAGAATCAGACTCGGGACATCTGACACAATGTTCACTAAGCGTTGCAATTTGACTGAAGCTCAGAACGCTGCAGGTAAGGTTTAAAAGATGTATATAAAATGGGCTTAAGTAAATACTTGATTTTACGTGAGTATATATTCAATCTGTGATAAAATTACCCGTTTGAAACGCAAAGTCTACTTTTCTTGGTCAAAACGTTTCTTGTTGTGTGGGCATTAGGCAGACGACACCTGGTGAGAAATCACGCGAGAGTTTACGAGACAAAATGGCAAAGGCGTCGGAAACTCCATCTCGTCGATAACGTAATGCCCGACCATATGTGTGGCTTTCTGTAATTGTTATGTTCGGGATAAACACGGCGATTAGGACTGGACCTAGGACGGATCCTTGTGGAATACCACTGCTCACCTCCTTCCAACATGACATGTCTCCATTTATTGTTAGGCGTTATTTAAGATTGAGAAGAAAGGCCTTAATCCATCTCTTGATTTTACCCGTAATCCGTACATGCCCATTTTATGGACAAGTCCGTGGTGTGGAACCTTGTCAAATGAATACATGAAGTCACAGTACGGCACATTAATGCATCCTCATGCATCAAGAATTTTCATCCAGCGATTGATGACTTGAATTAATTGCAAGACGGTGAATCATCATTAGATAAAACCAAATTGGTTCTTGTGGAATGATTTATTGGCATGCATGTACTTGATTATTGCATAATACACGTTAAACTAATGGGTCAAAAATTACTGGCCGATTTACCTTCTTGAATATGGCTGTGACACTTGCCTGCCTCCATTCTTCGGGAGCTGTTCCAGTTGTTATTGAGGTGTTGAAGATAGTTAATATTGGCAGACCAATAACATAGCTCATTTCCTTTAGCGGATGAAGGTTGTCTGGGCCTGGGGACTGTATAATTGTTATTGTGTACAGCTGTTATTGTGTTGTACCTTGACTAGACGTGTTCTGGTGAAATGTTTTGGCTCCTGTATATGCTTCAAATAAGTAGAATATCGAATGTTCCCAGTTTAATTTCGCAGAAAATATCTCCCCTTTACTGCATTGTAGATATTGTATTGGGTTATGCATGCACATAAGCATGCTTCTACCTGGCGAGTCTTTACATAGGTTTATGGGTATAATAAAAGTCTCCATGTAAATCTTTCCTTTGTTCATATTTTCCCCCTGGTTTAATCCATTTTGAGTTTGGATTATGATTTTGTTAACGCTTTGGTATATTCTTATTTATTTCATAACCATCCAGGTTGTATTCACTTAAGACGATATCTCTTTTAACATATTTAGGTTTGACTTCTTAGATAATTGTAATCATCGGGGTATTAATTTAAATATATTACGTTTTAGATCATGTAGTTTAATTTACATTAAGGTATCAGCGTTAGTGAACAACAGTACTGTTGTATAGCTTGAAGTTTGATAGGTGTTTTGGGGGACTCTTTATTGTCTATTATTCTTTTTTTTTTACTCTACATTATTTATACTCCCAAAAAGTGGTCAAATATGACATTCGACTCTTTCCTCCAATGGCCATCACAATCTAGTCAAGTGTAGAATTTAACGCTACCATAGTATGCTGTAAATATTAACTTAATGATAAGGTTATCTTGTAAAGAAACGTTTTGTTTCCAAATAGGTCAAGTATGACCTTTGACCTTGACTGACCATTCAAATCTGTAGAGGGGTTCCTGAGATATCTTGCACACAAGCTTTTTACCCCGCCCCCGCAACCACACAAAGGATCAACAGTGATCTTTGACCTTTAAACTTTACCGATGATCACCAAAGACGTTGAGGTTGTTGTTTATCATTGCTATTCCTGCAATTTTAAGAAAAAAAGTTTTATGACGTCATTTATATCGTTTGTGATCAATTAATACTTGTTCATTAGCAATGACTATTCATTTTGTGATTGTTGTTAGAGATCCCAACAATGCCACACATCAAAAGTATTGAAATAAAATCATTTACGAAATTAATACTGGGAGTATCCGAATACTTCTATATAGCTGTATAAACACTATGTGAAAGTTTCAACGAATTCTGCTGGTTAATTACTGATGTGTGAGGCCTCCTTAAAGCCGTACATATACCACCATGTATGGTGTATGAATGTACGGCCGCATGTATGTCGGGGACAGGGCATGTTGGTGTACTTGCTCCTTGTTATACACTAGCACTAAACATTAAGCAGATAACTGTAACTGCCACATGTATAGACCACCGTTGTCTCGGCAAGGGGCCATATTCACCACATGTATAGACCACCGTTGTCTCAGCAAGGGGGCATATTCACCACATGTATAGACCACCGTTGTCTCAGCAAGGGGGCATATTCACCACATGTATAGACCACAGTTGTCTCAGCAAGGGGGCATATTCACCACATGTATAGACCACCGTTGTCTCAGCAAGGGGGCATATTCACCACATGTATAGACCACCGTTGTCTCAGCAAGGGGGCATATTCACCACATGTATAGACCACAGTTGTCTCAGCAAGGGGGCATATTCACCACATGTATAGACCACAGTTGTCTCAGCAAGGGGGCATATTCACCACATGTATAGACCACAGTTGTCTCAGCAAGGGGGCATATTCATCACATGTATAGACCACCGTTGTCTCAGCAAGGGGGCATATTCACCACATGTATAGACCACAGTTGTCTCAGCAAGGGGGCATATTCAATCATTTTTATCACGGCGCGAACACTCAACCAAAGGCAAAAATGAAAGGCGGTGTACAAAGAGACAGTAAGAAGGGAAAAGATATTTTCGTGAGAACAACCAGAAAAAAGACAAAATCCCAAATAATTTTCCTCTTCCGAATCATGCAACTAGATCAACGGGTGGATTTTAAGCCGCTGCCTCCGATCATTATGTTATATGACAAGGTAGCATTCATTCAACTGATTGTTCCGATACAGCAGTTCAAAATATAAAGTACACCTTCACATTGCTCGCAAATTCGCAACGAAGTGTGAACGATTTCTTGTCACGACAACAATCTTCAGTTCTGCATGTCTTACCTCCAATACCCAGATGTACCTTTCATTATAAACAATGACATATCATATTCGTAAGTTATTTGTGTGAACTACAAGCTTTTCGGTAGCATGCTGGATGCCACTTTTAAATATATTCCTGATCAGTTACGCATGGCTCATTGAAAGTTTTATTTCATCACATCTGTTATAAATTGTTTATTTTTCATCCAATAGATACATTTCATGCAAAATAAAGCCAGTGTGCATAAACAAATACTTATATATCCGATACACAATAATCACGTAGAAGGGCACCTTAAAATAGTTTCATGCTTAATGATGTACAATAGCAATTATAGTCTTTTATTTGTTATTTCTCACGAGCCTTCAGACGAGTATTAAATTATTTAACAAGTTTAATAAATTCAATATTACATTGACACGAGTGTAAGATTCTATAACATAACTTATATTCATGATAATATACACCCTAATTATCAAATCCATTCACTATGGACAAGTTTCTACTTTGACGGTACGATTTTCACTACCTAGACAATCACATGACGTCATAAAGAAGTCATTTGTTTATGACGTCACAATGGTGTTATGTCACATGTGTAATACCATACTTATGACATGGCCTAATGGCTTGACAGGACGGGTCAGTTATTTGATAAATATATATACAGGATAATGTAGTAATATTAAAATTTGTTAAACTTTACTGTACTTAATGAGTGGCGATGACCTTTGCCCATTGAATGTTGTTTACACGTCGTCACTTATTGTAAACACAGCACTATCTCGGGCCCTCGGTTGTAAACACTGCAATATCTCGGGCCCTCGGTTGTACACACTGCAATATCTCGGGCCCTCGGTTGTAAACACTGCAATATCTCGGGCCCTCGGTTGTAAACACTGCAACATCTCGGGGCCCTCGAATGTAAACACTGCAATATCTCGGGCCCTCGGTTGTAAACACTGCAATATCTCGGGCCCTCAGTTGTACACTCTGCAATACATGCATCTCGGGCCCTCGGTTGTAAACACCGCAATATATCGGGCTTTCGGTTTGTTATAGTATGTATACATACCAAGCATAAAAGAAATAAAAGGGGTAAATGTAAAAGATATTGAGAACATCAGGGATTCAATCACTCCTTTTATAATTTATATTCTGATATGATGTAAATGCGAAAAGGGAAATAAAGATGATAAATCATCTGTTAAAAGTAATAACTGTCCTGGATATGTACGTTCCTTTTTATCATCGTAAAAAAAATGTCGGCATACAGTTTGTGGTTAGCATAATAGAAAGAAAACAAACAAATGTGCTGTCAAGCGACCTTCTTTAATTTGACAGTTATTGAACTCGTTTAATAAATTCCACATTACATCGACACGAGAGTGTAAAATTTACAGATGAAGTGTGGGAAATAAAAATATATAGCGTGTCAAAGTGGCACGAATACGCTTCCGTAATATAAGCATGTTACTACATAGCGTGTTAAAATATCAACACTTCTCTATGCAAACTGTCATATAATAAATACGTCAGAAAATTACCTTACTTATCATATAACGATAGTCACCTCATACAGCAAGTGTTTGAAGACAAAGGTCAATGCTGTCCTTCTTAATTACAAGATTGTGTGTGTATACATGCAGTGGTCCAATAATGTAAACATGAAAACAGAACAACGTTAGTTGCATAATTGTCTTTAGTAAAAGTCAAACGAATATAGAATTATACAACATGGAAGTGATATCTAAGATATATATATGAAATCAAATAAATGAATAAATATACAGATCAAAATAAAAAGCGAAAGCGATTTTTTTATAATTGGAAAAGCCTAGCTACATGTATACGTATACTATACACGTAGACATTGCTAATCGTAAATGGAGGTCCCGTGATATGTATTTATAGAACAAGGTAAGAGCCGAGGCCAGTATACTTGTATCAGAACTGAAAACGAAACTAGGGTTTTCCATAATTGTTATCCGGCCAGGACGTTGTCTCAACAAGAAAGGTTTGTTTTAAATAATAGCTGCGTCGCCTTAGTCTTATGAAGTATTTACGAAAATCATTTACATTTTATATTTTGATTAAGACTAGAAAGTGAAAAGTTTTGATCCTTTAAAGAGCCTATATATAAAGTTGAATTGTGTTCGATATACGTGTATAAGTATGAAATGCACACCTAGCATGTTCCCTAATACTTTACATCCATATCTGCTTCTCGTATTCTTTCTCGTTAAAACCATATGTATTGGTAACCACTGTTTAATAATGTATAGAGGCATGTCGTGTGTGTATGCCTTATAAGTAATAGTTACTACATCAGTTTTGTTACAACATATATTTGTATCCATTGCCTAGCTAATCAGCACCACTCTGCCAACCTGGTCAGTAGTTTATCACTAAGTACATGAATGTAGAGCACTCTCTTCGTGCTTGAATTTTAACCCGCACGCATAACAAGTATGTTGTCTGTCTCCTCTCTTTACCTAAGTAGATCAAATATATGCTCATTTGATACATAATAAATATTTGAATACACCACAGAGATGCATAATAGTTTCCATATATATCTTTTAAATTCAACTTCAAGCATCAACAGATCGAAAAAAAAATCAACGACGAATATCCGGCTTCTACGCTTTTATGCAGAAACGAAAGTAACATTCTACGATCGTGGGAACGACAGAAGACTTGCCCTCCCATTCATGCAGGTAAATTTGATATTTATTACTTGGCTTTTCCTGAAAAGAAAAAATGAAAGAAACGAAATATCTGCGTAAATGTTTGGACATGTTAATTAACCAAAATATTCTTAATGACAACAATAAAATCATTCCTAGAAAGGACGCAAAGCATACATGTTTTATACTACATAAATATATTATAAGTTTATAACAGTTTCAACACACCTTCAAAATGTGAAGTCCATTTGGATGGGACAATCACTTTATCCCCTTACCACTTGATTTGATACTCTTCTGTACTTCTCATGTTCATAACTTATTTATTTTCATAAAATATGACATGAATGTTGTACGGCAGTACTTTATGGAATGGGTATTTCTTAAAATATACATATTTGTTGATAGCCAAGGTCATTGTGGGTACATGTGACTGTTATTAACTGATCGTTTTTCAATGATTCTTCTCAAAAATAACAAAAATAAAGATATCATTCAAAGTCGAAGTCACGATAAAGCTGTCAGATTTATAGATCTCTGTCTCTCTCTCTCTCTCTGTCTCTCTCTCTCTGTCTCTCTCTCTGTCTCTCTCTCTCTCTCTCTTTCTCGCTGAAAGTCGCATGTTTGAAATAATAAAACAAAAACAACAACAGTATGAAAATGAAATAAAGCCACGTAGGTGTTGATCACCAAAATGTCCAATATAATACTTAATGTGAAACAAGGATAAGCTTAACAGAAATTGTTCATTTTTAGGTAACGAAAATAGCTGTGATACTGTGAATCATTGATATAAAATGGATTTGTCTTGGTCGTATAACCTTAAAGCTGATGCACCCGCCATAGTGAAGGTAGGATATAAGTTATATTACTCTCTGATACCACCAGCCTACCTCATTAGAATACTGTACGCGTGTTTACGAATTTGTTTTAAGATTCGGTCTGGGTATTGATTTAAAACCGATATATTACTTTAAGAAAATGTCTTTTTTTAATCATTGTAATCAGAAAGTGAAACCCTCACACATCATGTTCAGTGGAAAATCGAGATACAGAAAATATCTTTATTGTATTTTTATAATATTTACTGGTTCCATGCAAGACGGGTTTGAAATTTTGAATTCGATATATCGCTTAATTTTCAGACTATAAGAAATGATGTGAAAAAACAGATGGAGTTTATCTCTCATCATATGAGAAAATTCGACAATGTTGGTACCGCTATAAGTGAAGGCCAGCTAATGCTCGGAAAGATTTTATGCAGACAGTGCAAAGATGCTGTGAGATCTAAAAGAGTAGAACTGCAGTCTGGAAAAGGAACAACACACGAAAAGAAGAAACCAATGAAATTATCACAGGAACGTCAGCAGATCGTGAACGAGATAACCAACATGTTCATACAGCTTGAACGTTCTCAAAATAAAGACGAAGGTGATGTGGAGTATGTCACAGAGGAAGAATACTACAGACGAGAAATGTCAGAAATGGAAAGCATGTATAGAAATAAGCTGTTTGATAAACAAGACGAAATAAGAGATATGGAAAAAAACCACAAGGAGATCAATGACAAAATGATAGAAGTGGACAAAAATTACAACAAGGATGTCCAAGAGAAAATGAGAGAAGTGGAAAAGTACAAGAAGGACGCCCAAGACAAAATGAGAGAAGTGGAAAAGTACAAGAAGGAAGCCCAATACCAAGAGACCGCGATGCGTAACCTAAGAACACAATTAGAGACAATGACAAATGGAAGGGACGATTACAAGAGGAAACATGATACGATGTCAACGAAACTCCAATCATATGACAGGATTGAAAGCGAGTTGCGTGAGCTGAAAAAAGAACAGAGTCGATTGAAAGAGGACACAGATCAGAAAGAACGCACAATTAAAGGTCTGAATAGAGAATTAGAAACTAAAGAAGAAGACAACAAAAGATACCGATCATCGCCTTGGAGATATAAAACAAGATTGTATGCTGCCGATAGCCGAGATGAAGAAGCAAAAGGATTGAAAGACAAACTAAGTACTGTCGTTTTCTCAAACAACAATTAAGCTTGTCTTTGCAAATTGAAAGAGTTTCTTTGTAATAACAATTAAATTCATTTGAATGGGAATACTCTATCACACGTAAAATACAAAAGACAAGATAAACACATTAAAATGCTTTCGTTATTGCAACAAGCGTGTATTCATACACTGTACATGTATATACATTTAAAAACTAAATATTTACATGGCAACTGAAAATCCCCATTATGATATCTTACGTTTTCAAGCCTTGTGACTTTCTTCAGGTCATTGCATTTATGCCATAGTTAAACAAAGTGTTTTTCTTATTTGAACTATGTATATGAAGATATATATATATTCATATTAATGGTACATGTAAATGTGTGATCGACCTCTTGTGAGAAGCGGGGTTTAATTTGTATTTCAACATTTATCGAAATGCTTACCGATACTGTATTTGTTTAATAATCATTGTAGATTATATGGAAGAAGAGATAAGTCCATCAAGGAAAGAAAAGCAGAACCTGACATCAGAACGGGTAACAGATAATGCAAAGCTGCAAGCTGAAATGTACAACTTGAAGGAAACAATAGGTAATTTCAATGCTTGCAATGCATTTGCTTTACTTTATATTTTTCAATATAAAATTAGGATAGCTACTATTGTCTTAAAGGGGCATCCCGGGGAAGTCTACAATGAATTTCTTGAATGTACATGCTGTCTGCACTACCAGATACATTTTCCTGTAATTTCAATGTTCAAAGTCCACTCAAAATGTCTTTAATAGCCACTTGCAAAATTGCATTCCTCGGGAAAGCCCGATCAAAATAACGATGATCACGTGTCAAGTGACAGTGTTGTCAACCTATTTGACGAAAGGGGCCCTAAGAGAGGGGACGCGTAATGTATACATGTGTAGGTTCGATGATGAAACAGACACAAAGTCCGTGTATAAATTTATTGAATCACATTCACATTAGTAATCAGACGTCAATGTCACGCGATATTCACATGAAAAAAATATATGTCGGGATCTCTGCATTATTTATCGACACCAGTACCTGACTGAGACCGATACAAATGGGTACAGGATACAACCATGCATCGTCAGAAACTCACACGACACTGCACTCTTACATTAACGTTTAACAATGTCATGTGGGTTTCCGACGATGACAACCACAGGACAAACTTAATTTCTGTAAAAAGTTATCTTCACGAATCCTCATTTATAACGATGTCACAAAATGTGTGCATGCATTGAAAAGTACAAAAAAAAAATGAAATTATTCCGATTTTTTTATACAACTCGAATTCTTTAAGATTTTTTTTTAGACTATCTATATATTCATCTAAAATCTATCCAACTTTTAGCGTCAACATACGTTAACACTTACAATTATGTATCCAGTGTACTTATATGACGCACCACGCACTAAACATGTAGAATACATGTATGATATATATCAATTTTGGAACTTGTCAAGAATATAATTGACCAATACTTAATACATTTATATATGTTATGATAGCTCCGTTTTCATTTTCCCTTTTTTTTTAAAGTTTCGTTGACATTTTCAACACAACTGCAGGCATGGGACATACATTAATATGATTTTTTTTTTAAATTAATGACTTTATTTATATAATGCATACATTTTAATTCATATAAAATTCAATACCGGGGTCCACGATATTATTTATAGATTAAGTATGACAAGCATTTAATTTTCCGCGCCTGATGACATAAATTTATTCATTTTGTCCAATTTGAAGCCGTATACATTATAATCGCACCTATACCGGCGGTTTACAACGTAAACAAACGCCCCCACTCCCCCCTACGGTTTATCTTGTATGTGAAAAGGTCTTTCTCTTCAGCAATGTAATTCAATAATGCCGTTTTACTGGAATATTATAAAAGGATTATTACAAAACACGCTTTCAAGTTTTACACACGCATTTCATGTAACAGAGGACTGAAAGAGTTATCCCCTGGGAGGCCCCAAAACCAAATCAAAGCCGTGTCACCGGCCGCTACCCAGAAGATAACTGTAACATGCAAACATGTACAGTTGGGCTGTTAGTTTCTCCCTTGAATACTTCCCATCCCTCATTATGCTTCCGTAATATAATCTAACGTTATGGTTTGACCATTCGGTCACCTTTCGCTTGGTAGTTACATGTAGGTCAAGCGGGTAGCCATTTTTTGTTTACCGATGTAGCTTGTTATGCGCATGCATTATTATATGTGACGCAAAAAATTTGCATGTCCAAATCGTTGATCAACAAATAGTGATTCCCTTTTTTAATTATTAATTAAAATTTTTGAGAACATATTTCAACGTAAATCACACATTGATTTTCCACAAGATTATACAGTTAATTCATATATACAATAATTCTAAATAAGCATGAAAAAAATATAGTTTTACCGTGATGCCTCTTTAAACAGATGTCATCCTTATATTTGTTATATAATATTCTTCAGGTTGGTTAACGGGATGAGCGTTTGTCTTTCTATGTATGTGATAAACCACTGACAATTGTCTTACAGTACACACATATTTATTTACAATGACATAAAATGACTAAGTAATACACATGGTACCAGATTTGCACACCCTTTCATACCTTTGACATTACATAGCATAATACATGGAACAAATTAATTACATACGGGCTGTCATCCAATATAGTTGTACTTCATTTGTGAACATAGCACACAGTCAATGATCAACATTGTATAAGTTGGCAGTCTTCCATAACAATGCGTTAAAACACGTCCATGTTCCCTATCGTGAGAGTAACCTCTCAGACTTGGGCCAATAGCTATACCAATGCTATTCCTCAACCCATGCACAGTCTAAGGGCTAGTCAGACATCATGGCTTCGGCAACACCACAACGGACTCAACAATATTGGGAATTAACTACAATATAATTATTACGATCTAATCAATAACAATTCTCTATATATTCACTAATACAATATTAATTATATACAATAAAATAATATTCCAGCTAATAATAGTGGAAACTGTTGCGCAACACACATTTTCCCTTGCGCGCAATACAATAAGCCTGAATGAATGTAAATACATCGCAGTGTATCAGTTAATGCCCTATTCAACAGTTTAATTCGTATATTATATTTACAGTACAATGTATTGTTATCATATGACTTAATATACTCTATTAAAACATTAGTATATAGCCGTAACCTCTCAAACTGTCTATACAATAACAATCGCGTAAATGTAAACACCTGTACACTCCTATACTATAGCGACTCTATAAATAGATCTGCTTACAAACTTTCGTTTGGCTGTTTATCTCACAGCAAATCATATAAAACAACACATCAATTACAAAATACCAATAAAAGATCTCAGCGGATATGGCACTTACCGAAAGCTGTAGTTTTCGTTATGTATTATATCGTATTTTCGAGTTTCACAGGTGACGGTAACATTGCACTTTGTTATTGTTCCGTGGCCAATGTCGTTCACCTCGTTTTCAAACACACATCCGGAACGCGCACTTGTGCCGCCGGCGCGAAATACGAAATATAGTTTATGTACACCTGATATGTGACAGTTGGAAGGTATTATTTATGTTAAGATTATTTTACGCACACATAGGTATAATGTGTGTACGAGTTGGCAACGACAAATCGGTTAATTCGTCTACGCTGTCAGGCGTATGTACAATAGTAATTATTGTACCGAATGACTCGATTCAGATACGTTTTGTTTAAGACTTGGCCATAGATGTGCGAGAGTGTGTGGCCCCCCTCATCTCGATTAAGACCATCACACTGCTCTTCCCATTTCTGGATAGTAATATCCTTGCCTTTCCAACCTATGGTGTTTATATGTCGCAGCTGATTCAATATTCAAGGGCTTGCTCTAAATGTCGTTATTTTCGTGATCCATGTCAACTGCTGACAAACAAACAAACAACACAAGGATTCGAGAGATGCAGGTAGATCAGAACTTTGGGCAAGTTTTATGGTCGCGAACTATGTCACGTTGAGTTTCACATTGTAACATCTTGTTGAAATGAAAAAAAAAATGTACAAATACAAATACTGTTGTTTTTTCTGAATGGAGTGTTACATGTATACACTTATTGTGGTTGAAGATTTAGTTGTTAATATTCATTGCAGGTCATATGTACTGTTTTATATCAAATATTTGATATGTGCATTTTATCAGCGAATTGATTACATTGAAAATTAATAGATATCACTATTTCTGATTTGATGTAGAAATAAAATTTCTTTATCACTAGCATCTACAACAAAGGGAAAGAAAAAATGTACTTAAGGACAATTTTGATATCATTAGAAATCTGAACACTAGAGAAATGCAAAGACTATTTTGTTTATAAATATCATCCTGATGTCTACTGCAGAGAGTGTTCCTTGGAATCTATCAAAAATATATATGGTTGAAAACTAGTATTTCATGTTGAAAAACCTTCGTTTTAGAATTATCGCTATGTTCGATTGGTTCATTCATTCAGGAAAGAAGATGAAAGCCTACAACACAACATACCGTTACGAGAAAAAAACTGCTCTTTACTGGAAATGCAAGGTAGTTTTTAGGCTTGATAGGTTTGAAATGCTAGCATTTCATGTTGTAAAACCTTCTTATCAGAGCAGCGTTTAGGATCTCAAACAGTTACTATATTTTTGGATTGGTTTATTAATTCATTCATTAGTCTAATGTGGTACACATTCCATATTTCAGACCACAAGGATGAAGACATGCAAACATCGAAGAAAGAAGATATAAACTCACAACACAATAGAACGCTACGAGAAGAAAAGTGCTCTTCACTGGAAATGCACGGTAATTTTTAGGCTTTGAAATTCTTTCCATATTAACACATTTAGATTTATACCTTAAAAATACTTACAAAAAAGTCATGATTCTCATATATCTTGCTTTCGATATGTATGCGAATCTCTCTTTAAATAAGAAACATTGTTTTAATAAAAAGTAATCAATTCGATAGAATACTATATCTTTTATTATATTTAAATTATCACTCGGCGAAACAAATACCTGAGCATTTGTTGATATTCTTATTTTTAAAAATATGTTATTTTATTATTAACTGTTTGAATGATTAAGACGGTCTGAAATATGCCAAGGTATTTTTCGAAATTAGAATGAGTCCTTCAAAAGGCAAAGATGATATCAGTACATTTCATTTTTTCCCCAAAAAACGTTATCGACATTTGTAACTGAGTTATATAGTTTGCTTGCACAATCATTACATGCAAATACACAGGCTGTTGTGTTCTGAATGGAATGCAACATGTATACGCTGATCGTGATTGAAGATTTATTTAATTTTCACTTCAGATCATATGTACAGTTTTACATCAGTAATTTGATGTGTTTATTCTACTGCAAAGAAAAGATATCACTTTTCCATATTCAATGTAGAGATTAAATCCGTACGTATTCACAATGACTCAAATGCGTGCGATATTTTATCTGTAAAAATTAAAACGTCTAGATGCTTTTGACACAATGCAAATGGAAAAAGATGAGTATCAGAAAGCGCCATCACAACTGCAGAAAGTGAGGAAGATAGACCCACTCATCAAGACTACCGAGGAGTTAGCATCTACTATTGACAGTCTACAGCGGGATGTTGATAGGGTAACAAGAGAACTAGGTATGACTTTTCTATAAGATAAGTACATGTAGATGCAGCCTACTGATTTCCTTTTGATAATGTGAATAATGCTGCAGTTTCGAATATTCATGTATATAAACATTATCTATTGACGCTTTAAGTCGTATTTTAAAAAGCACTTTCTCGTCCTTGTTTTGACCATGTGCTGAACAAATTCATAAAATGTAATGCATGTGCGTTACAGTGTAAACAAAAATAAGAATTTAAAAAATGAATTATATAAAATAGCTGTTTTCCGAAATTACCATCCACAATCACAATATATATACATGTAACATACTTATGCATCCAGCAGAGTGTTCAGATATGGACACTGAGATCACCCTCCGTAATCCAACACCTCCAGTATCTGACCAACATAAATAACACAATAATACAATGGAACATACGCGGATTGAAGGCAAACAGAAAAAAATCAGCATTTATCTAAAATAACCCAGCCAACTTCTGCTTACAAGAAATTATGCTTAAAGACCCAATACACTTTAGAGAATTCTCACTATACTGTAAGATTCCAACGGCAGGCGACAAGGCATCGGGTGGTGCGGCTGTGGCCTTTAATAAAATATCCCTCATAGACATTTAAAGTTGGACACGACCTTTCAAGCTGTTGCCGTTAGCGCGAATTTACACAGACAAATTACTGTCTGTTTTATTTATCTTCATCCAAGCGATATATTTAACTGCGACTATCTAAACAACAGCGTGTCGCAACTTCCAACACCTTTCGTTATAATCGGCAAATTAAATGGCTACAACAGCCTGTTGGGCTCCCCAAACACGGACGAAAGAGGAAGACGCATCGAAGAGTTCATAAAAGCAACCTGTGTCTGTTTAATAACAATGCCCCAACATAATTATTTAAGTGTAATAAAGAGTTTATCGAGGATTATTTCAAAAACCTTAATGACCCAATTAAAACTTTTACTGGAATACTTACTTCTATTGCTGACAATATCAAAGTCCACTCCAAAACCTTCAAAGTTTCTTTTATCTAAGAATCTTTTTATTAACAGAGCTGGCCGGAACGCAGCGCTGCGACGGTACTTAATTTTTTCAATAGTTGCAAACTAAAAAAGCTTCAAAATTGACAAAAAGAATAGTTTGAAAGAATATAACACTATAACGACAACTCCAGCAATGTAAAGGCAAATTTCACACAACGGCAGACTAAAACGGCTTCAAACTCTACAGATCAAAAACTTTATGTATGCACTTCTGTCAAAATCGAAAACCACACAGTGACCCAGATCTCGCACTTAATGACGTCAAAATAATAGTTGTTGAGCAAACTAAATTTCACTGACTAATATTTGATTCTAAACTCTCTTTTGTTACAAATATAAAACATCTCAAAACTAAATGCTCATTAGCGCTGAACATTATGCGTGTTCTTTCCCATATTGACAGGAATGCAGACCGTGAAATGCGATTATAAAGGTCACTTATTCAATCAAAACATGACTATGGTTTGATCGTTTATTGATCAGCACGCAGTTCTTACATGCAGATGCTCGATCCTATCCAGAACCAAGGCCTTCGTCTAGCACTTGTGGCTTTTCAAACAACACCAGTAAAAAGCCTATATGTAGAGGCGAATGAGCCATCTTTAAATGATCGAAGGACAAATAGTCATTACAATTCACTGCTCAATTAAAGTCAAATCCTAAAAATCAATATTTCAACGGGGTCTTCAATCAAAATCAAAAACTGATACCAACTTTTGGCATCCAAATATCAAATTCTCTACAAGAGTTAAACATAGCCAAATTTACACTTTCAGATGTACCCCATGGCTTACAAATTCACCTGTTATTAATTTGACACTGCATGGGCGGGACAATGTAACTGGCAATATTATAATTATCCTCATCATCTAACTCATTTTTACCGTCCCATAACCATTCATCGATTTTGCAATTTTAATCAACCGTAATCACTTTTGCATGGTTTTATACAATTGTTTGACTTTCCCCGATATATTTTAAATGTCTTCTGCTAGAAGACTATGTTTTAAAATTTAAAAGTCTCGTTTTAAAGTCTTTTTCGTCTATTAATAAAATGACCATCTCGGATTATCAAAAATCGATTGGCCCTAAACGACCATAGTTGCCGATGGGCCGTAAAACGCAAACAAACAAACAAATACCTATTTGCATTTCTATAAAAAAGGATGCACTATTTATTTGCAGATTTAACAATGACTATATATGTATTCACCAGATGCATCAATATGATCATATATATTTACTTTAAAACAGCAAAAACAAGCTGAGGGTCAGAGTGACTCTAAATCCACATAATATTATCATTCTTAGTTTTACAGGATCAAAAGAGCTTCATCTAACCCAATAAGTAATAAAATACCAACATCACATGCTTCCTTAAATTTGGAAATTAAAATAGTTCAATGTTTGATGAATTAAATGCTTTTTTTCAATAGATGAAAAGCAAAGTGAACTTGACGCAGTCGAACATTTAAACCAAAGGTCACAACTCAAAGACAAAAAGACATTGCAGGATCAGATAAACTCCATTACAACGACTAAAAAGGATATGGCATTCGGTATGGAGGACCTGGAGCGGAATATTGCTACACTGAAAGGAGAACTAGGTATGGCTAAGTATTCTCGTAGATTGAATTGTATGATTATCAAATGTTTACAATTTGATGTGTTTTTTTTTATTTTATCAGTCTACTGCTTTTATCTATACTTAATTCATAACTACGTATTAAGGAAATCATTTGGATGTTTTTTTATTTGTGCGTTAAATCTTACAATTAACATTTCATTGTATTGTCGGTTTCGTGTTTCGTTCTTGTAAACGTCCGTCCAAAGAGGAGAAACAGGACGATTTCGACAAAGTTCAAAAGGAAAAAGCTGAGTGTCTGAAAGAATTATCACAACTACAGACAGAAGTGCAAACGCTACAGAACGAGATGTGTTCTCTCAGCAAGACTAATAAGGAGATTTCATCTAACATGAAGGGTCTGGAGAGGCACATCGACAGATTGGAAAGACAACACGGTATGATAAAGATTAGATGACTTATTATTCGTTTGTAAATGCATTGTTTTAGCTCACCTGGACCGAAGGTCCGGTGAGCTTATGCCATGGCGCAGCGTCCGTCGTCCGTCGTCCGTCCGTCGTCTGTCAACATTTTCTTCAAATCGCTACTAGTCAAAAAGTCCTGATTGGATTTTAACCAAATTTGGTCAGAAACATCCTTGGGCGAAGGGGAACAGATTTTGCATAAATGATGACTCTGACCCCCACAGAGTCAGAGGGGCGGGGCCCAATAGGGAAAATAGAGGTAATTCCTTTAAATCTCTTCTTGTCAAAAAGTCCTGATTGGATTTTGACCAAATATGGTCAGAAAAATCCTTTGGTGAAGAGGAACAGATTTTGCATAAATGGTGACTCGGACCCCAAAGGGGCCAGAGGGGCGGGGCCCAATAGGGAAATAGAGGTAATTCCTTTAAATTTCTTCTTGTCATAAAGTTATGAATGGATGTTTTCCAAATTTGGTCAGAAACATCGTTGGGGGAAGGGGAACAGATTTTGCATAAATGGTGACTCTGACCCCTAAGGGCCCAGAGGGGCGGGGCCCAATAGGGGAAATAGAGGTAGTTCCTTTAAATCTCTTCTTGTCAAAAAGTCCTGATTGGATTTTGGCCAAATTTAGTCAGAAACATCGTTGGGGGAAGATGAACAGATTTTGCATAAATGGTGACTCTGACCCCTAATGGGCCAGAGGGGCGTGGCCCAATAAGGGAAATAGAGGTAATTCCTTTAAATCTCTTCTTGTCATCAAGTTATGAATAGATTTTGTCCAAATTTGGTCAGAGGGGAAATATAGGTAATTCCTTTAAATTTCTTCTTGTCATAAAGTTATGAATGGATGTTTTCAAAATTTGGTCAGAAACATCGTTGGGGGAAGGGGAACAGATTTTGCATAAATGGTGACCCTGACCCCTAAGGGCCCAGAGGGGTGGGGCCCAATAGGGGAAATAGAGGTAATTCCTTTAAATCTCTTCTTGTCAAAAAGTTATGAATAGATTTTGTCCAAATTTGGTCAGAAACATCGTTGGGGGTAGGGGAACAAATTTTGCATCAATGGTGACACTGACCCCTAAGGGGCAGGGCCCAATAGGGGAAATAGAGGTAATTCCTTTTAATGTCTTCTTGTCAAAAAGCCCTGATGGGATTTTGGCCAAATTTAGTCAGAAACATTGTTGGGTGAAGATGAACAGATTTTGCATAAATGGTGACACTGACCCCTAAGGGACGGGGCCCAATAAGGGAAATAGAGGTAATTCCTTTTAATCTCTTCTTGTCATAAATTTATGAATAGATTTTGTCCAAATTTGGTCAGAAACATTGTAGGGGGAAGGGGAACAGATTTTGCATAAATGGTGACTCGGACCCCAAAGGGGCCAGAGGGGCGGGGCCCAATAGGGAAATAGAGGTAATTCCTTTAAATTTCTTCTTGTCATAAAGTTATGAATGGATGTTTTCAAAATTTGGTCAGAAACATCGTTGGGGGAAGGGGAACAGATTTTGCATAAATGGTGACTCTGACCCCTAAGGGCCCAGAGGGGCGGGGCCCAATAGGGGAAATAGAGGTAGTTCCTTTAAATCTCTTCTTGTCAAAAAGTCCTGATTGGATTTTGGCCAAATTTAGTCAGAAATATCGTTGGGGGAAGATGAACAGATTTTGCATAAATGGTGACTCTGACCCCTAAGGGCCCAGAGGGGTCGGGCCCAATAGGGGAAATAGAGGTAATTCCTTTAAATCTCTTCTTGTCAAAGTTATGAATAGATTTTGTCCAAATTTGGTCAGAAACATCGTTGGGGGAAGGGGAACAAATTTCGCATCAATGGTGACACTGACCCCTAAGGGGCGGGGCCCAATAGGGGAAATAGAGGTAATTCCTTTTAATCTCTTCTTGTCAAAAAGCCCTGATGGGATTTTGGCCAAATTTAGTCAGAAACATTGTTGGGTGAAGATGAACAGATTTTGCATAAATGGTGACTCTGACCCCTAAGGGGCCAGAGGGGCGGGGCCCAATAAGGGAAATAGAGGTAATTCCTTTAAATCTCTTCTTGTCAAAAAGTCCTGATTTGATTTCGACCAAATATGGTCAGAAACTTCCTTTGGTGAAGAGGAACAGATTTTGCATAAATGGTGACTCGGACCCCAAACAGGCCAGAGGGGCAGGGCCCAATAGGGGAAATAGAGGTAATTCCTTTAAATTTCTTCTTGTCATAAAGTTAGGAATGGATTTTGTCCAAATTTGGTCAGAAACATCGTTGGGGGAAGGGGAACAAATTTTGCATCAATGGTGACACTGACCCCTAAGGGGCAGGGCCCAATAGGGGAAAAAGAGGTAATTCCTTTTAATGTCTTCTTGTCAAAAAGCACTGATGGGATTTTGGCCAAATTTAGTCAGAAACATTGTTGGGTGAAGATGAACAGATTTTGCATAAATGGTGACACTGACCCCTAAGGGACGGGGCCCAATAGGGGAAATAGAGGTAATTCCTTTTAATCTCTTCTTGTCATAAATTTATGAATAGATTTTGTCCAAATTTGGTCAGAAACATTGTAGGGGGAAGGGGAACAGATTTTGCATAAATGGTGACTCGGACCCCAAAGGGGCCAGAGGGGCGGGGCCCAATAGGGAAATAGAGGTAATTCCTTTAAATTTCTTCTTGTCATAAAGTTATGAATGGATGTTTTCCAAATTTGGTCAGAAACATCGTTGGGGGAAGGGGAACAGATTTTACATAAATGGTGACTCTGACCCCTAAGGGCGCAGAGGGGCGGGGCCCAATAGGGGAAATAGAGGTAGTTCCTTTAAATCTCTTCTTGTCAAAAAGTCCTGATTGGATTTTGGCCAAATTTAGTCAGAAATATCGTTGGGGGAAGATGAACAGATTTTGCATAAATGGTGACTCCGACCCCTAATGGGCCAGAGGGGCGTGGCCCAATAAGGGAAATAGAGGTAATTCCTTTAAATCTCTTCTTGTCATCAAGTTATGAATAGATTTTGTCCAAATTTGGTCAGAGGGGAAATAGAGGTAATTCCTTTAAATTTCTTCTTGTCATAAAGTTATGAATGGATGTTTTCAAAATTTGGTCAGAAACATCGTTGGGGGAAGGGGAACAGATTTTGCATAAATGGTGACTCTGACCCCTAAGGGCCCAGAGGGGTGGGGCCCAATAGGGGAAATAGAGGTAATTCCTTTAAATCTCTTCTTGTCAAAAAGTTATGAATAGATTTTGTCCAAATTTGGTCAGAAACATCGTTGGGGGAAGGGGAACAAATTTCGCATCAATGGTGACACTGACCCCTAAGGGGCGGGGCCCAATAGGGGAAATAGAGGTAATTCCTTTAAATCTCTTCTTGTCAAAAAGCCCTGATGGGATTTTGGCCAAATTTAGTCAGAAACATTGTTGGGTGAAGATGAACAGATTTTGCATAAATGGTGACTCTGACCCCTAAGGGGCCAGAGGGGCGGGGCCCAATAAGGGAAATAGAGGTAATTCCTTTAAATCTCTTCTTGTCAAAAAGTCCTGATTTGATTTCGACCAAATATGGTCAGAAACATCCTTTGGTGAAGAGGAACAGATTTTGCATAAATGGTGACTCGGACCCCAAACAGGCCAGAGGAGCAGGGCCCAATAGGGGAAATAGAGGTAATTCCTTTAAATTTCTTCTTGTCATAAAGTTAGGAATGGATTTTGTCCAAATTTGGTCAGAAACATCGTTGGGGGAAGGGGAACAGATTTTGCATAAATGGTGACACTGACACCCAAGGGGCCAGAAGGGCAGGGCCCAATAGGGAAAAAGAGGTAATTCCTTTAAATCTCTTCCTGTCCAAACGTTATGAATAGATTTTGTCCAAATTTGGTCAGAAACATCGTTGGGGGGAGGGGAACAAATTTTGCATAAATGGTGACACTGACCCCTAAGGGGCGGGGCCCAATAGGGGAAATAGAGGTAATTCCTTTTAATCTCTTCTTGTCATAAATTTATGAATAGATTTTGTCCAAATTTGGTCAGAAACATTGTAGGGGGAAGGGGAACAGATTTTGCACGAATGGTGACTCTGACAACTAAGGGGGCAGAGGGGCGGGGCCCAATAAGGAAAATAGAGGTAATTCCTTTTAATCTCTTCTTGTCAAAAAGCCCTGATGGGATTTTGGCCAAATTTAGTCAGAAACATTGTTGGGTGAAGATGAACAGATTTTGCATAAATGGTGACTCTGACCCCTAAGGGGCCAGAGGGGCGGGGCCCAATAAGGGAAATAGAGGTAATTCCTTTAAATCTCTTCTTGTCAAAAAGTCCTGATTTGATTTCGACCAAATATGGTCAGAAACTTCCTTTGGTGAAGAGGAACAGATTTTGCATAAATGGTGACTCGGACCCCAAACAGGCCAGAGGGGCAGGGCCCAATAGGGGAAATAGAGGTAATTCCTTTAAATTTCTTCTTGTCATAAAGTTAGGAATGGATTTTGTCCAAATTTGGTCAGAAACATCGTTGGGGGAAGGGGAACAAATTTTGCATCAATGGTGACACTGACCCCTAAGGGGCAGGGCCCAATAGGGGAAAAAGAGGTAATTCCTTTTAATGTCTTCTTGTCAAAAAGCACTGATGGGATTTTGGCCAAATTTAGTCAGAAACATTGTTGGGTGAAGATGAACAGATTTTGCATAAATGGTGACACTGACCCCTAAGGGACGGGGCCCAATAGGGGAAATAGAGGTAATTCCTTTTAATCTCTTCTTGTCATAAATTTATGAATAGATTTTGTCCAAATTTGGTCAGAAACATTGTAGGGGGAAGGGGAACAGATTTTGCATAAATGGTGACTCGGACCCCAAAGGGGCCAGAGGGGCGGGGCCCAATAGGGAAATAGAGGTAATTCCTTTAAATTTCTTCTTGTCATAAAGTTATGAATGGATGTTTTCCAAATTTGGTCAGAAACATCGTTGGGGGAAGGGGAACAGATTTTACATAAATGGTGACTCTGACCCCTAAGGGCGCAGAGGGGCGGGGCCCAATAGGGGAAATAGAGGTAGTTCCTTTAAATCTCTTCTTGTCAAAAAGTCCTGATTGGATTTTGGCCAAATTTAGTCAGAAATATCGTTGGGGGAAGATGAACAGATTTTGCATAAATGGTGACTCCGACCCCTAATGGGCCAGAGGGGCGTGGCCCAATAAGGGAAATAGAGGTAATTCCTTTAAATCTCTTCTTGTCATCAAGTTATGAATAGATTTTGTCCAAATTTGGTCAGAGGGGAAATAGAGGTAATTCCTTTAAATTTCTTCTTGTCATAAAGTTATGAATGGATGTTTTCAAAATTTGGTCAGAAACATCGTTGGGGGAAGGGGAACAGATTTTGCATAAATGGTGACTCTGACCCCTAAGGGCCCAGAGGGGTGGGGCCCAATAGGGGAAATAGAGGTAATTCCTTTAAATCTCTTCTTGTCAAAAAGTTATGAATAGATTTTGTCCAAATTTGGTCAGAAACATCGTTGGGGGAAGGGGAACAAATTTCGCATCAATGGTGACACTGACCCCTAAGGGGCGGGGCCCAATAGGGGAAATAGAGGTAATTCCTTTAAATCTCTTCTTGTCAAAAAGCCCTGATGGGATTTTGGCCAAATTTAGTCAGAAACATTGTTGGGTGAAGATGAACAGATTTTGCATAAATGGTGACTCTGACCCCTAAGGGGCCAGAGGGGCGGGGCCCAATAAGGGAAATAGAGGTAATTCCTTTAAATCTCTTCTTGTCAAAAAGTCCTGATTTGATTTCGACCAAATATGGTCAGAAACATCCTTTGGTGAAGAGGAACAGATTTTGCATAAATGGTGACTCGGACCCCAAACAGGCCAGAGGAGCAGGGCCCAATAGGGGAAATAGAGGTAATTCCTTTAAATTTCTTCTTGTCATAAAGTTAGGAATGGATTTTGTCCAAATTTGGTCAGAAACATCGTTGGGGGAAGGGGAACAGATTTTGCATAAATGGTGACACTGACACCCAAGGGGCCAGAAGGGCAGGGCCCAATAGGGAAAAAGAGGTAATTCCTTTAAATCTCTTCCTGTCCAAACGTTATGAATAGATTTTGTCCAAATTTGGTCAGAAACATCGTTGGGGGGAGGGGAACAAATTTTGCATAAATGGTGACACTGACCCCTAAGGGGCGGGGCCCAATAGGGGAAATAGAGGTAATTCCTTTTAATCTCTTCTTGTCATAAATTTATGAATAGATTTTGTCCAAATTTGGTCAGAAACATTGTAGGGGGAAGGGGAACAGATTTTGCACGAATGGTGACTCTGACAACTAAGGGGGCAGAGGGGCGGGGCCCAATAAGGAAAATAGAGGTAATTCCTTTAAATCTCTTCTTGTCAAAAAGTCCTGATTGGATTTTGACCAAATTAGGTCAGAAACATCCTTTTTGGAAGAGGAACAGATTTTGCATAAATGGTGACTCGGACCCCAAAGGGGCCAGAGGGGCGGGGCCCAATAGGGAAAATAGAGGTTATTCTTTAAGTCTCTCTTGTCATAAAGTTATGAATAGATTTTGTCCAAATTTGGTCAGAAACATCGTTGGGGGAAGGGGAACAGATTTTGCATAAATGATGACTCTGACCCCGAAGGGCCATTTTGGCACTTTAGGGTTACAAGTCAGAGATTAATTCCAGGTGAGCGATGCAGGCCCATTGGGCCTCTTGTTTAAGTTTTACAGCATAACAATTTTGTATTCTTAACGTAGACCCGACATGTTGAAACCATTATACTACAGGGTTGATACTTAGGGACTGGGCCAAATAAAATAGTTCTAGAGTTATGATATTGAACTTACACTTACCTCGGCTAAATTGGATACCTTAACTACACAAGGATCATTATAAGCAACGCTTTATCGCTGGCTTGTCTCATTGCTCAACCTAGCCATTATCAAAACTTTTTACTAACATTCTTAGTGCCGTTAAATCGGGACTTCAGCTCTTATTGTGACACTGTATACTCCAAATGTGGCATTAATGGGATGTAGATTTTGAAAAACTTAAAAGGTTGTATGTTTCGTCCATCAAAACATTTTATTTTTCCACCCTGTACACTACCATACCACATGCCAAACTGAAAGAACGTCTTCGGTCTCTCATTATGAGAGTTTTCTTTTCCGATACACATATCTTGGATTATACTTTGTGAAAACACAATAAAAGCTAAGGGGAAATATACTGAAGAAGATATAGTAAGGATGATTCCTGGTCGACAATATTTTTGTTGAGTTCGTTCGGAGGAAAGATTTGGCATTCACATAGGCACAGACTGTGCCCCACTCTTAGCAGACTTGTTTTTGTTTTCATACGAGGCTGGATTTATTGAAGAGCTAATCAGGACAGGTAATAAAAACCTTGCCAAATCTTTTAATTTCACTTTCAGATATATCGATGATGTGTTGTCTATAAACAACAAGACGTTTGCTGACCACGTCGACCGTATATCCTCTCTGAACTTGAAATAAAGGACACAACAGACTCTTCTACATCAGCTGCTTACCTTGATCTCTGCTTAAACTACTTACTACTAAGCTATACCATAAACGTGATAATTTCAATTTTACGATCGTGAACTTTCCATTTCTTGACAGTAACATCCCTGCTTTTCCGACATGTCGTAGATGATTCGATAGTCTAGAGCTTGCTCTAGGTATCGTGATTTTCGTGATTGTATTTACATGGCGCAGCCGATTCCTTATTCTAGGGCTTTCTCTAAATATCGAGATTTTGTGAGATATACATTAAACGACTGCTGTCAAACAAACTAACAACACAAGGATTCAAGAGATGAAGGTTAATCAGAACTATGGGCGCGTTTTATGGTCGCCATCTTTGTCTCACTGAGAAATGTTCTGTATCTTTAAGTGATATGGAGATTGACGTTTTTGAGTATGCACATTAGTGTGTTTACTTGTTTTGATTGACAATAATACTCGGTTCTCGTTTTGAGAACTTGATGTTTAATTGGATGTGACAAAGATTTACATGGCAGGTGTAGTCGATGAAGCAGAAGACGCTTACTCGTCCGGAACACCTGGTTGTATTCTCTTGTGATTTTCGAGAGTCACCTTGGAAATCTTTCTTTTGTTCCTCTTTTGCCTCTAGTTTAATCGATTATGAGTTTTGATTATGGTTTTGTTGACGCTCTTGTATTCTCTGATTTTTTTATTGAATATTTCAAATCCTAATCATGTTACTGAATAAACATTTTCTAAGTATGAAGAAATGGAAACACTTATATATATACCAGATTGGCCCTGTATGTTCTCTTTGTAAAATGCGTTGAAATGGATGATTAAGAACTCTAACCCTGTCAGGTACTGAACGCTGCGATTGCCTAGCATGGACATTTCAACATTATTGCTACAAATATTGCTGCTCAACATGAAGATCTAAATACATCTATGTTATCAGTAGCAGTCTCATGGGACTGGTCCTTTAACTAGGATCTTGTTTCGACTATTTGAGGAATGAAAACATTTATAGTGCTGGTAATACGGTATATACAGAAAATATTTGTGCACTTTGCATAGATCTGCAAATCGGTTATTGCAAACAGAGTGCACACATTATACCGTATAATTCACAAAAATGATTGTGTTTTAATCATGACAAAATGACAAAAAGAAAAGTATAAAAAAAACAGAAATGTGCCGTAATTTATTCTATCAATCATGAATATAAATACTAAATAGCGCGCCAAACAAAGCAGAATATGACGTCATTTTTTTGTGCGTTGTCTGATCTATTAGGTTTTATGGTATACTCAGATGATGTTGCGCATTATCTCTGCAAGGTGTGCACATATTGAACTGAAATTTAGTATACATATGCATCAAGTGGAAACCAAGACCATGTTATGATTTGTTTACGGTTGGAGGATTTTTTTACGACCCGTGGACTTAAAACTTGTCCAAAATTCAGTTTCCGTTCATTGTCTCTACATGTACAACGTGTGCACATACATAGTATTGAACTGAAATTTGGTTAATGAATAGTTCCATCTTAATAGCTTGCGGGGGCCGGAATGGGGCATGTATTGCTTCAGCAATACTCAGTATGCTTGTTAATAAAATCAAACCCTCTTTTAATTAAATTGGCGTTTACCATGGAGTGTTAATATGTGGTATTAGAAGAGAATGTTTGCTGTTTCAAAATATTACTGAAGTGATTAATTTGAATGCATCTTTGTCTGTTATGGAATATTAATAATATGCAAATACAATATATCGTTATATTCTTCATTCAAAAGACAAAAAGGATGAAGAAATAAACAAAATGAAAGCTTCATTAGAAGAATGTCGACGCATGGAAAAGAAAGTAGTCGGTATGTTTTTGTCTTTTAAATGTATGATTCATTTCAATTAACTTTCATGTATTGACAATGTGTGATACATTCACAGTGAATGAACCATCGACAATCTTCGGTCTTGAAAAAAATCTGTTTGTTATTCAGACCATACAACATAAGTTTTAAGTGTTATTATTTACCGATTTGCCGTAGGCCAACCCAATTCATTTTTTTATTATTCGAAAATCAACGTGTCCACTTTGTTAATATTGAATCATATACTTTGAGAAACGCTTGCTTTTCTACACTCTTCTCTCCCACAGGCGACTGATGCATCCTCAACAAATTATACAAAATGCGGCTGTCCACCTCAAAGCTATTTGTATTTATTGCTTACTGAAAGCCATTTGTTTCAGATGATTTAAATACGTTTTATTCAAACTTCATTGAGGCATTCATGTATGTCTAATACAAAAGTATGCACAAGCTGTTATTAGTTGGGGTTTATCAATATAATTTTATTTAGATTTGTAAAGTTGAATATATATATTTTTTTATTCTTAGGTAAATAATTATGAGAAAATCTTGTTATTGTTTTGCCGTTTTTGTTGTAATTAGTGATGAGGTTAATGCGTAGCAGCCAAAGTGGGATGGATAAAGATATGGTGGACAGGGTAATCAAGGAGCTCACAAGACTTCTAGAAGGCAGAGTCGATTCCAAAAGTATTGAATTTTCCATTGTGCCTAGTGAGACTTCAACAGACATATCCAATGGACCCCTGTTTGTAGTCTGCCTGAGTATGTCGAGGGATGGCCGAGATATCCAGAATACTTTGGGCGAGTCGAAAGGTAATACTCCACACGGGCATATTCTTATATATAGACTGAACATCGGCGACAAAACTACCTATTGCAAAATATCAACATTTGCTCCGCATCCTTCCGTTGTTAAGGCGTATGATTGTCGTTAACATAGGCATTAATCTCATGGACAGCTGTATGGTGAACGTGTCGAGTTCAATTTTCCGATCGTAAACTTTCTATTTCTTGATAATTACATCCTTCTTTCTCAAACATATGGTATTTACATGGCGCAGCCGATTTCTTATTCTAGGGCTTTCTCTAAATATCGAGATTTTGTGAGATATACATGTAACGAGTGCTGACATACAAACTTACTACACAGGGATTCGAGAGATACAGGTTGATCAGAACTATGAGCAATTTTAACGGTCGCCATATTGGTCTCATTGAGAAGTATTGTATCTTTAATTAATATGGAGAGGGACGTTTTTGATGCTACTTAATTAGTGTGCTTACTTGTGGTTGAGAATAAAAACTCAGTTCTCACTCTGAGGACTTGGAGCAAGAGATACTTACTCTTCCAGAACATCTTGTCTTATTATTTTGTTATTTTAAAGAGTCCCACGGATAAAGTTATATACTCTAATTTTGATAATAATACCACAAACATAGCTTTGATGTTGTACATGCATTGCTCTAAAACTTTTTTATTGTTCTATCTGCGGCTTCCGGCAAAAGTCATAAAACACGACCTGTCGGTGTTTACATTAAAGGCTGTATGTGATCATGTTTACATGTTTTAATACGTACATGTAACTGCAAATATTGTTAAAGAAATGGAAAACTTATTCTAAGATAATTATTACAATACATTGTTAGTGGTAGGTCGATGTCTCTTAATTGCAGTCGTAATATTTGTTATATACAAAAATGTGTCATTTCAGGTGGCACAGATGTATACATGTACATGCTTGTAATACATCATATCGACAAAGAACTGACACCTACAAGACATCACGTGACCGGAAGTGAGGGTCAACAACCGCACAAGATAATCGACATGGCTTTTAGTGGTGAAAGTGGACTGTACGAATGCAACATAAACATCAATGCTATTGAAAAAATAGTAGCTATCCTGAAGAAATTTTAATAACGTACTTACAATTATGGTTCCGCACACAATGCACCAAACATAAAGCACACATACGGTGCGCACAACAATCGGTCGCCTAATTATGTGATTCTCTCCGCACACATTTGCAATTTGGTACAATTAGTCAGTGAATATTACAAAATGAAAAAAACCCGGAACCCTATTGTACCATCATTATGTTCTACTCCTTGCGTATATGTATGACCGTTATGAAAACAAAACTGGACTCTTAATATTTATAATTTGTATTAATTTTGATTATTGATGTATTCTTTCTGAGACCAAAATTTGCTACTTTTGTATATTTAGATGAAGATAAACATATTGAGGATTTTTCCAAAACATAATAATACACCTATCAAGAATATTAACGATAGTGCGATTCATATATTCGACAACTTGACGGATTTAGAATAATGTCACAGTTTGTTACTTCGAGGAGGTGTCATTTACTTGTGTGTTACCTAGATATACATGGTGGGTGACATCGATGAAGAAGATGCTTACTCTTCCTGAACACCTGTTTTTTTTGTCATGTAGTTTTTCATTGGTCTCCGTGTAAATCTTCATTTCAACAAATTTAATTTACTTTGATGGTACAAGGAAAGGGATTGAACAACATATTATGCCTACACTGTATGGAAGTTCTCTCCCGCTTGAGTTGGTAAAATATAAATTCTAAAGCACAGACACTTATCAAATACAAGTATACTTTAGTACATATCACATAATTTTAGTCTTAATTTAAGAGAATTGATCATAAGCAGGGCAAGTTTGATTGCCCTTATGTAATATCGAACTTATGATATGGCATATGAACATTTGGTCTGTTTTGTTTTATTTGACATACATATGTAAGGTTGATTTGTCTATAATGGTTTGTCTCTTCTGACTAATGGTTTGGGAATTCGTTTTAATAAACCTGATAATTGGAATCAGAAAAAAAGAAGTTCAATATATCCTGTTACACCTTCTTCTACTTGTTCCGACAATATCTGGCATCTCTTTTTGTTTGAGATTCAGATAAATATATTTGATGTCGTCACATTATGATATTTCTCTGCAATATATTAACAAAACAGCGTACGATTCTATGTTTTTATTGCGCCTCCTTATCAAATCATTGGTTTAATATAGGTCAACATCCCTGTTCCAAAAATATTTTAATTTTGCTCCGTAATAACTAGTCAAATAGCACATGACTGATAATGATTTTAGTTGATGTCCTCACTTCAATTTTATTTTGGTTTAATACTATAGTAGCATTGATTGATCTGTATTGGCCAGTTATTGGTCCAAGGCTTGCTTTTTTGGCCTTTGGCGAAACCGAAGACCAACGTTGTAGGCCGAGGACCAACAACTCGACCAATACAGAAGTAACTTAACTATAAATTATTTGTTAATTTACTCTGTGACAATTAAAAAGTCATTTCAAATACATTGATGTTAAATGAAGACAAATATTAAATTCAAACACCTCGTTTAAGAGTATTTCAATTAATTTTTAGTATGTCATACGTCAATATTTTGACTAAGTATCGGTTGTTTCTATGCATGTGATTTTCATTTTACCGTCGATCAAAGTGTGACTCATAAAGAAAATAGTATGATTTTATCTTTATATATCACTTATAGCAAAATATTAAAATCCTGTTGTTATAGGACGATATTTTGCATTAAAATGTTATTGATTTTTTTAATATTTTGTAGAGGAAACAATGAGTCAGATCAAACTTTTTTTTCTTTTTTAATCTATTTTATAATTGTGGAGTTGTCTTTTAAAAGACATTTGATGGTCAAAAAATTAACTTAGTGAAAACGATTGTGAGTTTGCATAAATACTTCATCTTCTCGGAAAATGAAACTGATTGCTCCATTGGTGCCAAGAAAGCGATTGTTTATTTTGTGCCAAAAAAGTGATTGTTCAATCAACGCCAGCAAAGTAATTGTTCAATGTTCGTCAGTGAAGCGATTGTTCAATGAACGCCAGAAACGTTATTGTTCAATGAACGACAGAAAAGCGATTGTTCCCTGAACGGTAAAAGAGTGATTGTACAATGAATGACAGAAAACGGATTGTTCAATGGACGCCAGAAAGCGATTGTTCAATTAACGCCAGAAAAGTTATTGTTTAATAAACGCTACAAAAATGATTGTTCAATGAGTGCCAAAACATAGGCGAAAATGCATTGTTCGTAGCATGACACTCTTTTTTCTCATATCTCGCCATATTTGTTAGAGTTTGCCCTTGTAAGGAAGCTATATAAAAAAATTATCTTACATAGCATATCACGCGACGTGACGTCACAAATACGGTAAACTGATGCCGCAAAGAGAAAACGACGGCGGGATGAAATTAAAACCTTTCACAAAAATTATCCATGAACACGAAAGGTGAGATTAATTTTTCTTCGCAGACTTTGTTTACAAATACAGGGTATGCTAAATCTCGCTGTCTTATTTTTTTTCGTTAAAAAAGCTCAAGAAAACAATTGAAATTTTCAAAATGGTAGCCAGTCAAAACGTATTCTCATGGTTTTTGAGCTTATTCGGGTAGTTGATATGAGAGAAAAAGTCTCTTTCATTACCAAATGTGTAAGGTAGGGAAATTCCACCCTCAGGGTTTTCATATTTAGCAAAATCTTCGGCAAAGCGTCGGGTTTTACCAAATTTGAAAACCCCTCGGGTGGAATTTCCCTATCCTACATCGCTGGTCGGTCATGAAAGGGTCTTATAATCTTCTTAGGAATGTCTTTTTTAACACATACGCATGAGGAATTTGTATATTAAAGATAAATGTGATGCATACATTATACAGATTTGTTACCTATTTTTGTCAGTTTACTTGTGGTAAAAGTATGCGCCATAAATTATAAATTTATTATTCATGGTATTATCCGTCTTTGGGTGTTACCATTGATCACATTCTCTATTCACTCAATTTCTTTACGAATCATGTACAAATATTGTTGGTTGAGATGTGTTAACGTACACTGAGTTCACCTATGCATGAATGTGTTTATTACCTTTGTATTGTATCAACATATCTATGAAATTAATTTGTTCATGAAAGTCAAATTAGTCTTCTTTCGTCATAATATGTGTATAAGTAAAACATAAAAGAAGACATTTTTGACCCATAACCTGAGACAACAATGTTCTATGCAACCAAATCTCATAACCAGGACTACCGACGGAGTTAACCACTGCTCCAAGTAGAGTATCCACCACCAGGACTACACACGGAGGTCACCACAGCGCCCCAGTATATATCCATAACTAGGACTACCCACGGAGGTCACCACAGCGCCCAGTAGATATCCATAACTAGGACTACCCAAGGAGGTCACCACAGCGCCCAGTATATATCCATAACTAGGACTACACACGGAGGTCACCACAGCGCCCCAGGAGATATCCATAACTAGGACTACACACGGAGGTCACCACAGCGCCCCAGGAGATATCCATAACTAGGACTACCCATGGAGGTCACCACTGTGCCAAGTAGATATCCATAACTAGGACTACACACGGAGGTGACCACTGTGCCGAGTAGATATCCATAACTAGGACTACCCACGGTAGTAAACACTGTGCCGAGTAGATATCCATAACTAGGACTACCCACGGAGGTGACCACTGTGCCGATTAGATATCCATACCAGGACTACCCACGGAGGTGACCACTGTGCCGAGTAGATATCCATAACTAGGACTACCCACGGTAGTAAACACTGTGCCGAGTAGATATCCATACCAGGACTACCCACGGTAGTAAACACTGTGCCGAGTAGATATCCATAACTAGGACTACCCACGGTAGTAAACACTGTGCCGAGTAGATATCCATAACTAGGACTACCCACGGTAGTAAACACTGTGCCGAGTAGATATCCATAACTAGGACTACCCACGGAGGTGACCACTGCGCTAAGTAGATTTCCATAAGTAGGAATACCCACGGAGTTGACCACTGTGCCGAGTAGATATCCATAACTAGGACTACCCACGGAGGTGACCACTGTGCCGAGTAGATATCCATAACTAGGACTACCCACGGAGGTGACCACTGTGCCGATTAGATATCCATACCAGGACTACCCACGGAGGTGACCACTGTGCCGAGTAGATATCCATAACTAGGACTACCCACGGAGGTCACCACTGTGCCCAGGAGATATCCATAACTAGGACTACCCATGGAGGTAACAACTGCGCCCCAGGAGATATCCATAACTAGGACTACCCACGGAGGTGACCACTGCGCCAAGTAGATATCCATAACTAGGACTACCCCCGGAGGTAACCACTGCGCCAAGTAGATATCCATAACTAGGACTACCCACGGAGGTCACCGCTGCGCCCAGTAGATATCCATAACTAGGACTACCCACGGAGGTCACCACTGTGCCCAGGAGATATCCATAACTAGGACTACCCCCGGAGGTCACCACTGCGCCCAGGAGATATCCATAAATAGGACTACCCACGGAGGTAACCGCTACACTAAGTAGATATCCATAACTAGGACTACCCACGGTGGCAACCACTGCGCCAAGTAGATATCCATAACTAGGACTACCCACGGAGGTCACCACTGCGCCAAGTAGATATCCATAACTAGGACTACCCACGGAGGTGACCACTGCGCCCAGTAGATATCCATAACTAGGACTACCCACGGTGGTAACCACTGCGCCAAGTAGATATCCATAACTAGGACTACCCACGGAGGTCACCACTGTGCCCAGGAGATATCCATAACTAGGACTACCCACGGAGGTCACCACTGCGCCAAGTAGATATCCATAACTAGGACTACCCACGGAGGTGACCACTGCGCCAAGTAGATATCCATAACTAGGACTACCCACGGAGGTCACCACTGTGCCCAGGAGATATCCATAACTAGGACTACCCACGGAGGTAACCACTGCGCCCCAGGAGATATCCATTACTAGGACTACCCACGGAGGTGACCACTGCGCCAAGTAGATATCCATAACTAGGACTACCCCCGGAGGTAACCACTGCGCCAAGTAGATATCCATAACTAGGACTACCCACGGAGGTGACCACTGCGCCAAGTAGATATCCATAACTAGGACTACCCACGGAGGTAACCACTGCGCCCAGTAGATATCCATAACTAGGACTACCCACGGAGGTCACCACTGTGCCCAGGAGATATCAATAAGTAGGACTACCCACGGAGGTAACCACTGTGCCGAGTAGATATCCATAACTAGGACTACCCACGGAGGTCACCACTGTGCCCAGGAGATATCCATAACTAGGACTACCCACGGAGGTCACCACTGCGCCCAGGAGATATCCATAAATAGGACTACCCACGGAGGTAACCGCTACACCAAGTAGATATCCATAACTAGGACTACCCACGGAGGTGACCACTGCGCCAAGTAGATATCCATAACTAGGACTACCCACGGAGGTCACCACTGTGCCCAGGAGATATCCATAACTAGGACTACCCACGGAGGTAACCACTGCGCCCCAGGAGATATCCATAACTAGGACTACCCACGGAGGTGACCACTGCGCCAAGTAGATATCCATAACTAGGACTACCCGCGGAGGTAACCACTGCGCCAAGTAGATATCCATAACTAGGACTACCCACGGAGGTGACCACTGTGCCCAGGAAATATCCATAACTAGGACTACCCACGGAGGTCACCATTGCGCCCAGTAGATATCCATAATTAGGACTACCCACGGTGGTAACCACTGCGCCCAGTAGATATCCATAACTAGGACTACCCACGGAGGTCACCAGAGTGCCCAGGAGATATCCATAAACAATGTTTTCATGCGTATTGACCCGGCACCGACTCTTCATTCTACCAGTCAAAACTTGTCTTCACTCACCATAATTTATCTTTAGCTCATTCAATAGAGCGTAAGACTAATAAATCAGAGCTCCTGGGTTAGAATCCTAGTAGAGGCATTCCAAAACTAGTTCAACATTGTTTTAAGATGTAGATGAAAAACTAATGGATTAAAAAGGCACAAAAATACGTTTTCCTTTGTGTGTTTTTGTTTGTTTTCTTTGTTTGAATAATTACTGTAAGCGTATATATTTGAGCGCTATTCTTATTGTTATGCGTCAAACATGCGCTTAGAAATGTTGATTACAAAGGTTAACGTTTTTGTATCTTATTTATTATCTAGCATAATTGCGAGTATGCTAATTCAGTTATTCAATAATTGGTTGAAATCTTATGAACGACTACAATTTAGGATGTTAAACACATTCCATTAGAAATAAAAAGGACAATTGAACGACATTTTTATAACAAAATCGCAAATGAATTTGTAGTAATGTATTTATATCTATGACATTTCCTATGAACGATCGATGTCGAAGCTTTCATAAAAAAGAACAATGTTTTCGCAGTACTTTTAATTGTTAAATCAAGAACAACACCCATTTAGTAAAGCGATTTACTATAATGAACGAAAATAAAACGTTTGCTTGATGTTTAATACATTTTTAGTGTTGCTTTTATACGTTGTCGGTCTATCTGTCTGTACGAATATAATGTAAGCTCCCAACTTTGTTACCATTCCTTGTTTCTGCATTAGATATTACGATAATGTCGCTGCTTGTTAAAAAGAGGCCATGGCATTAGATCAAATCGTTACGAAAGCCAATTAAGGTCATTTTTAAATGCTTAGATCAAGATCGCGTGATATCAATTTTTCCGTTGTAATTTTGTCTTTGATTTACATTTAACTGGTGAACTTTGATAGCGGAAAGCGTATAATGTCCGTAATACAAGATCATTTCCTCACAGTCAAGATAATGGAGCACCACTATCTTTAAATTGTTTCGGGTCATTATTCTGAGTTCGGAATCTGAATCCTATTTCATGGTTTGATCCTTATAAGCAATGTTTTATTGCTGGCTTTAACTACTACCGCTCTGAGTACAATCAAGATTGATCGCCAGTCTTATTGGGACACTGTATACTCCAGAAAATAAATAAGAGAATACCGAAGCATTAACAAAATCATAATCCAAACTCAAATTCGATTGAACCAGAGGCAAAATATGAACAAAGAAAAGATTCACATGGAGACCCTTGCAAAAGTACAAGAAAATAAGACCAGGTGTTCCGAAATATATTAAGCGTCGTCTACTTCATCGACGACACCCGCCATGCAAATCTTTGTCACATCCAAATAAACATCAAATTCTCAAAATGAGAACCGAGTACCATTGTTAATCACAACAAGTAAACACACTAATGAGCATAATCAAAAACGTCCATCTTCATATCGCATAAAACTTGCCCATAGATCTGATCAACCTGGAAAGTGATGATGTTCTCAAATAAAGATTGAAGTGGACAGTTATTGTTTTAATGACAGAACGATAAAATGCAAAGCTTGAGAAGACGATATTGACCATTTTTATCAATTTTATTTCATAGTTGAATAACTGATACTGTGCATGTATTTGAGAGTGAACAATTCATCTTTAGTTCCAGTTGTTTATTACGATTTCAGCTTTAACAAAAGTTAACTACCCTACATGCTTATATAGCATTTACAAAGTTATAGACGGATGTACAATCACTACAGCCAAAGGATATTAATGCTTTACTATATTATGACCGTATACAAAATACTAGCCTTTACCTTGCAGCGGAAATAACTATGTATAAATGTGACTTACACTAATATTGGCTAAAGGGTCAATTAGATATTTCGTGATTACCCAGAACGATCCAACTACGAAAAATAAAATAAAACAAACAATTCAAAAGGCAATGTTACAATTGCATGTTTATTACCGTAGAATAACAAAACCGTTAATAATAAAGGCAGAACTTTTATGAATATTGATAAAATTTATCTATTTTTACAAATGATTATTACATTGTATTTCATTCTGAATAATACCTACGTTAAGACTTTTACCGATTCAGGATAATTCGATCTTAATTTTACATGAATATTTACATGTAACCTACATGCAATAGGTCTTGTCGACAACTACATTGTATATGATTCGTTCGACAGTAGATAATATAATGGCTACCTATTTTCTCTCCCGCCAAGTACTCACAAATGTGACTACAAAACAACACACGGACACATAAAAAGTATTGGCGATAACGAGTAGCTTACTGAAAGCAAAGGGACGGCACAATTGTAGCTCACTATCTGTATTGTATTGTTGATAGTATAGGAGACACACAAATATATTGCGCTTATAATTGCTACAATTATGAAGAACGGAGGTCGGTCTACAGTTATATGAACGATAGTACGCAATGTCATACACAAATGACGTAAAACACACATCTGCTGAACCTTTTAAATAAAGTAAAAGATACAGTATGCCGAAAAAAAAATTCCATCAGAAGCTGTTTCGTCCTTCTGGGACTCGTAAGTGATGTTAGGGGCTAAAAGATGGAAAACCATTTTTTTTTTAATTAATTTGAACCAGAAGGGTCAGGTGCGTAAAACTCATTTAATTTATAAATTTAGAAGTAAATGAAACTAGTTCTGTATAATTTCAAAGCGTGATCTCCGCAAAATGAGTTTATTGTGTACCGTGCCACTACTCATATGAGATAAATGTGGCTATGGAGGCTCCAGCAAACCATGGGGTAAGATTCCAATTCCGTCCATACATTTTACATATTTGCTTAATTTCAAAAGATTGACAGCTCAAAATGATGTCACCTTCAGCGAATGTACATTAATCATCGTCATTTATGTCATGCATGTTAATCATTTAATCAGTTAATATCAGTTAATCTCATTTTTGAGTAGTGGCACGGTACATAACTAACACATTTTAGTAGTACACGATTTGAAATTATACAGAACTAGTTTCATTTTACATCTAAATTCATAAGTTAAATGGTTTTTTTTCACACCTGACCCTTCTGCTTCAACATTAGTTTATACTGAAATATCATACCGGAAGCAAGAGGCACATCATCCCACTCGGTCACATTGTACTGAAATATCATACCGGAGGGACAGGCACATCATTTCACTCGGTCACTTTATACTGAAATATCATACTGGAGGGACAGGCACATCATCCCACTCGGTCACATTGTACTGAAATATCATACTGGAGGGACAGGCACATCATCCCACTCGGTCACATTGTACTGAAATATCATACTGGAGGGACAGGCACATCATCCCACTCGGTCACATTGTACTGAAATATCATACTGGAGGTACAGGCACATCATCCCACTCGGTCACATTGTACTGAAATATCATACTGGAGGGACAGGCACATCATTTCACTCGGTCACTTTATACTGAAATATCATACTGGAGGGACAGGCACATCATCCCACTCGGTCAGATTATACTGAAATATCATACTGGAGGGACAGGCACATCATCCCACTCGGTCACATTATACTGAAATATCATACTGGAGGGACAGGTACATCATTTCACTCGGTCATTTTATACTGAAATATCATACTGGAGGGACAGGTACATCATCCCACTCGATCACATTATACTGAAATATCATACTGGAGGGACAGGTACATCATCCCACTCGGTCACATTATACTGAAATATTATACCAGAGGGACAGGCACTTCATCCCACTCGGTCACATTATACTGAAATATCATACCGGAGACACAGGCACATCATCCCACTACCTCACATTATACTGAAATATCATACCGGAGGGACAGGCCCATCATCCCACCCGGTCACATTATACTGAAATATCATACTGGAGGGACAGGCACATCATCCCACTCGGTCACATGACACTGAAATATCATACCGGAGGGAGAGGCACATTATCCCACCAGGTCACATTATACTGAAATATCAAACCGGAGGTACAGGCACATCATCCAACTCGGTCACATTATACTGAAATATCAAACCGGAGGCACAGGTACATCATCCCACTCGGTCACATTACACTGAAATATCATACTGGAGGGACAGGCACATCATTCCACTCGGTCACATGACACTGAAATATCATACCGGAGGGAGAGGCACGTCATCCCACCAGGTCACATTATACAGAAATATCATACCGGAGGGACAGGTACATCATCCCACTCGGTCACATTATACAGAAATATCATACCGGAGGTACAGGCACATCATCCCACTCGGTCACATTATACAGAAATATCAAACCGGAGGTACAGGCACGTCATCCCACCCGGTCACATTATACTGAAATATAATACCGGAGGTACAGGTACATTATCCCACTCGGTCACATTACACTGAAATATCAAACCGGAGGCACAGGTACATCATCCCACCCGGTCACATTATACTGAAATATCATACCGGAGGTACAGGCACGTCATCCCACTCGGTCACATTATACTGAAATATCATACTGGAGGGAGAGGCACGTCATCCCACCCGGTCACATTATACTGAAATATCATAATGGAGGGACAGGCACATCATCTCACTCGGTCACTTTATACTGAAATATCATACCGGAGGTAACAGGTACATCATCCCACTCGGTCACATTATACTGAAATATCATACTGGAGGGACAGCCACATCATCCCACTCGGTCACATTATACTGAAATATCATACCGGAGGGAGAGGCACGTCATCCCACTCGGTCACATTATACTGAAATATCATACCGGACGTACAGGTACATCATCCCACTCGGTAACATTATACTGAAATATCATACTGGAGGTACAGGCACATCATCCCACTCGGTCACATTATACAGAAATATCATACTTGAGGGACAGGCACATCATCCCACTCGGTCACATTATACTGAAATATCATACCGGAGGGAGAGGAACGTCATCCCACTCGGTCACATTATACTGAAATATCATACCGGAGGGAGAGGCACGTCATCCCACCAGGTCACATTACACTGAAATATCATACCGGAGGGACAGGCACATCATCCCACTCGGTCACATTATACTGAAATATCATACCGGAGTGAGAGGCACGTCATCCCACTCGGTCACATTATACTGAAATATCATACTGGAGAGACAGCCACATCATCCCACTCGCTCACGTTATACAGAAATATCATACCGGAGGTACAGGTACATCATCCCACTCGGTCACTTTACACTGAAATATCATACCGGAGGGAGAGGCACGTCATCCCACCAGGTCACATTATACAGAAATATCATACCGGAGTGAGAGGCACGTCATCCCACTCGATCACATTATACTGAAATATCATACTGGAGGGACAGGTACATCATCCCACTCGGTCACATTGTACTGAAATATTATACCAGAGGGACAGGCACTTCATCCCACTCGGTCATTTTATACTGAAATACACTGTATCATACTGGAGGGACAGGTACATCATCCCACTCGATCACATTATACTGAAATATCATACTGGAGGGACAGGTACATCATCCCACTCGGTCACATTATACTGAAATATTATACCAGAGGGACAGGCACTTCATCCCACCCGGTCACATTATACTGAAATATCATACTGGAGGGACAGGCACATCATCCCACTCGGTCACATGACACTGAAATATCATACCGGAGGGAGAGGCACATCATCCCACCAGGTCACATTATACTGAAATATCAAACCGGAGGTACAGGCACATCATCCAACTCGGTCACATTATACTGAAATATCATACTGGAGGGACAGGTACATCATTTCACTCGGTCATTTTATACTGAAATATCATACTGGAGGGACAGGTACATCATCCCACTCGGTCACATTATACTGAAATATTATACCAGAGGGACAGGCACTTCATCCCACTCGGTCACATTATACTGAAATATCATACCGGAGACACAGGCACATCATCCCACTACCTCACATTATACTGAAATATCATACCGGAGGGACAGGCCCATCATCCCACCCGGTCACATTATACTGAAATATCATACTGGAGGGACAGGCACATCATCCCACTCGGTCACATGACACTGAAATATCATACCGGAGGGAGAGGCACATCATCCCACCAGGTCACATTATACTGAAATATCAAACCGGAGGTACAGGCACATCATCCAACTCGGTCACATTATACTGAAATATCAAACCGGAGGCACAGGTACATCATCCCACTCGGTCACATTACACTGAAATATCATACTGGAGGGACAGGCACATCATTCCACTCGGTCACATGACACTGAAATATCATACCGGAGGGAGAGGCACGTCATCCCACCAGGTCACATTATACAGAAATATCATACCGGAGGGACAGGTACATCATCCCACTCGGTCACATTATACAGAAATATCAAACCGGAGGTACAGGCACATCATCCCACTCGGTCACATGACACTGAAATATCATACCGGAGGGAGAGGCACATCATCCCACCAGGTCACATTATACTGAAATATCAAACCGGAGGTACAGGCACATCATCCAACTCGGTCACATTATACTGAAATATCATACTGGAGGGACAGGTACATCATTTCACTCGGTCATTTTATACTGAAATATCATACTGGAGGGACAGGTACATCATCCCACTCGGTCACATTATACTGAAATATTATACCAGAGGGACAGGCACTTCATCCCACTCGGTCACATTATACTGAAATATCATACCGGAGACACAGGCACATCATCCCACTAACTCACATTATACTGAAATATCATACCGGAGGGACAGGCCCATCATCCCACCCGGTCACATTATACTGAAATATCATACTGGAGGGACAGGCACATCATCCCACTCGGTCACATGACACTGAAATATCATACCGGAGGGAGAGGCACATCATCCCACCAGGTCACATTATACTGAAATATCAAACCGGAGGTACAGGCACATCATCCAACTCGGTCACATTATACTGAAATATCAAACCGGAGGCACAGGTACATCATCCCACTCGGTCACATTACACTGAAATATCATACTGGAGGGACAGGCACATCATTCCACTCGGTCACATGACACTGAAATATCATACCGGAGGGAGAGGCACGTCATCCCACCAGGTCACATTATACAGAAATATCATACCGGAGGGACAGGTACATCATCCCACTCGGTCACATTATACAGAAATATCAAACCGGAGGTACAGGCACATCATCCCACTCAGTCACATTATACAGAAATATCAAACCGGAGGTACAGGCACGTCATCCCACCCGGTCACATAATACTGAAATATAATACCGGAGGTACAGGTACATTATCCCACTCGGTCACATTACACTGAAATATCAAACCGGAGGCACAGGTACATCATCCCACCCGGTCACATTATACTGAAATATCATACCGGAGGTACAGGCACGTCATCCCACTCGGTCACATTATACTGAAATATCATACTGGAGGGAGAGGCACGTCATACCACCCGGTCACATTATACTGAAATACCATAATGGAGGGACAGGCACATCATCTCACCAGGTCACATTATACAGAAATATCATACCGGAGGGAGAGGCACGTCATCCCACTCGGTAACATTATACTGAAATATCATACCGGAGGTACAGGCACATCATCCCACTCGGTCACAATATACTAAAATATCATACCGGAGGTACAGGCACATCATCCCACTCGCTCACATTATACTGAAATATCATACCGGAGGTACAGGTACATCATCCCACTCGGTCTCATTATACTGAAATATCATACCGGAGGTACAGGTACATCATCCCACTCGGTCACATTACACTGAAATATCGACCCGGAGGTACAGGCACATCATCCCAATCGGTCACATTATACTGAAATATCATACCGGAGGTACAGGTACATCATCCCACTCGGTCACATTACACTGAAATATCAAACTGGAGGCACAGGCACATCATCCCAATCGGTCACATTATACTGAAATATCATACTGCAGGTACAGGTACATCATCCCACTCGGTCACATTATACTGAAATATCACACCGGAGGGACAGGTACATCATCCCACTCGGTCACATTATACTGAAATATCAAACCGGAGGGACAGGCACATCATCCCACTCGGTCACATTATACTGAAATATCATACCGGAGGGACAGGCACATCATCCCACTCGTTCACATTGTACTGAAATATCAAACCGGAGGCACAGGTACATCATCCCACTCGGTCACATTACACTGAAATATCATACCGGAGGGACAGGCACATCATCCCACTTGATCACATTATACTGAAATATCATACCGGAGAGACAGGCACATCATCCCACTCGGTCTCATTATATTGAAATATCATACTGGAGGGACAGGTACATCATCCCACTCGTTCACATTGTACTGAAATATCAAACCGGAGGCACAGGTACATCATCCCACTCGGTCACATTACACTGAAATATCAAACCGGAGGCACAGGCACGTCATCCCACTCGGTCACATTATACTGAAATATCATACTGGAGGGAGAGGCACGTCATCCCACCCGGTCACATTATACTGAAATATCATACTGGAGGGACAGGCACATCATCTCACTCGGTCACTTTATACTGAAATATCATACCGGAGGTAACATGTACATCATCCCACTCGGTCACATTATACTGAAATATCATACTGGAGGGACAGCCACATCATCCCACTCGGTCACATTGTACTGAAATATCATACCGGAGGGACAGGTACATCATCCAACTCGGTCACATTATACTGAAATATCATACTGGAGGTACAGGCACATCATCTCACTCGGTCACTTTATACTGAAATATCATACCGGAGGTAACAGGTACATCATCCCACTCGGTCACATTATACTGAAATATCATACTGGAGGGACAGCCACATCATCCCACTCGGTCACATTATACTGAAATATCATACTGGAGGTACAGGCACGTCATCCCACTCGGTCACATTATACTGAAATATCATACTGGAGGTACAGGCACATCATCCCACTCGGTCACATTATACTGAAATATCATACCGGAGGGAGAGGCACGTCATCCCACTCGGTCACATTATACTGAAATATCATACTGGAGAGACAGCCACATCATCCCACTCGCTCACATTATACAGAAATATCATACCGGAGGTACAGGTACATCATCCCACTCGGTCACATTACACTGAAATATCATACCGGAGGGAGAGGCACGTCATCCAACCAGGTCACATTATACAGAAATATCATACCGGAGGGAGAGGCACGTCATCCCACTCGGTAACATTATACTGAAATATCATACCGGAGGTACAGGCACATCATCCCACTCGGTCACATTATACTGAAATATCATACCGGAGGTACAGGTACATCATCCCACTCGGTCACATTATACTGAAATATCACACCGGAGGGACAGGTACATCATCCCACTCCGTCACATTATACTGAAATATCAAACCGGAGGGAGAGGCACATCATCCCACTCGCTCACATTATACTGAAATATCATACCGGAGGGACAGGCACATCATCCCACTCGTTCACATTGTACTGAAATATCAAACCGGAGGCACAGGTACATCATCCCACTCGGTCACATTACACTGAAATATCAAACCGGAGGCACAGGCACGTCATCCCACTCGGTCACATTATACTGAAATATCATACTGGAGGGAGAGGTACGTCATCCCACCCGGTCACATTATACTGAAATATCATACTGGAGGGACAGGCACATCATCTCACTCGGTCACTTTATACTGAAATATCATACCGGAGGTAACAGGTACATCATCCCACTCGGTCACATTATACTGAAATATCATACTGGAGGTACAGTCACGTCATCCCACTCGGTCACATTATACTGAAATATCATACTGGAGGTACAGTCACGTCATCCCACTCGGTCACATTATACTGAAATATCATACTGGAGGTACAGTCACGTCATCCCACTCGGTCACATTATACTGAAATATCATACCGGAGGGACAGGTACATCATCCAACTCGGTCACATTATACTGAAATATCATACTGGAGGTACAGTCACGTCATCCCACTCGGTCACATTATACTGAAATATCATACTGGAGGGACAGGCACATCATCCCACTCGGTCACATTATACTGAAATATCATACCGGAGGGACAGGTACATCATCCAACTCGGTCACATTATACTGAAATATCATACTGGAGGTACAGTCACGTCATCCCACTCGGTCACATTATACTGAAATATCATACTGGAGGTACAGGCACATCATCCCACTCGGTCACATTATACTGAAATATCATACCGGAGTGAGAGGCACGTCATCCCACTCGGTCACATTATACTGAAATATCATACTGGAGAGACAGCCACATCATCCCACTCGCTCACATTATACAGAAATATCATACCGGAGGTACAGGTACATCATCCCACTCGGTCACATTATACTGAAATATCATACCGGAGTGAGAGGCACGTCATCCCACTCGGTCACATTATACTGAAATATCATACTGGAGAGACAGCCACATCATCCCACTCGCTCACATTATACAGAAATATCATACCGGAGGTACAGGTACATCATCCCACTCGGTCACATTACACTGAAATATCATACCGGAGGGAGAGGCACGTCATCCAACCAGGTCACATTATACAGAAATATCATACCGGAGGGAGAGGCACGTCATCCCACTCGGTAACATTATACTGAAATATCATACCGGAGGTACAGGCACATCATCCCACTCGGTCACATTATACTGAAATATCATACCGGAGGTACAGGCACATCATCCCACTCGCTCACATTATACTGAAATATCATACCGGAGGTACAGGTACATCATCCCACTCGGTCTCATTATACTGAAATATCATATCGGAGGTACAGGTACATCATCCCACTCGGTCACATTACACTGAAATATCAAACAGGAGGTACAGGCACATCATCCCAATCGGTCACATTATACTGAAATATCATACCGGAGGTACAGGCACATCATCCCACTCGTTCACATTGTACTGAAATATTATACCGGGGGCACAGGTACATCATCCCACTCGGTCACATTACACTGAAATATCATACCGGAGGGACAGGCACATCATCCCACTTGATCACATTATACTGAAATATCATACCGGAGGGACAGGCACATCATCCCACTCGGTCTCATTATGCTGAAATATCATACTGGAGGGACAGGCACATCATTCCACTCGTTCACATTGTACTGAAATATCAAACCGTAGGCACAGGTACATCATCCCACTCGGTCACATTACACTGAAATATCAAACCGGAGGCACAGGCACATCATCCCAATCGGTCACATTATACTGAAATATCATACCGGAGGTACAGGTACATCATCCCACTCGGTCACATTATACTGAAATATCATACCGGAGGTACAGGTACATCATCACACTCGCTCACATTATACTGAAATATCATACCGGAGGGAGAGGCACGTCATCCCACTCGGTCACATTATACTGAAATATAATACCGGAGGTACAGGTACATTATCCCACTCGGTCACATTACACTGAAATATCAAACCGGAGGCACAGGTACATCATCCCACCCGGTCACATTATACTGAAATATCATACCGGAGGTACAGGCACGTCATCCCACTCGGTCACATTATACTGAAATATCATACTGGAGGTACAGGTACATCATCACACTCGCTCACATTATACTGAAATATCATACCGGAGGGAGAGGCACGTCATCCCACCCGGTCACATTATACTGAAATATAATACCGGAGGTACAGGTACATTATCCCACTCGGTCACATTACACTGAAATATCAAACCGGAGGGACAGGTACATCATCCCACCCGGTCACATTATACTGAAATATCATACCGGAGGTACAGGCACGTCATCCCACTCGGTCACATTATACTGAAATATCATACTGGAGGGAGAGGCACGTCATCCCACTCGGTCACATTATACTGAAATATCATAATGGAGGGACAGGCACATCATCTCACCAGGTCACATTATACAGAAATATCATACCGGAGGGAGAGGCACGTCATCCCACTCGGTAACATTATACTGAAATATCATACTGGAGGTACAGGCACATCATCCCACTCGGTCACAATATACTAAAATATCATACCGGAGGTACAGGCACATCATCCCACTCGCTCACATTATACTGAAATATCATACCGGAGGTACAGGTACATCATCCCACTCGGTCTCATTATACTGAAATATCATACCGGAGGTACAGGTACATCATCCCACTCGGTCACATTACACTGAAATATCGACCCGGAGGTACAGGCACATCATCCCAATCGGTCACATTATACTGAAATATCATACCGGAGGTACAGGTACATCATCCCACTCGGTCACATTACACTGAAATATCAAACTGGAGGCACAGGCACATCATCCCAATCGGTCACATTATACTGAAATATCATACTGCAGGTACAGGTACATCATCCCACTCGGTCACATTATACTGAAATATCACACCGGAGGGACAGGTACATCATCCCACTCGGTCACATTATACTGAAATATCAAACCGGAGTGACAGGCACATCATCCCACTCGGTCACATTATACAGAAATATCATACCGGAGGGACAGGCACATCATCCCACTCGTTCACATTGTACTGAAATATCAAACCGGAGGCACAGGTACATCATCCCACTCGGTCACATTACACTGAAATATCATACCGGAGGGACAGGCATATCATCCCACTTGATCACATTATACTGAAATATCATACCGGAGGGACAGGCACATCATCCCACTCGGTCTCATTATATTGAAATATCATACTGGAGGGACAGGTACATCATCCCACTCGTTCACATTGTACTGAAATATCAAACCGGAGGCACAGGTACATCATCCCACTCGGTCACATTACACTGAAATATCAAACCGGAGGCACAGGCACGTCATCCCACTCGGTCACATTATACTGAAATATCATACTGGAGGGAGAGGCACGTCATCCCACCCGGTCACATTATACTGAAATATCATACTGGAGGGACAGGCACATCATCTCACTCGGTCACTTTATACTGAAATATCATACCGGAGGTAACAGGTACATCATCCCACTCAGTCACATTATACTGAAATATCATACTGGAGGGACAGCCACATCATCCCACTCGGTCACATTATACTGAAATATCATACTGGAGGTACAGGTACATCATCCCACTCGGTCACTTTATACTGAAATATCATACCGGAGGTAACAGGTACATCATCCCACTCCGTCACATTATACTGAAATATCATACTGGAGGGACAGCCACATCATCCCACTCGGTCACATTATACTGAAATATCATACTGGAGGTACAGGTACATCATCCCACTCGGTCACTTTATACTGAAATATCATACTGGAGGGACAGGTACATCATCCCACTCGGTTACATTATACTGAAATATCATACTGGAGGTACAGGCACATCATCTCACTCGGTCACTTTATACTGAAATATCATACCGGAGGTAACAGGTACATCATCCCACTCGGTCACATTATACTGAAATATCATACTGGAGGGACAGCCACATCATCCCACTCGGTCACATTATACTGAAATATCATACTGGAGGTACAGGCACGTCATCCCACTCGGTCACATTATACTGAAATATCATACTGGAGGTACAGGCACATCATCCCACTCGGTCACATTATACTGAAATATCATACCGGAGGGAGAGGCACGTCATCCCACTCGGTCACATTATACTGAAATATCATACTGGAGAGACAGCCACATCATCCCACTCGCTCACATTATACAGAAATATCATACCGGAGGTACAGGTACATCATCCCACTCGGTCACATTACACTGAAATATCATACCGGAGGGAGAGGCACGTCATCCAACCAGGTCACATTATACAGAAATATCATACTGGAGGGAGAGGCACGTCATCCCACTCGGTAACATTATACTGAAATATCATACCGGAGGTACAGGCACATCATCCCACTCGGTCACATTATACTGAAATATCATACCGGAGGTACAGGCACATCATCCCACTCGCTCACATTGTACTGAAATATCATACCGGAGGTACAGGTACATCATCCCACTCGGTCACATTACACTGAAATATCAAACGGAGGTACAGGCACATCATCCCAATCGGTCACATTATACTGAAATATCATACCGGAGGTACAGGTACATCATCCCACTCGGTCACATTACACTGAAATATCAAACTGGAGGCACAGGCACATCATCCCAATCGGTCACATTATACTGAAATATCATACCGGAGGTACAGGTACATCATCCCACTCGGTCACATTATACTGAAATATCACACCGGAGGGACAGGTACATCATCCCACTCGGTCACATTATACTGAAATATCAAACCGGAGTGACAGGCACATCATCCCACTCGGTCACATTATACTGAAATATCATACCGGAGGGACAGGCACATCATCCCACTCGTTCACATTGTACTGAAATATCAAACCGGAGGCACAGGTACATCATCCCACTCGGTCACATTACACTGAAATATCATACCGGAGGGACAGGCACATCATCCCACTTGATCACATTATACTGAAATATCATACCGGAGGGACAGGCACATCATCCCACTCGGTCTCATTATATTGAAATATCATACTGGAGGGACAGGTACATCATCCCACTCGTTCACATTGTACTGAAATATCAAACCGGAGGCACAGGTACATCATCCCACTCGGTCACATTACACTGAAATATCAAACCGGAGGCACAGGCACGTCATCCCACTCGGTCACATTATACTGAAATATCATACTGGAGGGAGAGGCACGTCATCCCACCCGGTCACATTATACTGAAATATCATACTGGAGGGACAGGCACATCATCTCACTCGGTCAATTTATACTGAAATATCATACCGGAGGTAACAGGTACATCATCCCACTCCGTCACATTATACTGAAATATCATACTGGAGGGACAGCCACATCATCCCACTCGGTCACATTATACTGAAATATCATACTGGAGGGACAGCCACATCATCCCACTCGGTCACTTTATACTGAAATATCATACTGGAGGTACAGGTACATCATCCCACTCGGTCACATTATACTGAAATATCATACCGGAGGTACAGGTACATCATCCCACTCGATCACATTATACTGAAATATCATACCGGAGGGACAGGTACATCATCCCACTCGGTTACATTATACTGAAATATCATACTGGAGGTACAGGCACATCATCTCACTCGGTCACTTTATACTGAAATATCATACCGGAGGTAACAGGTACATCATCCCACTCGGTCACATTATACTGAAATATCATACTGGAGGGACAGCCACATCATCCCACTCTGTCACATTATACTGAAATATCATACTGGAGGTACAGGCACGTCATCCCACTCGGTCACATTATACTGAAATATCATACTGGAGGTACAGGCACATCATCCCACTCGGTCACATTATACTGAAATATCATACCGGAGGGAGAGGCACGTCATCCCACTCGGTCACATTATACTGAAATATCATACTGGAGAGACAGCCACATCATCCCACTCGCTCACATTATACAGAAATATCATACCGGAGGTACAGGTACATCATCCCACTCGGTCACATTACACTGAAATATCATACCGGAGGGAGAGGCACGTCATCCAACCAGGTCACATTATACAGAAATATCATACCGGAGGGAGAGGCACGTCATCCCACTCAGTAACATTATACTGAAATATCATACCGGAGGTACAGGCACATCATCCCACTCGGTCACATTATACTGAAATATCATACCGGAGGTACAGGCACATCATCCCACTCGCTCACATTGTACTGAAATATCATACCGGAGGTACAGGTACATCATCCCACTCGGTCACATTACACTAAAATATCAAACGGAGGTACAGGCACATCATCCCAATCGGTCACATTATACTGAAATATCATACCGGAGGTACAGGTACATCATCCCACTCGGTCACATTACACTGAAATATCAAACTGGAGGCACAGGCACATCATCCCAATCGGTCACATTATACTGAAATATCATACCGGAGGTACAGGTACATCATCCCACTCGGTCACATTATACTGAAATATCACACCGGAGGGACAGGTACATCATCCCACTCGGTCACATTATACTGAAATATCAAACCGGAGGGAGAGGCACATTATCCCACTCGCTCACATTATACTGAAATATCATACCGGAGGGACAGGCACATCATCCCACTCGTTCACATTGTACTGAAATATCAAACCGGAGGCACAGGTACATCATCCCATTCGGTCACATTACACTGAAATTTCATACCGGAGGGACAGGCACATCATCCCACTTGATCACATTATACTGAAATATCATACCGGAGGGACAGGCACATCATCCCACTCGGTCTCATTATATTGAAATATCATACTGGAGGGACAGGTACATCATCCCACTCGTTCACATTGTACTGAAATATCAAACCGGAGGCACAGGTACATCATCCCACTCGGTCAAATTACACTGAAATATCAAACCGGAGGCACAGGCACGTCATCCCACTCGGTCACATTATACTGAAATATCATACTGGAGGGAGAGGCACGTCATCCCACCCGGTCACATTATACTGAAATATCATACTGGAGGGACAGGCACATCATCTCACTCGGTCACTTTATACTGAAATATCATACCGGAGGTAACAGGTACATCATCCCACTCGGTCACATTATACTGAAATATCATACTGGAGGGACAGCCACATCATCCCACTCGGTCACATTATACTGAAATATCATACCGGAGGGACAGGTACATCATCCAACTCGGTCACATTATACTGAAATATCATACTGGAGGTACAGTCACGTCATCCCACTCGGTCACATTATACTGAAATATCATACCGGAGTGAGAGGCACGTCATCCCACTCGGTCACATTATACTGAAATATCATACTGGAGAGACAGCCACATCATCCCACTCGCTCACATTTACAGAAATATCATACCGGAGGTACAGGTACATCATCCCACTCGGTCACATTACACTGAAATATCATACCGGAGGGAGAGGCACGTCATCCAACCAGGTCACATTATACAGAAATATCATACCGGAGGGAGAGGCACGTCATCCCACTCGGTCACATTATACTGAAATATCATACCGGAGGTACAGGTACATCATCCCACTCGGTATCATTATACTGAAATATCATATCGGAGGTAGAGGCACATCATCCCACTCGCTCACATTATACTGAAATATCATACCGGAGGTACAGGTACATCATCCCACTCGGTATCATTATACTGAAATATCATATCGGAGGTACAGGTACATCATCCCACTCGGTCACATTACACTGAAATATCAAACAGGAGGTACAGGCACATCATCCCAATCGGTCACATTATACTGAAATATCATACCGGAGGTACAGGCACATCATCCCAATCGGTCACATTATACTGAAATATCATACCGGAGGTACAGGTACATCATCCCACTCGGTCACATTACACTGAAATATCAAACTGGAGGCACAGGCACATCATCCCAATCGGTCACATTATACTGAAATATCATACCGGAGGTACAGGTACATCATCCCACTCGGTCACATTATACTGAAATATCACACCGGAGGGACAGGTACATCATCCCACTCGGTCACATTATACTGAAATATCAAACCGGAGTGACAGGCACATCATCCCACTCGGTCACATTATACTGAAATATCATACCGGAGGGACAGGCACATCATCCCACTCGTTCACATTGTACTGAAATATCAAACCGGAGGCACAGGTACATCATCCCACTCGGTCACATTACACTGAAATATCATACCGGAGGGACAGGCACATCATCCCACTTGATCACATTATACTGAAATATCATACCGGAGGGACAGGCACATCATCCCACTCGGTCTCATTATATTGAAATATCATACTGGAGGGACAGGTACATCATCCCACTCGTTCACATTGTACTGAAATATCAAACCGGAGGCACAGGTACATCATCCCACTCGGTCACATTACACTGAAATATCAAACCGGAGGCACAGGCACGTCATCCCACTCGGTCACATTATACTGAAATATCATACTGGAGGGAGAGGCACGTCATCCCACCCGGTCACATTATACTGAAATATCATACTGGAGGGACAGGCACATCATCTCACTCGGTCAATTTATACTGAAATATCATACCGGAGGTAACAGGTACATCATCCCACTCCGTCACATTATACTGAAATATCATACTGGAGGGACAGCCACATCATCCCACTCGGTCACATTATACTGAAATATCATACTGGAGGGACAGCCACATCATCCCACTCGGTCACTTTATACTGAAATATCATACTGGAGGTACAGGTACATCATCCCACTCGGTCACATTATACTGAAATATCATACCGGAGGTACAGGTACATCATCCCACTCGATCACATTATACTGAAATATCATACCGGAGGGACAGGTACATCATCCCACTCGGTTACATTATACTGAAATATCATACTGGAGGTACAGGCACATCATCTCACTCGGTCACTTTATACTGAAATATCATACCGGAGGTAACAGGTACATCATCCCACTCGGTCACATTATACTGAAATATCATACTGGAGGGACAGCCACATCATCCCACTCTGTCACATTATACTGAAATATCATACTGGAGGTACAGGCACGTCATCCCACTCGGTCACATTATACTGAAATATCATACTGGAGGTACAGGCACATCATCCCACTCGGTCACATTATACTGAAATATCATACCGGAGGGAGAGGCACGTCATCCCACTCGGTCACATTATACTGAAATATCATACTGGAGAGACAGCCACATCATCCCACTCGCTCACATTATACAGAAATATCATACCGGAGGTACAGGTACATCATCCCACTCGGTCACATTACACTGAAATATCATACCGGAGGGAGAGGCACGTCATCCAACCAGGTCACATTATACAGAAATATCATACCGGAGGGAGAGGCACGTCATCCCACTCAGTAACATTATACTGAAATATCATACCGGAGGTACAGGCACATCATCCCACTCGGTCACATTATACTGAAATATCATACCGGAGGTACAGGCACATCATCCCACTCGCTCACATTGTACTGAAATATCATACCGGAGGTACAGGTACATCATCCCACTCGGTCACATTACACTGAAATATCAAACGGAGGTACAGGCACATCATCCCAATCGGTCACATTATACTGAAATATCATACCGGAGGTACAGGTACATCATCCCACTCGGTCACATTACACTGAAATATCAAACTGGAGGCACAGGCACATCATCCCAATCGGTCACATTATACTGAAATATCATACCGGAGGTACAGGTACATCATCCCACTCGGTCACATTATACTGAAATATCACACCGGAGGGACAGGTACATCATCCCACTCGGTCACATTATACTGAAATATCAAACCGGAGGGAGAGGCACATTATCCCACTCGCTCACATTATACTGAAATATCATACCGGAGGGACAGGCACATCATCCCACTCGTTCACATTGTACTGAAATATCAAACCGGAGGCACAGGTACATCATCCCATTCGGTCACATTACACTGAAATTTCATACCGGAGGGACAGGCACATCATCCCACTTGATCACATTATACTGAAATATCATACCGGAGGGACAGGCACATCATCCCACTCGGTCTCATTATATTGAAATATCATACTGGAGGGACAGGTACATCATCCCACTCGTTCACATTGTACTGAAATATCAAACCGGAGGCACAGGTACATCATCCCACTCGGTCAAATTACACTGAAATATCAAACCGGAGGCACAGGCACGTCATCCCACTCGGTCACATTATACTGAAATATCATACTGGAGGGAGAGGCACGTCATCCCACCCGGTCACATTATACTGAAATATCATACTGGAGGGACAGGCACATCATCTCACTCGGTCACTTTATACTGAAATATCATACCGGAGGTAACAGGTACATCATCCCACTCGGTCACATTATACTGAAATATCATACTGGAGGGACAGCCACATCATCCCACTCGGTCACATTATACTGAAATATCATACCGGAGGGACAGGTACATCATCCAACTCGGTCACATTATACTGAAATATCATACTGGAGGTACAGTCACGTCATCCCACTCGGTCACATTATACTGAAATATCATACCGGAGTGAGAGGCACGTCATCCCACTCGGTCACATTATACTGAAATATCATACTGGAGAGACAGCCACATCATCCCACTCGCTCACATTTACAGAAATATCATACCGGAGGTACAGGTACATCATCCCACTCGGTCACATTACACTGAAATATCATACCGGAGGGAGAGGCACGTCATCCAACCAGGTCACATTATACAGAAATATCATACCGGAGGGAGAGGCACGTCATCCCACTCGGTCACATTATACTGAAATATCATACCGGAGGTACAGGTACATCATCCCACTCGGTATCATTATACTGAAATATCATATCGGAGGTAGAGGCACATCATCCCACTCGCTCACATTATACTGAAATATCATACCGGAGGTACAGGTACATCATCCCACTCGGTATCATTATACTGAAATATCATATCGGAGGTACAGGTACATCATCCCACTCGGTCACATTACACTGAAATATCAAACAGGAGGTACAGGCACATCATCCCAATCGGTCACATTATACTGAAATATCATACCGGAGGTACAGGCACATCATCCCACTCGTTCACATTGTACTGAAATATTATGCCGGGGGCACAGGTACATCATCCCACTCGGTCACATTACACTGAAATATCATACCGGAGGGACAGGCACATCATCCCACTTGATCACATTATACTGAAATATCATACCGGAGGGACAGGCACATCATCCCACTCGGTCTCATTATGCTGAAATATCATACTGGAGGGACAGGCACATCATCCCACTCGTTCACATTGTACTGAAATATCAAACCGTAGGCACAGGTACATCATCCCACTCGGTCACATTACACTGAAATATCAAACCGGAGGCACAGGCACATCATCCCAATCGGTCACATTATACTGAAATATCATACCGGAGGTACAGGTACATCATCCCACTCGGTCACATTATACTGAAATATCATACCGGAGGTACAGGTACATCATCACACTCGCTCACATTATACTGAAATATCATACCGGAGGGAGAGGCACGTCATCCCACTCGGTCACATTATACTGAAATATCATACCGGAGGGACAGGTACATCATCCCACTCGGTCACATTATACTGAAATATTATACTGGAGGGACAAGCACATCATCCCACTCGGTACATTATACTGAAATATCATACCGGAGGTACAGGTACATCATCCCACTCGGTCACATTATACTGAAATATCATACCGGAGGTACACGCACATCATCCCACTCGGTCACATTATACTGAAATATCATACTGGAGGGACAGGCACATCATCCCACTCGGTCACATTATACAGAAATATCATACCGGAGGGACAGGCACATCATCCCACTCGGTCACATTATACTGAAATATCATCCCACTCAGTCACATTATACTGATATATCATAACTGAGGTACAGGTACATCATCCCACTCAGTCACATTATACTGAAATATCATACCGGAGGTACAGGCACATCATCCCACTCGGTCACATTATACTGAAATATCATACCGGAGGCACAGGTACATCATCCTACTCGCTCACATTATACTGAAATATCATACCGGAGTCACAGGTACATCATCCCACTCGGTCACATTATACTGAAATATCATACTGGAGGCACATGCACATCATCCCACTCGGTCACATTACACTGAAATATCATACTGGAGGTACAGGCACATCATCCCACTCGGTCACATTACACTGAAATATCATACCGGAGGTACAAGCACATCATCCCACTCGGTCACATTATACTGAAATATCATACTGGAGACACAAGCACATCATCCCACTCGGTCACATTATACTGAAATATCATACTGGAGGCACAGGTACATCATTTCACTCGGTCACATTACACTGAAATATCATACTGGAGGGAGAGGCACATCATCCCACTCGGTCACATTATACTGAAATATCATACTGAAGGCACAGGTACATCATTTCACTCGGTCACATTACACTGAAATATCATACTGGAGGTACAGGCACATCATCCCACTCGGTCACATTATACTGAAATATCATACCGGAGGGATAGGCACATCATTCCACTCGGTCACATTATACTGAAATATCATACCGGAGGTACAGGTACATCATCCCAATCGGTCACATTATACTGAAATATCATACCGGAGGTACAGGTACATCATTTCACTCGGTCACATTACACTGAAATATCATACTGGAGGGACAGGTACATCATCCCACTCGGTCACATTGTACTGAAATATCATACCGGAGGTACAGGTACATCATCCCACTCGTTCACATTATACTGAAATATCATACCGGAGGGAGAGGCACGTCATCCCACTCAGTCACATTATACTGAAATATCAAACCGGAGGTACAGGTACATCATCCCACTCGGTCACATTATACTGAAATATCATACCGGAGGGACAGGTACATCATCCCACTCGGTCACATTATACTGAAATATCATACTGGAGGTACAGGTACATCATCCCACTCGGTCACATTATACTGAAATATCATACCGGAGGTACAGGCACATCATCCCACTCGGTCAGATTATACTGAAATATCAAACCGGAGGGACAGGTACATCATCCCACTCGGTCACATTATACTGAAATATCATACCGGAGGGACAGGCACATCATCCCACTCGGTCACATTATACTGAAATATCATACTGGAGGGACAGGTACATCATCCCACTCGGTCACATTATACTGAAATATCATACCGGAGGGACAGGCACATCATCCCACTCGGTCACATTATACAGAAATATCATACCGGAGGTACAGGTACATCATCCCACTCGGTCACATTATACTGAAATATCATACCGGAGGTACAGGTACATCATCCCACTCAGTCACATTACACTGAAATATAATACCGGAGGGACAGGCACATCATCCCACTCGGTCACATTACACTGAAATATCATACCGGAGGGACAGGCACATCATCCCACTCGGTCACATTATACTGAAATATCATACCGGAGGTACAGGTACATCATCCCACTCGGTCACATTACACTGAAATATCATACCGGAGGTACAGGTACATCATCACACTCGGTCACATTACACTGAAATATAATACCGGAGGGACAGGCACATCATCCCACTCGATCACATTATACTGAAATATCATACCGGAGGTACAGGTACATCATCCCACTCGGTCACATTACACTGAAATATAATACCGGAGGGACAGGCACATCATCCCAATCGGTCACATTATACTGAAATATCATACCGGAGGTACAGGTACATCATCCCACTCGGTCACATTACACTGAAATATAATACCGGAGGGACAGGCCCATTATCCCACTCGGTCACATTATACTGAAATATCATACCGGAGGGACAGGCCCATTATCCCACTCGGTCACATTATACTGAAATATCATACTGGAGGGACAGGCACATCATCCCACTCGGTCACATTACACTGAAATATCAAACCGGAGGTACAGGCACATCATCCCACTCGGTCACATTATACTGAAATATCATACTGGAGGTACAGGTACATCATCCCACTCGGTCACATTATACTGAAATATCATACAGGAGGGACAGGCACATCATCCCACTCGGTCACATTATACTGAAATATCATACTGGAGGGATAGGCACATCATCCCACTCGGTCACATTATACTGAAATATCATACTGGAGGCACAAGCACATTATCCCACTCGGTCACATTATACTGAAATATCATACCGGAGACACAGGTACATCATCCCACTCGGTCACATTATACTGAAATATCATACCGGAGACACAGGCACATCATCCCACTCGGTCACATTATACAGAAATATCATACCGGAGGGACAGGCACATCATCCCACTCGGTCACATTATACAGAAATATCATACCGGAGACACAGGTACATCATCCCACTCGTTCACATTATACTGAAATATCATACCGGAGGGATAGGCACATCATCCCACTCGGTCACATTATACTGAAATATCATACCGGAGGTACAGGTACATCATCCCACTCGGTCACATTATACTGAAATATCATACCGGAGGCACAGGCACATCATCCCAATCGGTCACATTATACTGAAATATCATACTGGAGGTACAAGCACATCATCCCACTCGGTCACATTATACAGAAATATCATACCGGAGGGACAGGCACATCATCCCACTCGGTCACATTATACAGAAATATCATACCGGAGGTACAGGTACATCATCCCACTCGGTCACATTATACTGAAATATCATACCGGAGGCACAGGCACATCATCCCAATCGGTCACATTATACTGAAATATCATACTGGAGGTACAAGCACATCATCCCACTCGGTCACATTATACAGAAATATCATACCGGAGGGACAGGCACATCATCCCACTCTGTCACTTTATACTGAAATATCATACCGGAGGGACAGGTACATCATCCCACTCGGTCACTTTAAAATGAAGCATGATCAACCTGTCCTTCCTGATAGCATGAACACTCAACTACAGGCCAAATATAAGACGGTGTTTAGAGAGACAGTATGAAGGAGAAGGTTGTTACTTGTACGAAAACAAGAAAAGACAAGGTCCTTAATCTATTAATTTTGTAAATCAGACTATTGGGTCAGTAAGTACATTTTGTTGCGCCCAAACTTCATGTACATGTTGTCTCTTATATGGTGCGTCATTGTGTCAATGGTAATATTTTGTTCATTGTGACATCAATATGAGATGAATTGTTGCCCGATAGGAGCCATGCGTTTAAACCTCTCTGTATACGTAGTGATCAGTAAGTGATCATTGTGAGGCTGCGCAATCAACCATGCTTGTGTAAGCCCTCATACCCTACATACTTCCAGCCAGTGTAACTTACATTGTTGTGATTTATTTGGTGACGCCTGAAGCGAATGTACATGTACCTTCGGCATTTTGTTAGTTAGTCATACGACCCGATGTATTATTGTTTACACAGTGATATGGTGATAAGTAAAAAACAATCCAAGGATTACCAATAGATAATCGTTTGATTGGATGAACGTTTCCGTAAATATTATCTCTTCTCTATCTTCTATATACTTTGTGTAATGTCGTCGTTACCATTGTATTGAAACGACAATCGTTTAAAACAACTATCAAATTAGTACATGTGAAATATTTTAAAACACACCATATTCGCCAACCGTTTTGATATTCAGTTTAATGTTCACTTAAATACGGATCGGTTCCCTTTTAACTTAGATAATTAAACATAAAAGGCCGATTAAAGAGCATTTAGCCGTTGAATGAAATAAGATAAAAAAGTTGAAGAAGCAAAACGAAAGAACATAATCTAAAATGGGAAACCGCTCATGACAGCACATATAACAATCCTATACACATATATAAGACTAGGGTGCGACAGGTTCACCACTGTACACATGATATCAACGGAGTTTCCGTGATATCTATTTATAGAACCAGGTAAGTGTCGAGCCCAGCATACGTTTCGCAGAACTGAAAACGAAACTAGGATTTTCCGTTACTGTTATCAACGTTGCATGAATGTGACGGGGCGTTTTCTCGTTTTCTCAAGAAGGCAAGTATATTTTACAAAATTATCTGGTCCCATTTGTATGAAATATAATTAAGTTAAATGAAACGTTTATCACTGTACGAATAAAATCCTAGATGGTTCATGCAAGCGTGACCAGATTTCATATATTGTAACGTCGAAAGATTACTCTGTGGCAGACATATTTGTATGGTATAACATGATTTTATTGACGCTTCGGTGTTCTCTGACATTTTCATGTTCCCATATATCATCCTTTTATTTTTCATTGTATCGTCCATGTTTGGTTTTCCATTCGTATACCCCCCCCCCCCCCCCCCCCCCCCCGTTCATGTTGGTGATACACAGAGCCATAACATATACGCCTTATAGAAACCCTTACTTCTTCAAAACAGCAGATTCGCAGCTAAAAAAATATTTATAAAAACATCCAGGTTGATGAGCATCCCCTAGTCTACATGTATTAATAGCGTATATGTCGGTCCTTGTTTGATGCCTTGAATTAAAACATGACCTCCTTATTGTTACGTGGAGTCTGATTATGTCTCCAATACCTATACAACTTGCTTCCTTCTTTTTTATCTTTGTAAACCTATACTAATGTTATCATTAATACAATAAATTATTTTTGTATAAATAGTTAACTAATAAGAACACATATTTGCCTCCACATTTGAATACATTACAGATATAGAGGTGACACAACGAGTGGTTGTTGGATATGGAATTTATTTCACTCGAGTTAATTATTTTTTTAATATTTACAAAAGCCTCGAGCTTTAGCGAGTGTCTTTTGTAACTTTTAAAAAATAATTAACTCGAGTGAAATAAATTCCATATCTAATAACCACGAGTCGTGTGACCTGTTTCTATCACAATACTGTTAAGTCGCAGTGGTAGTGTTGTTTTCTTTGAACCGCATATGATATTTGCGCGAAAACACATAATCTCGTATATATTCCCGCCAAATTGTGACGACGTCAACAATCGATGACGTCGTAAACAATCGATCGAGTGACGTTATTCCGGTCAAAGTTCATAATTTCAGCCAATCAAAATGCGTTTAGAGTTCATTCCACGTGTGGTATAAACAAAATGTTATTCAACAGTTGTAATGAGTATTTAATACCATGGGGGTTGAATAATACCCACCTATTGTCAACATTTATAAATCAATAAATCAGCCTATTAAAATTCAATATATTTTTTTAAATTATGCTTCATACACAAACAACGGCAACAATCGGCTTCTCCGCGTCTTTGCTGAAACGAAAGTAGCATTGTACGGTAGTGGAAACGAAAGGAGATTAACCATTTCAGTCTTTAAGGTAACTATATTTTCTTTCTTTTAACGGCCATTCTTAAATAAAGAAACGGGACATAACTACGTGAAGGATTTATAGGTTTTAATTAGGGAGGGTGGAGGGAAGCAGATGACTTCAATATTGTTAAACAAGCTGAACTGAAAGTATATACAGGAAGACAGCATAGTATTTAGACAAACAATAATGCAAGGCATAAGAATAGAGACATACAGATGTGCAAGTTAACCTTTGTTTCAATTAGGCATGTGCCTTTAAACAGTCCATCGTAATTCTCTTTACAAAATATAACGAAGCGTTAACAAAATCATAATCAAAACTCATAATCGATTAAACAAGGGGAAACTATAAACAAAGAAATATTCACGTGGAGAATCTTGCAAAATTACAAGAAAATAAGACCAGGTGTTCCGAAAGAGTAAGTGTCTTCTGCACCATCGACGACACCCGCCATATACATCTTTGTCACATCCAAGTAAACATCAAGTCCTCAAAATGAGAACCGAGTCATCACTGTCAATCACAACAAGTAAACGCATTATGAGCATACTTAAAAACGTCCATCTTCATATCACTTAAAGATACAGAATATTTCTCAATGAGACAAAGATGGCTCCCATAAAACTTGCCCATAGTCTTCATCAACCTTCATGTCTCAAATCCTTGTGTTGTTATTTTTTTTTGTCAGCAGTCGACATCTATCACGAAAATCCCGATATTTAGAGCAAGCCCTGGAATACCGAATCAACTGCGACATGTAAACACCATAGGATGGATGACGTTGCCCATGTGGGTCATAGTTTAAGCAAAGATCGATGTAAGAAGCTGATGTAGGAGAGTCTGTTGTATCTTTAATCTCAAGTTGAGTAGGGTATATATACATGTAATGGACTAGGTCAGCAAACTTGTTCTTGTTTATAAACAACACGACTTGGCAAGGTTTTTTTTCACCCGCCTTGATAATCCTCGACAAATTCAGCCTCGTATGAAAACAAAAACAAGTCAGCTAAGAGTATGGCACAGCTTGTTCCCATGGCGATGCCAACAGTCTACTGGAAAATCTTTCATCCAAACTCAACAGAAAAAGTCGATCAGGAATCCAATCATTCGTAATATATCTTCTTCAGTATACTTTATCTTTTTTATTGTATGTTTCACAAAGTATGTTCCAAGATTGCTCACTACCATGTATTTATATCGTCGTATGCCTTTATTTTTAGAAAGACAACTCTCATAACGAGATATCTAAGACGCTATTTCAGTCGTGTTTGTGATTAGGTAGTAATTTATCATTCTCGTTACCGTGAGCATACGGACCTCTGCTCGAGTCTCCATCGTGTATGTACATGTACCAAAGATAAAAGATAACACAGTTCACAGTTTTACATGATGTACATGTGTTTTCTACAGATAAACAAAAATGTCAATCCTTACGTCTGTAAATAAGGATTTATCATTGAATAATAGTAACCCGGTTCTTCTCGTCAATAAATGAAACGAAATTAACATTAGCACAGCAGTATAATAATTTACAAACACTATAAGCACGTCACTGACATAACTGTTACGTCCGATCTTTATGATTGACATGGCATGGTTAATTCATAAAGCTTATTTCGCTTAGACTGTGTTAATATATATCTATGGAAAAAATCTGAGAATACCAAAGCATCAACAAAACCATAGTCTGAACTCAAACGTGATTAAATCAGGCGCGAAATATGCATAAAAAGTATCACAAAGAGCCTATTGTTAAATACATGTACAAGAGAATAAGGCCTTGGCCCGTATTCATGAAACTGTTCTCATGTTGAAGCATATATTTTGTGCTCAAGTCAGCTTTCTTGTTATTTATTCAAATCATGTCAAATGCTCAAAAAGTAAAATGTAAACATTGAAAACAGTACTTGGCTTCAATAATCTTCAAACCATTTCGAAATATTTGGCAAAATCTCATTTCAATATTAAACTTTAACCGGGTCGATAAATTGGGCTTGATCACAGAATCCATGCTTGAGCACAATAATTGTTTCATGAATACGAGCCCAGAAGAGTTCCGGAAGAGTAAGCCTCTATCCTTGTACAATATGAAGTTTTTGAATACGGTCATTATTTTGCCTACTTGTTGTATTTGAGAATGATTCCTCAGTTGTCCCTTTGAGGACGTGACATTTACTTTGACGTTACCAAGATGTACATGGCGAGTACGAGTATCTCCAATGAAGCAGATCATGTTTACTTTTCCGGTTACCTTGTCATATTCTCTTGTACTTTTTCAATAATCTCTGGGATATTTTTCTATTCATATTTTTCCCTTGGTTTATTCTATTTTTAGTTTATCTTATGGTTTTGTTGACGCTTCAATATTGTCTGATTTGTTTTGCACTACTCCTATCTCAAGTCAAACAATGAGAACGACTGTTACAACACTGGTATTCCTTTATTCACGGAACCTTTGTAAGTGATTAAGTAATTTTTATTTTATTTTCTTCTACATCATTCGTTCACCATTATATTGTCCATGTTAATGCCATACCAAAATAATTTTGCGACCGATTTGTTTTCTTTTTCTATTACAGTGTCCTTGACTTGTATAAATTGAAATATGGACATCGATCTGTCTTGGTCGCATTACTTCAAAACCGATGCACCCACTCTAGTGAAGGTAAGATTATATGGTTGTAGATAAACATTCTATTTATAAAGTGATATTACCAGATTTTCTTTTTTAAACAGCTTCTTTAAACACCAGTATATTGGAATATTTTGTATTTTAGATAAAAAAAAAACAGTGATGCAACGTGATCGTTTTTTGCTTTTTAGAACGTATCAGTATTAGAGGTTGCTAGAAATTGTAGAATGCTAGTTGTGAGCGTCAATATTACAGAACCGGTTGTATGCCGCCCGGGGAGTTGAGAACGATAATGACTGGTTGCTTAGGCCCTATAACCACGCAACCACTTCGAGGCGACCTTTCAGGTTGTGAGAAAGCGGTATATAAGAAAATCGAATTATTATTATAATTATCCCTCCATTATAATACATAGCGAATGAAAATGTTGTTAAGGAACTGTTTCATTTGTTATTGTGACGCCATTAATCTCTTTTGAGACGTCATCAATTTCATTGTTGTCTTCACTTGGTTTGCTGTTTAAAATCGGTTCGAAAAAGCCCAATAATTATATCAAAATGTCAATATAAGTAAGGAAAGTTTACGCAAATATTGTCCCATAACACACATTGTTATTGCTGACAAACTTACTTAAAACGTTTATTATGTTTGTCATCAAAAGCAATGTTCAAATATCCACAAAGTTTTAATATAATAGATAAATCTGCCAGAATTCATTTAAGTTACACGGGTACAGCCAACAATGGGAACCATCAGTAAACTTGTCATGTTACCTAACATTTGAGATACGATTTAAGCATGGAGCAATACTTTTTCTAAAAATCTGGAAACATTCCGATTAAAAAATATTTAGTCGAATACTTTAATTTTATTCCTTTTGAATTCACCAATTATACTGCATGTATTATAAAACAAAATCAACAACGTAGAAGACAGAACCTCAACCAAGTGATTAAATGGGGATTTAGCATAGCAATACATAGTCTTAAAACAGGCTTTAAATCTCCAAATATAGTTGGGGGTTTTTCATGGGTGCAAAGACCTAGATGTGTTTTAGACTCGAAGAATATATTCAGAATAAAGAAATACTTTATTAATTAAAGTTCGGAAAATCATCCTAACGTGGAAATCAAAAATGAAATGAGAAAACAAATCTTTTGAAGAGCAAAATATAGTATCATACATGTACAAACATCTATCTGAGGTTTGGTAAAAAGGTTTCGATGCCAGTATCTGTCACCTTCGTTAGAGAAAATGTCAGTAATGTGTAAGTGATTTTCACGCTTAATCGATATTGATTCATTTGTCTGTGACAAAGGACCATCACAAGAAGTCGCATAGTACATGTATTGGTTGTGAAAAAGAATCTTTACACATTTCAACATGAAAGAAAATGTTTCGAGGAACAGACTAATTTTGTGATGCCTTTTGGGTCCTGTCTCCTAAAGAGTTGCGAAAACATGTAAAACTCAGCTAAAACAGGGAAAGAGTGTGGACCTCTATGTGTCGATGTAATCTGGAATTTATTAAACGAGTTAGATAATTTAGTATGTCACGAGACCTTAGGTGAGTGACAAATTAAATTATTTAACGAGAGTAATGAATTCCATATTACAGTTGTGGTATCACACAACGCACCAAAAACTGCTTGCGGGCATCGTGCATACACCGTGCACACATCGTTCGTCCATGGTGCGCACAACTGGGCGATCTAAAGATCGTGCGTTTATGTGTGCGATCAAAATCGCACACACGCACGATTTGGTACAATTGGTCAATACATAGTACGGAATGAAAAACATATGGGACCCTCATATCCAAAAACTATTGAAATTCGCATCAAATTTATTGGTATTTTGTCAATTTAACATTATGCAGTAAACAGTATTAGAGTGATCATGAGACAGCCAAGTGCGGGTTTAGCTACCAGGTAACATAATAGGTAAAAACAGTCAACTTTGTTTATAGCGAACTACTAGGGACCATGAAAAACATTTCGTTATATCAGGAATTCGCTATTCCCGATAGCATGGTTTTATGTATAAGCAATGATAAGACATACAGAATAACGACCTGAGTTTATTTTATGCATAAGATATATAAGAGTGAAAATCGGGACTTTAAATTTACTTCGTTGTTGCCGGAATTTCGTTGTTCCCGACTTCGTTATTTTCGAAGTTGACTGTAACATGCCAGAGTTTCACCTGTCTCGTGTGCGGCGATACGCTACGACAGCGATTACCGAGCGACCGTTATGAAAACAAAAAGGACTTTTATAATTAGTTATTTGAAAAACCCCTCCCCTCCCCACCACTTTACCTGTGTTTTCACACCTAGCCGAATGTTTAAGTGCCCGGGCAAGAGATTTCTACATATATTGTCAAGGTACAGGTGCAGTGTATAACTTGGTAAAAACTGGCGATGTTTACCTGAATGAGAACTTGTCAATATGTGTTGAAAGTTTACATTTGGCTGTTTGGTTTGTTTCAAAAACTACATAAAGACTATTACTAATTTTAAGAAATATATAGATAAAACTATCAGCTAATGTAAATAGTTAAAATAAAGAAATATGTTTAAAACAACTAGCGCAAAACCGTATATATTGTTAAACCATTTCTAAATTTACATCAACCACGATTGTCATCGCACAATGTTAGTTTATCGTGCGCCCACATGTGCGTTAGAAATAATCGCCCAGGATCGCATCGTTCGCACATCGTGCATACACCGTTTGCCCATCGTGCGCCGACCGCACATCGTGTAACGTTGTGCGATCCCACAACTGTTCAATGACACGAGTGTAAGATTCTGTTTATCACATAACTTGTATTTATTTATGAAAAAATACACAACTCCTCTCAAATTAATTTTCTTTAAGAAAACCATTTTTTAAGTGACAGTACGATTTTCACTGCCGAGACGATCATATGACGTCATAAAGAGGTCATTTGTTTTTGAGGTCACAATAGTGTTATTACACATGTGTAATACCATTTTTAGGACATGGCCGGATGGCATGACGGAACGGGTCAGTTATGTTATAAAACCCTTTGTGACGTTACGTATTTACAACTTTTTCTTATGAAATCATTACTTCATGTAAACCACAGAAGGATAAGTTCCATCGGCAGTAACATAAATCAGTAAATTATCATATACAAAAACAACTTTCGTTTTCAGAATAGGTATTGTATTTATCTTTATTGAAATATGAAATATATTTGTTTAAGTAGCACTTAACTTCTCTTGCCAAGAAAAGAAATTTAAAATTTATAATTCAGGCAAATTGTTTATTTTTTCAGGATACTAGAAATGAAGTGAAGAAACATATGGACTTTATTACGTCAAGTTTGAGTAAATTTGATAATGTCAGTCGTGCATTAAGTGAAGGCCACAGAATGCTTGGAAATGTTTTATGCAAGAAGTGCTTAGCTGCTGTAAAATCTAAAAGAACAGAGATACATTCTAAAAAGAAAACTTCACACAAAAAGAAACAACTGATGAAATTGTCACCAGAACGTCAACAGATAGTGAACGATATATCCAACGTTTTCATGAAACTTGAACGGCCTCAATCCGAGAACCAGGGCGAGGAAGAGTATTGTACGCAGGAGGATTACTACCAGCAGGAAATGATAGAAATGGAAAACATGCATACGAATAAAATAATTAAAATGCAAGAAGAAATGATGGAAATAGAAAATAAGTACAAGAAGGAATTCGAAGACAAAGAGGTTAAATTGCGTGACACAAGAAAAGATCTCCAGAAAATGACAATTGAAAGGGACAATTACAAGAGGGAAAATGAAACGATGTCAGTAACACTCAAGAAGAGAGAAGACAATAAGAGATATACTTCATCGTCTTCAGGATATAAAACTAGTTTCGTTTTTAAAAATCAAGACGCTGATGTAGCAAGATTGCAGGACGATCTAAGTATGACCATTTTCAACAGTTTTAGACTGTCTTAACAAATTACTAGTTTATTGTTGTAATAAAAATTAAAAGCATTTTAATTGAATCACTCTATCACATATAACAGAAAATATACATCATATATATAAAATGCAATAGCTTTTCAACTACTCATTTTGTTTTATATGTATGTTCAAGCTATACTATTTAGAGTCAAACTAGTATGCAAAATACAATCTCAATTAACCTGTGTTCAAAAATAAGATTTTGATTGATGTGATTTAGAAATGAATGACCACTTCCGGCAGTGATTGTTTTGCTTTACTTTTATGTGCAAAATGTTCAGTGCACTTGGATTGGCCCTATATTGAACATGTTACTATAACAGCTTCCACAGAAGAAGAACTCCAAAGATCAACGAGAGACAATGAAAAGCTGAAATCAGAGCACAGCAAAATGATTGAAAACCTGGAAAAAGAAATGTGTTCTCTGAAAGAAAAGTTAGGTGAGTGTGTTGGTTTGATTTGAAGATTTGCATGTACTACTTAGACTAAAGCACGATTTATACTGTTTCTTGTTTTATAGGCTTTCGATTTATTCCCGTAGAATACATATATTCAAACGGACAGATAACATGCATATTTACGATACATATATAATATTTTATATCAGTCCGTATAAGTATTTTAATACAAAGAATTCGGTATATCGTTAGCACGGGGTACTGCATCTCATTATCATTTGTGTGTTCATACAAAATTAATATACATCGTTTTACATTGTCACAAAATGTAACTAAAATGGAAACCGTAGTCAAAAAGTAGGAACAGATGTGAAATGTTCAACCACAAGCTAATGTTGTACATAAGTATGTGATGTCAAATGACACATTCAAAGGCATGATATATGAATACGAAAAGGCGCCGTTTATTCTTGTAGAAACTTCGCCTTTACGTTTTATTTTTCTCGCCTTTTCGCCTAAAAGTACTAAAGAAGGCCCGTTTTCGCGTAGTTTTTTTTCCATTTTAAAGCTACACGAAAAGGCGTAAAGACAAAAAGGCGATAACAATACGAAAAGGCGAGGTTTCTTCAAGAATAAACGGCGCCTTTTCGTTTTCATTTTCTCACCTTTTCATGTTCATGTTCTTGTCTTTTCGCCTTTACGCGTAAAATTTACCAGGCGAAAACCCCCGTTCGGCGGGTTTTCGCGTTTTAAAATTACGCGAAAAGGCGAAAAAGCGAGAAAGCAGAAATTTAGCCACTATAACAACGTCTATATTTTTTATTATTAACACGAGAAAATAATAGTTTTGTGAAGAAAGTAACAACTCCCTAAATTCACACTACCTTATTGCTTCCCATGCATTTACATTTTGTCAATAAACGCCTTTAATTGCGTCCAAAATTTGACAGATACATGTGTAGTAGAATGTATGAACACCGTGTTTGAAATATAGTTAAGGAGGCTTTTGATTTTCATTTTTCTATTGTTTTAATTGTAGATTCCAGTGATAAAGACACACAAAAGTTAAAAACTGAAAATGAATCCCTGAAATTGGAACACACTGAATTGTTAAAACAGGTTGGAGAAGTACAAGAACAGAATTGCTCCTTGCAGAAGAATCTAGGTGAGTTTTAAACTATTCTAATTGTTTTACGCACGAGTAATATATAGTTTTACTTTATTACTTTGCATGGAATCTCGTAGAATATAACTTTCTTTGTTTGCGTTCAGTCTTCTAACAAAAACACCATAATATATACAATGCTTCTTCTGATCACTTTTAAATGAACACCTAGCAATTATATCAAGGTATTGCACTTTCATACGCTGTCTATCCGAGTCCGTTTTCCTGTCGGATCAATATTTAACACTGTTGTTTTCACTCATTATTGCTTTATAAAGGGAGAAAAGAGGCTGAACTGAAGTCTGTGAAATCACAACTCGAAGTTTTGCAGAAAGCAAAGAGGAAACAAATAGGTACGTTTATTTTAGATCCTAATCGTTTAATAATAACTACACGTTTAGAAACTAAATATCATAGACTACAAAATAAACAAAAATACATCATTATACAATGTAGATGAGGAATGCTTTATTATACGGAAAAAATCAGAGAATACCTAAGTTAAAATCGATTAAACTAGAGGCACATTATGGATAAAGGAAATATTAACACGGAGACTCTCGTAAAAGTACATGAGAATAAGACCAGGTGTTCCGGAAGAGTAAGCGTCATCTGATTCATCGACGACATCCGCCATGTAAGTCTTAGTCAAATCCAAGTAAACATCAAGTCCTCCAAATGAGAACCGAGTCATCATTTTCAATTAAAACAAGTAAGCACAATACTTGTCATACTCGAAGACGTCCATCTTTATATCAAACAAAGATACAGAATATTTCTCAATGAGACTAAGATGGCGACCATAAAAACTTGCCCTCAGTTTTCATAAACCTGCATCTCTCAAATCCATGTGCCATAAGTTTGTTCGTCAACAGCTGATATCTACCACGAAAATCTCGATATTCAGAGCAAGCCCTAGAATAACGAATCAATTGTCGTTTTCATCTTCTATTCTCATTCGATTAATTTAGTTATTTTGATATCATTAAATATTCCCCGGTTACAGTTATGGGACTATGGAAGGAGCGTAGTGGGATGGGTAAAACTATGGTGGACATGATCACCAAGGAGTTGATGAGAAGTGTCGGAGGACAGCTTGGCCGAGACAACATCGACCTCACCATACGTCCCTGCACCACAACGTCAGACATCTCTGGGATACCACTGCTGGTGCTATGTCTTAACATGTCACGGATTGGTACCAACATACAGGACGCTATCGAGGGACTCCAGGGTAGGTATTAACAGTCAGAGTTTGTGAACATTCATAACATACAGGACGCTATCGAGGGAGTCCAGGGTAGGTATTAACAGTCAGAGTTTGTTAACAGTCATAACATACAGGACGCTATCGAGGGAGTCCAGGGTAGGTATTACCAGTCAGAGTTTGTGAACATTCATAACATACAGGACGCTATCGAGGGAGTCCAGGGTAGGTATTAACAGTCAGAGTTTGTGAACATTCATAACATACAGGACGCTATCGAGGGAGTCCAGGGTATGTATTAACAGTCAGAGTTTGTGAACATTCATAACATACAGGACGCTATCGAGGGAGTCCAGGGTAGGTATTAACAGTCAGAGTTTGTGAACATTCATAACATACAGGACGCTATCGAGGGAGTCCAGGGTAGGTATTAACAGTCAGAGTTTGTGAACATTCATAACATACAGGACGCTATCGAGGGAGTCCAGGGTAGGTATTAACAGTCAGAGTTTGTGAACATTCATAACATACAGGACGCTATCGAGGGAGTCCAGGGTAGGTATTAACAGTCAGAGTTTGTGAACATTCATAACATACAGGACGCTATCGAGGGAGTCCAGGGTATGTATTAACAGTCAGAGTTTGTGAACATTCATAACATACAGGACGCTATCGAGGGAGTCCAGGGTATGTATTAACAGTCAGAGTTTGTGATCATTCATAACATACAGGACGCTATCGAGGGACTCCAGGGTATGTATTACCAGTCAGAGTTTGTGAACATTCATAACATACAGGACGCTATCGAGGGAGTCCAGGGTATGTATTAACAGTCAGAGTTTGTGATCATTCATAACATACAGGACGCTATCGAGGGAGTCCAGGGTAGGTATTACCAGTCAGAGTTTGTGAACATTCATAACATACAGGACGCTATCGAGGGAGTCCAGGGTAGGTATTAACTGTCAGAGTTTGTGAACATTCATAACATACAGGACGCTATCGAGGGAGTCCAGGGTAGGTATTAACTGTCAGAGTTTGTGAACATTCATAACATACAGGACGCTATCGAGGGAGTCCAGGGTAGGTATTAACTGTCAGAGTTTGTGAACATTCATAACATACAGGACGCTATCGAGGGAGTCCAGGGTAGGTATTAACTGTCAGAGTTTGTGAACATTCATAACATACAGGACGCTATCGAGGGAATCCAGGTTAGGTATTACCAGTCAGAGTTTGTGAACATTCATAACATACAGGACGCTATCGAGGGAGTCCAGGGTAGGTATTAACAGTCAGAGTTTGTGAACATTCATAACATACAGGACGCTATCGAGGGAGTCCAGGGTAGGTATTAACAGTCAGAGTTTGTGATCATTCATAACATACAGGACGCTATCGAGGGAGTCCAGGGTAGGTATTAACAGTCAGAGTTTGTGATCATTCATAACATACAGGACGCTATCGAGGGAGTCCAGGGTAGGTATTAACAGTCAGAGTTTGTGATCATTCATAACATACAGGACGCTATCGAGGGAGTCCAGGGTAGGTATTAACAGTCAGAGTTTGTTAACAGTCATAACATACAGGACGCTATCGAGGGAGTCCAGGGTAGGTATTAACAGTCAGAGTTTGTTAACAGTCATAACATACAGGACGCTATCGAGGGAGTCCAGGGTAGGTATTAACAGTCAGAGTTTGTTAACAGTCATAACATACAGGACGCTATCGAGGGAGTCCAGGGTAGGTATTAACAGTCAGAGTTTGTTAACAGTCATAACATACAGGACGCTATCGAGGGAGTCCAGGGTAGGTATTAACAGTCAGAGTTTGTTAACAGTCATAACATACAGGACGCTATCGAAGGAGTCCAGGGTAGGTATTAACAGTCAGAGTTTGTGAACATTCATAACATACATTGTAAATAAAAGACGACACTCCCAAGCCAATCGATGCATCAATTTATATTTACATCCTGATTGTTTCTTCTCTTTTTGAATATACCAACAGACAACAACAAACACTAGACTATATTTACATTTGCTCTGCATTTTCTCATCGACACAATGGTAAGAGGCAGCTGCTATCATAAGCTTATAACACCCAGTGACTATAACAACATTTGCTATTGTGACTTCATTACTTTCGTTGTAGTCTGCTTTTGATTTATTGTTCAAAATTGGTTCGAAGTAGCTAAATAAATCTCAAAAATTCTATCGAAATGTAAATGTAAGTAATGAACATTTTAGCAAAATATGTCATATACTAGCCTACGCTCAAATGACTACGGTAAATTTTATTGGCGCCGGTTTTACTCGAATTATGGATGTTCCGCTTTTTATGTCGCCTGAAAAATGCGACATATAGGGATCACTATGTCGGCATCGGCGGCATCGGCGGCGGCGGCGGCGGCACCAACAGTTTCCGTGCGATAGCTTGAGTTTCCGTAGGCCAATCAAACTCAAACTTCATACAGTGCTTCCTTACCAACAGTGCTCGCTTGGGATTGCTTTTCAGGGTCAAAGGTCAAAGGTCAAGGTCACTGTTGCTATAAATATAAATTCTGTGTCCGTGCGATAACCTCAGTTTCCTGGGGCCAATCAAATTCAAACTTCATACAGTGCCTCCTTACCAAAAGTGCTCGCTTGAGATTGCTTTTCAGAGTCAAAGGTCAAAAGTCAAGGTCACTGTTGCTATAAATAGAAAATCGGTTTCCGTGCGATAACTTGAGTTTCCTTCGGACAATCAAACTCATACTTCGAAGAGTACTTCCTTACCAAAATTGCTCGCTTGGGTTTCCTTCTCAGGGTCGAAGGTCAAAGGTCAAGGTCATTTACTATAAATAAAAAATCACTTTTCCTGGGCCAATCAAACTGAACTTCATACAGTGCTTCCAAACGTCAGGGTCACTGTTGCTATTCCACTTGGAACTGATACAATGCATATCCATAGCTAGCTCCTAAAATCTTTTCTCCCAACTTGCTGCGCAGGCGACACATCCACTTCCGTGGAATTCTTGTTTCATTTAAATGATGGCGCAATAACAAACAAGTTAACCACTTGATCAAGGAATAAAGAAATTTTATTAAACAATTGTTCAATAATAAAAGGGTCAATATATGGATTGAATGGCGTTGTTTTAATAGTCATGCCAGCATGAATGCAAATCGGTAACATTCATAATGACCATTAAGCCCTAGCGGGCTTCATGCAATATTGATGTAACCGCTTTGCTTTCATACTGTCATGAAAATTTAAACGCTGTTCAATCCCTATATAACATTTAAAACAGACGGGTTGTGGAATATAGAATTTTTTGTAAGTTGCCGTTTAAGATCAAGTGCATTTTTTATTTCTTTGTATTAACGTTATTTAGTAAAGACAACCTGATATAACTTGAATTAGTGAAAAGTAAAGGAGACACCTGTCATACTGTTTTGGTCTTCATCTCATTCGCCACATTTATTATGTTATTCGGATCTAATTGGAGTTACGATGAATACAAAATGACGGGAAAAGTTTTTTTTATATTTCTGAAGATACTGTTTGATAGCCTATTAAATATATCGTTATATTTACATTTGCAAGGTAAAGCCATTATATAAACTAACCAGGGAGGCGTGCGATTTAAGAGAAGATAAACGACACCCAGCGCATGAAGATTATGACGTCATGGTTTTGGCATTGATCCGTCGACGGTTCGCCGTCAAAATAGCGTTCCGTTTTCCGAATTTATATGATGCTAATGAAGCATTTATCATAGTTCAAGTCAAGTAACATGGATAAGAAATGTAAAATTAAGCACTGAAGTATTTTGCTAAGGTCTTTATGGTTGATATAAATGTGTGTCTGCAAAGCTCTGTCATTTATATTGACCCTAAAGACCATTGTAGGATACTTCAGTGCGTAAATAACAAAACATTATAAAGAACACAAAATGCAAGCTGACTATACTTTGTTATACCACCCTACACACCCATCTGTGTTGTTTGTAAACAATGCGGTACTTTTATAGGATATATTATTTTCGATATTTCACTGGTAAAAATGTAATAAATATGCTACTTTTTTTCAGCTGACAAAACAAATGTGTTTGTTCTGGTACTGCACCATACCAGCAAAGATAATCTATCGTCACTAACTCCCACAAGTCTCCGCGTTACCGGAAGTGAGTTACGGAAGCTGGGCGGGATCATTGACATGGCGTTTAGCAGTGACAGTGGGGTGTACGAATGTGACCTCAACAACAACGCCGCCGAAAAGATCACTTCGATAATGAGGATATATATGACGGCATGATACAAGTACTATGTGGTTCAGTAGCTTACATCAACTTGTTCTATATACATGTGTGTTGTTTGTTAGAATAGCATTTCAAATAGAAACCGGAAAACGTTTATATATATGAAGTATGACAAGTTGGATAACGAAGCAGGTCAGTGATGTAGCGCGTGTGACCTAAACCAAGCATTGATTGGTTAGTTTAATTGTTTAATGGGTAAGCCCTTTATCATACTAGCATTATTTCAACCTACAAACGAAAGGAGACAGACATTTTATGAATTGAAGACGTATTTTCGGTACCCGGTAATCTCCGGTTTGTTTCCAGTCTAACATGACGTGTTAGTAACTGTCTAAACACTGTTTGAACTCTTGAGTATTTTGATACATGTTTGAAATCCCCGGGTTTAACTGTAGAAATGTTTCATTATATAAATATTAAACTCATTTACACTCCGTTTACAGCACCTATTTAGTAGTAATATTGTGTCGTATACAAAGGTTTAATGCTTGTTTGTTTAGATATATAAGATCATATTTATTGGTTGATATACTCTGCTAAGTGTTTTCTTGATATTTCAAGTCTATTTTAGGAAAAGCTTATGTCTGCCCATCTTGTCTCCTTATTGTTATACATGTTCAACCAAAGCTAATATGTAAACGTATATTTATAGTACAGCCAATAGTCATTGTCTCCTTATTGTTATACATGTTTAACTAAAGTTTATATGTATGCGTATATTTATAGTGCAGCCAATAGTCATGGTCTGATGTATTGAATTAGAGAAACTTTAGCATTTATTGAGGACCATGTGATTTTAGGTGTTTTAATTAAGCTGGTGCAAACTGGTTCATTATTTTGTTATTTATATTGAATTTCTTAGCATGCACTTATGTCTTGCCTCTGCCCTGAAAAACAGTTTCAGTCAACGTTAGTATTAGAGTTTTTGTTTAAATTTTGTTTCCTTTTTTATATATTGATGTTTAAAAAAAATCAGAGAGTACAGAAGTGTCACCAAAACCCTACTCCGATCTCAAGCTCGAATAAACTAGGGGCCAAATATGAAAATAGAAGAATTGAAGCTTTTCACCGCGAAATCTTCCCTGAAGACTGAGTTGCGATCTCAGAGCGTGACTAGGTCGCCGAAGGTCGCACGGAGGCGGATGTTGAACGAGGGTTGATCATGCCTTGATCTCCTGTGGTCGCTCATGGCCAATGATTGGTCGCCTCTAAAAAGAGATCGTAGCTCGGTTTTTGACATGTCAAAAAACTGAACCTCGATCAAATATTAAAAGTCGCACAGAGAGCGTCGAAATTGCGAGCTAGGTCGAGAAAAGGACGTATTGGTCGAGGGACCATTGAGCCTGAAATATTAAGGTGCTATCCATGTGCACTGAAGCTTCAATAAAAAAAAGATCGACATTCGCTTAAGTTGTGACCTAATATTTCTTCATACTATACCTTTTTCTCTTCATATTTAGCATGGTAAGCATAATCAAATAGTCTTGCTGCAATTTCGGGGAATTGCGATATATATAACATGATATAAAACGATAGCGTCAATGTTTCGTTGGAGGCTGGGCAAAAACTTTTGTCGGTGAACCATCGCCGCGGGTTTCGATACGGTCGTAGTGGATCGCACGTGAATCCGGATCGAGATCGAGGCTAGAACCTTCAGATCGTATTGAGGTCGTGTAGATTGAGTGTATTTGCGACTCATACGAAGCTACATCTGCCAGGATTGAGACTTGGTCGGCTGAGGTTGCGTGCTTGCGAAGAAAGATCGCCAAGAGATCGACGCAACATTTTTTTTGTATGTTGGAGGCTGATGGCACAGATCGAACCTAAGTCGTGTTAAGATCGAATGAATAAACGCAGCTAGAGCGTATAGCACTTATGAAGAGAGTTCACATCGAAGGTCATACGAGATTACATCGAACACAGAGCGTACGCAGAAATAAATGGATAGATCGCGTGGATTTTGCCCGCGACTACGGTGAAACTGAGGTACGATCATAGTCGCGCGTGGTCGCGTGCGATTTTTCCAGATCGCAATTGGTGAATTGACCCCTTTACATAGAGACCTTTGCAAAAGTACGAGAGAATAAGACTAGGTATTCTGGAAGAGTAAGCTTCTTTGTCTTATCCAAGAAACGCCATCGTTCTCAATCAAAAGTAAGCACACTAAGAAGCATACTCACAAAGGTCTATCTTAATATCGCACAAGGATATAAAATATTGAAAGTGTCACCCGTGTTAATATTGGATGCAAATGTAGTACATCCGTAATATAATTTGACATATGATCCTATTATGACGGTATTGTTCGGTAAACTACACATGAAACACATCATGAAATATGTCATGTACCCCTTTACAATATTATGTTAATTTCATTTTCAATTGGATGGGATTAAAATAAAATTGAAGAAAGGAGACGCTTGTTTACCTTGAACACTGTACGGGTTAGAAGTTAGGGTCTTACGCAACTGTACGGGTTAGAAGTTCGGGTCTAACACAACTGTACAGGTTAGAAATAAGGGTCTAACACAACTGTACGGGTTAGAGGTTAGGGTCTACCACAACTGTACGGGTTAGAAATAAGGGTCTAACACAACTGTACGGGTTAGAGGTTAGGGTCTACCACAACTGTACGAGTTAGAAATAAGGGTCTAACACAACTGTACGGGTTAGAGGTTAGGGTCTACCACAACTGTACGGGTTAGAGGTTAGGGTCTAACACAACTGCACGGGTTAGAAGTTACAGTAGGGTCTACCACAACTGTACGAGTTAGAGGTTCGGGTCTAACACAACTGTACGGGTTAGAGGTTAGGGTCTAACACAACTGCACGGGTTAGAGGTTAGGGTCTACCACAACTGTACGGGTTTATTACAACGAATAGTCTTGTCGAGATCCCCTCAGCTCCTAAGCAGAACGTCGTTTGGTGGTATCAAATTAACTAATTCAAAACGACAATCCATCGCATTTGCTCGTGTATGTAGATCTATAACTGAAATGTGTCGTTGTACAATTATGTCATCGCACAACTCGCCAAAACACCGTCTTATATATAACGTGCATAAAACGTGGTGTCCCCACAACGGCACTACCCCGGTGTGCGATGAAACGAGCACATACAAAATTATAAGTGCAATATACTTAGATCGAATAAATGATGCCCAGAAGGCTGAATAAGGTACATAATTCCCGTATTTAGTGTTCCATTGACATATTGCACGTTTACTTATGCTGATTTGTTTGGTTTTAATTATATCAACAATTGTAAATTCAGTCAATTAATCTATAAAATTATTTTACTCCACCGATACCTGTATGGCTTGAATGTTTTTTATTGTGAAATTAAGCACTGTAACATATAAAGTCTTCGTATTTATTTGCAATAGGTCACCACTAATTAGATTTCATTCAAAACTTAACAGTTATTGTGTCTATTACGCTTTGTGTCGGAATTTCACACCTTTTACATGGTTTTGATAGTGATACGAAAACAATAGCATCTATTATTGGTATTTACATGTAATACAGCTTTGTTTACACTTTACCTGCCTATGGAATGTGATATGTCTACTTCTGTCAGATAGGTAAATGTAAATATTACCATGGAAGCCTAGTCTAAATAGACAACAGACATTGTCATTTAAATCTGGAAGAATAAATGTTAAATACAAAATCCCGATATGCATTGTTTCAATAAATATCAACCCCTATAGGTGTGTTAGAGCTATTGCGAGTTTTCATCGCCACAAATGTTGTGAAACATTGTGTAATTTAAAAGGTGTCTATTTTTATGTTGAATTACATTAAATTAAACCATTTGATGATGGAAATCTTACTTTTTAATTAATCTATGGTTTTATCAAAGCCTAGACATGAGCATATTCTTTTCCATCATACATTGTCAATGATGATTAATAAATGTATATTTAAAAGCGGCTGATTTTCCAAATAAGAGTATTAACTATACTATATTATCTGTGTTACAAATCAAGAATGAAGAGTACAGTTGTTCTATTTTATTTAAAACAATGTTCTTTTTCCTTTTATTAAAAGTTAATATGATTGTTTATCACGGAAGTTTTTGTAGAGATAATGTTAAAGAAGCATGCAGGTTGTGCAATCACATAGGTAAAATATAAATATTCTGATCTTTCTGAAATATGACACTGTTGCGATATTCCTGTTTTGTATTTAATGCTTATGTTACATTAAAACAAATGTGAAATATAGCTGTAAGATTATTCACGTTGTATTGTTGGAATGTTAAATTGTTTCACACTGCAAAATTAGGTTGTGAATATGTACTTCATAATAAAGCTATTATCATTTTACTGTGTGTAATTTATACTTTCCAGACTTGATCAGTTTTATTTTTTTTTTCTCAATTCCTACTGATATGTTTTTAGCGCTAAAACCTTGATTTTAGCTGCCAGTGCTCTCTCAATCTGCGAGATATGCTTATGATGGTGAAATAACACACTTCGCTTCCGGCTCCGGTGTTGAAATAACATTTTCCCGAATTACAGTTTTCTATTATCAATATAATTATGATTGATAAAATATAAAAATCGTAACTTTCATAAACTTTTCATAAACTTTCATTATTGTTTATATACAAGTGTTAGTTACCGTGGTGTAATGGATAAGCTGTTGGCACTAGTTCCGAATATCAAAAGTTAAAGATGCAATGTTGGCAGTTTTCATTTTTAGGTAACCCGAAGAGCCGGTGAGCTTCTGCCATGGGGTGGTGTCCGGCGTCTGTCAACATTTCCTTTAAATTCCTACTAGTCATTGAGTACTGCATTTCTTTCAACGAAATTTGTTTTAGAAACATCCTTATGGATGTTTAAATTGTGACTGACCCCCCCCCCCCCCCGTAGCCAGAGGGGCGGGGCCCAATAGGGTCGGGGGTAGAGTTGTAAATCGCTGCTTGTCATTAAATGCTGAATGAGTTTTAACCCCATTTGCTCAGAAACATCATTTGGGGAAAGGGAGCATAATATGGATAAAATTATCTTTGACCCTCCTGGCGCCCGAGGGCCAGGGCCCTATAATGAAAATAAAGATAAAGCCTTTTAAGTTGCTACTAGTCATAAAGTACTGAATTGATGAAAGCCAAATTTGGTCGGAAAATCCTTTGGTGGAGGGGCTGAGTCATAACTTTTAAACGGTTGAGATTCCCACTCCAAAAGTATGGATGCAACTGCTTGGCATAAAGAAACGATCACAATTATGATTTTAGATTTTACCCCAGGGTCCACCACACCCTGCAGACCTGACTCCTGAGTCATAACTCTAAATGGTTGTTATCTCAACCCTAAAACGATATATACAATTGCTGGGCATTTAGAGACGATCTCAAACATGATTAAAGAATTGATCCCAGTGTCTGTCACGCCCTTGCATACTCAACCCCTGGGTCATAAAACTTTTAAATGGTTGTTATCCTCACTCCAAAACCAATATATACAATTGCTGGGCATTTAGAGACGATCTCAAACATGATTAAAGAATTGATTCCCGTGTCTATCACGCCCTTGCATACTCAACTCCTTGGTCATAACTTTTAAATGGTTGTTATCCCCACTCCAAAACCAATAAATACAATTGCTGGGCATTTAGAGACATTCTCAAACATGATAACAAAATGATCACAGGGTCTGCCACGTCCTTACATACTCAACTCCTGAGTCATAACTTTTAAACGGTTGCGATTTAAGATTTTACCCCAGGCTCCAACACACCCTTGCATACTTTACTCCTGAATCATATATCTGTATTGGATGATATCCCCACCCCAAAACTGTATATACAATTGCTGGGCATAAAGAGACAATCCCAATTGTTTTATAGATTTGATCCCAGGATCTGCCTCGCCCTTGCAGACGTCCCAACCCAAAACGTTACAGTTGTTGGGCATAAAGAGACAAACACAATCATGATATTAGCATTGATGTTAGGGTCTACACATAGGTTTAGGGACCTTGTTTCTCAGTTAAATTTGAAAGCAGCTGAGACACCCAACCATTCTTCAAAGATAGGTTTTTTTTGGTATGGCCCTCCTGTCCATGGTATCTTTTTGGAATATAATTTACCATGAATACCTAGATATCAATGTATCCAGGTGAGCGATACAGACACTCTGGGCCTCTTGTTTAAAACCAATGTGGTTTTCTCAAATTAATTTGGGCATTTACGATTATGTATTCTAAGACGATTCGTTTGTTATGCGTGTTTTGATTGGATATGGATTATGTTCTAATGTGCGATAGAATCATGATCAATCGTGTCAAGCACCGCCCATCGAGCTTAAGCCACGCCCCGTTTCTACCCAAAACAAACTCGCGTCAAGTTCGTCTATCGATATGCATTCCACTGCATGATAGGCGTACGTTAACGAGCAACAGCGCAGAGAGGGTCGATTGATTGTATTAAGAATACAACATAATCATTTCTAGTTCTTACCTCCATTTATTCTTAAAACGTTAATTTGATCAATGTAGGCATTTGGATCCGGAATTAAAACAAACATTTAACTGTGACAGTGTCATGTGATTTAACAAAACTCTTCCCAGATTTAAACACGAGATTGTGTCGATACGAACATATTGGAATGCATACTGACATGGAATTGCAGACAGTTTGTCAATGCAATCCAAGTATGTCGTTTACATACGTTCACGAAAAATCTTAATCCAAATATTCCGCCACGTCAACATCGAGACCAAGCGCTCGCCAGTACAGGTATGGGCGGGGCTAAATGACCGATTTTTGAAAGCGTCATTCTGATTGGGCTGTTGGCTATAGAAAGACACGTCACAGAGTACTTTAATTATTGTTAGAATGGGGATAGTACGTTGTTTTTCGTGTCTCGAGTTCAAACCAAATTCGATGTTCTAATCGCCAGTATAGCCACTCTAAACAACGTACTAACCACTGTATCATTTTATATAATACGATTTTCTTGAACGAATGCTATTGAAGGATTTCATTTTCCGAGGGATCGATGAATCGGTTTATATAATAAGTAAATAAGTTATGTATTACAACACATAGGAAAACCATGCATACGAGTATCAAAGACTCTTTAAAGCCATCTCTCTATATTTTTTATCTACCCAATCAACCATTCTTTGGGAATTGCATCAACAAAGCATTGAAACATCCCATCCCATCAATTCCCCGCGACAAATATAATTGGGGGCACATTCTGCAAAGATATATATCAACTTTTTGTTTTCAATTCGTATGCGTTCTAGAAAGTAAGACACACATTTTGTTCTATATCTCTGTCTTACAGCGGAGTGTAAGTTAATACATGTTGTCAACTTATAAAATTCATTCAACTTTACTGTTTTTTCAGATGCAATCTAAAATATATTCTGTTAATACAGTACCACCATCTGTTTGAAATCTTTGGACCAGTTGTAAATACCGTTCGCTATGTAACGACCATAAGTATGCTTGCTTACTGTCTGAGTTGATATATGGAATTGTTTTATTCGGGTATGTTTTAGTGTCACGGACGGTTGTCTAACTGATGAATCGTAGCTATGGCTGCAACAATGCCGACAAAGGAAGACGCTACAATAATGGTTAGTGTTTTATTATTTTATTACTTATGTTTCTAAGACCGATTTAGACATTGTCTTTTTATCACAATAGTTTGCCGTTATGAACAGTTATTTATGTAGTAAACAGCTTGAAAAATATATAAGAAATAAGTTAATATCTGGCAATTTATCATCATGTATTTCCATTTGCGCTGCCACCTTCTATATGAACATTACACTCGGAAATGTTTTCATGCGAGTATATTTACATTTGATCTGCAATTTTCATTGATAAAATGTTAAGAGGAAGTTTCTGCAACATTTGCTAAAACATTCATTGCTTAAATGAAAGCAAAGGTCCTCGAGACGTAACACGGAGTTAAGTGATGACGTCATAGACCAAGCTTGTTTAATGAGAGTCTTCTCGCTTTATTTCGAATAAATAGAGAACGCCCTTGCGTCAAACGTCTAATTGACTACTTTTTATCATTGGCGCAAATTTCGTTTAAATTTGGCTGTTCCTTCATTGTTTTTTAATTGATGAAGCGAATACAAACATATGGAATAAACCAGTTATTGGAAAAAAAATGTTATTCATATTGAGAAATTGGTCTTTAGTATAAAATATATATATGAATATAGCTAGGTTGTAATGCTTAATATGGACGTTACCGCTGAACTTTCATAGCACTATGCAAGTTAACAAGAAAATGCAGCACAGCTACTGGACACAAACTATCTTGGTTTTGATATATACTTACTGTCAATAAAAAGCAGGAGAAAACGAACCAGGCGTACTTGGATAATTATGTATTGTATTATTTTTCCACTGTCATTTAATAACTGAAGTTTCATTGCCATATATAAATATATAGCAATGAATCTGCAGAGCTCCAACCGATGGAGTGAAAGCGCTAAGTAATGTGTCCGTGTCGTTTTTTATTTTTACACACACATATGAATCTGACAAACGGCAGCTGTGAAAAAGTTGTGGACAGCACGCCGCAGATTCGTATTTTTTTACCGGAAATAAGTAAATGAAAGTGAAAGTTCAATGCTACCAAATGTACGCCTGGCTGGATTTTCATTACGAGTGTAAGTGGCAAAGAAAAGGGTTATTCTTATATATTTCACAATGGAAGGCAAATGATTAATGTATGTACAACATACTCTTCATTCATTTATCAAAATGTTCGTAACTTTTGTTGTCTTATAGTTTGTTTTCCGCGATTTCCTTCCATTACTTCACATACAACAAGAGGCCCAACGGGCCTTAACGGTCATCTGACTACCAATTGTAAAATCACTATGAAAATACGTGTAGTCATTAAATCAAGTTATAATATGCCTGTATAGATTGCCAAGTTCAAGATAGTGGCCTTCTTGGATTTCTGATGGGCTTGAAAAATAACAACACTTTGTTGGGACCATCTCAGGATATCATTTCTGGCAAGTTTCAGCTCAATTCCACTGGTAGAACTTGAGAAGTTTAAAATGTGTATTCAAAATGGCGGCTGTGGTGGCCATCTTGAATTTTGAACAAACCTAAAAATAACAACACTTAATCAGCATCATCTCAGAATCATTTCTGGCAAGTTTCAGCTTATTCCTAGTGAGTAAACTTGACAACAAACCCTTTTGGCCCCTGTGACCTTGAATGAATGTCAGGGTCATTTCTTTAAACAAACTTGACACACCTTTATCCCAGCATGCCACAAGCCCAATATCACATCTCTGTGCCTTTTGGTTATTCAGAAAAGGTTGTTTTAAAGATTTTGACCCTTTTGGCCCCTGTGACCTTGAATGAAGTTCAAGGTCATTTATTTGAACAAACTTGGTAGACCTTTATCCCAGCATGCCACAGGCCTAATATCAGGTCTCTGAGCCTTTTAGTTATTCAGAAGAAGTTGTTTAAAGATTATGACCGTTTTGGCCTCTGTGACCTTGAATGAAGGTCAAGGTCATTTCTTTGAACAAACTTGGTAGCCCTTTATCCCAGCATAACACAGGACCAATATCAGGTCTCTGGGCCTTTTGGTTATTCAGAAGAAGTTGTTTAAAAAGATTTTGACCTTTTTGGCCCCTGTGACCTTGAATGAAGGTCAAGGTCATTTGTTTGAACAAACTTGGTAGCCCTTTATCCCAGCATGCCACAGGCCCAATATCAGGTCTCTGGGCCTTTTGGTTATTCAGAAGAAGTTGTTTAAAGATTATGACCGTTTTGGTCCCTGTGACCTTGAATGAAAGTCAAGATCATTTCTTTGAACAAACTTGGTAGCCCTTCATCCCAGCATGCCACAGGCCCAATATCAGGTCTCTGGGCCTTTTGGTTATTCAGAAGAAGTCGTTAAAAGATTATGACCGTTTTGGCCCCTGTGACCTTGAATGAAAGTCAAGGTCATTTCTTTGAACAAACTTGGTAGCCCTTTATCCCAGCATGCCACAGGCCCAATATTAGGTATCTGGGCCTTTTGGTTATTCAGAAGACAATGTTTAAAGATTATGACCGTTTTGGCCCCAGTGACCTTGAATGAAAGTCAAGGTCATTTCTTTGAACAAACTTGGTAGCCCTTTATCCCAGCATGCCACAGGCCCAATATTAGATCTCTGGGCCTTTTGGTTATTCAGAAGAAAATGTTTAAAGATTATGACCGTTTTGGCCCCAGTGACCTTGAATGAAAGTCAAGGTCATTTCTTTGAACAAACTTGGTAGCCCTTTATCCCAGCATGCCACAGGCCCAATATCAGGTCTCTGGGCCTTTTGGTTATTCAGAAGAAGTTGTTTAAAGATTATGACCGTTTTGGCCCCTGTGACCTTGAATGAAAGTCAAGGTCATTTCTTTGAACAAACTTGGTAGCCCTTTATCTCAGCATAACACAGGACCAATATCAGGTCTCTGGGCCTTTTGGTTATTCAGAAGAAGTTGTTTAAAAAGATTTTGACCTTTTCGGCCCCTGTGACCTTGAATGAAGGTCAAGGTCATTTGTTTGAACAAACTTGGTAGCCCTTTATCCCAGCATGCCACAGGCCCAATATCAGGTCTCTGGGCCTTTTGGTTATTCAGAAGAAGTCGTTCAAAGATTTTGACCTTTTTGGCCCCTGTGACCTTGAATGAAGGTCAAGGTCATTTGTTTGAACAAACTTGGTAGCCCTTTATCCCAGCATGCCACAGGCCCAATATCAGGTCTCTGGGCCTTTTGGTTATTCAGAAGAAGTCATTTAAAAATTATGACCGTTTTGTCCCCTGTGACCTTGAATGAAGGTCAAGGTCATTTCTTTGAACAAACTTGGTAGCCCTTTATCCCAGCATGCCACAGGCCCAATATCAGGTCTCTGGGCCTTTTGGTTATTCAAAAGAAGTCGTTCAAAGATTTTGACCTTTTTGGCCCCTGTGACCTTGAATGAAGGTCAAGGTCATTTGTTTGAACAAACTTGGTAGCCCTTTATCCCAGCATGCCACAGGCCCAATATTAGGTCTCTGGGCCTTTTGGTTATTCAGAAGAAGTCGTTCAAAGATTATGACCTTTTTGGCCCCTGTGACCTTGAATGAAGGTCAAGGTCATTTGTTTGAACAAACTTGGTAGCCCTTTATCCCAGCATGCCACAGGCCCAATATTAGGTCTCTGGGCCTTTTGGTTATTCAGAAGAAGTCATTTAAAAATTATGACCGTTTTGTCCCCTGTGACCTTGAATGAAGGTCAAGGTCATTTCTTTGAACAAACTTGGTAGCCCTTTATCTCAGCATAACACAGGACCAATATCAGGTCTCTGGGCCTTTTGGTTATTCAGAAGAAGTTGTTTAAAAAGATTTTGACCTTTTCGGCCCCTGTGACCTTGAATGAAGGTCAAGGTCATTTGTTTGAACAAACTTGGTAGCCCTTTATCCCAGCATGCCACAGGCCCAATATCAGGTCTCTGGGCCTTTTGGTTATTCAGAAGAAGTCGTTCAAAGATTTTGACCTTTTTGGCCCCTGTGACCTTGAATGAAGGTCAAGGTCATTTGTTTGAACAAACTTGGTAGCCCTTTATCCCAGCATGCCACAGGCCCAATATTGGGTCTATGGGCCTTTTGGTTTATGAGAAGAAGATGTTTAAATGGAAAAGTTTACGGACGGCGCACGGCGCACGGCGCACGACGCACGACGACGGACGAAGCATGATGACTATAGGTCATCCTGACCCTTCGGGTCAGATGACCTAAAAATGATAGTGGGATGCCAGAACACAACTCAGGTCTACACCAGGGCTTGTAAAATTACCTGTAACTGTACATTTAGGTCGTTTAGATGTTTATTACTGCAGGTGAGTAATTCGCAAAAATTCAATATAACACTTAATGTAACATAGATGTTGCAGAGATATATTTGTTTTCAATTTGTAATGCATAAGTTTCAGAAATGAACATTGGAATGTTCTTATCATACATCTGTATTTATTATAAAAGATAGGTTATTCTGTTTTTTAAATTGTAGCTTTAGACAACAAACAAATTACAACTTATTTACTTAAACTTGTTACTAGTACAAACTTTTATTACTTTTATTACTATCAAACTTACAGCCATGCAAGGATTATTTATCAATTGAATCAGACTGGTTATTAACTTAAAATTCCTGTCACAGACAGGTTATACACATTTTTTGCTTTATTTCATACTACCCGTAGTTTAATATCAGTTATCACTGCATATTAACTATAACATACATGATAATTAAAGGAACTTATATTTAATGTTACATCAGCCATAACGCTATGGATCACATTGATTGTAGAGAGATGCTATATATATTTTTCTATATCATATTCTTTCATATCTTGAACTTACTGATCAACTGATTTATACAACTAAGTAGAGTTGTAGACACAATTTTTTATGCAAGATATAATGGAAGCATCATGTACTATTTAAGTTTTTTTTTAAATATATGATTCATGTTAAAACATATATTTTTCTGATCAGATAAATGACACATTATTCTACATAGAAGTCTATATACATGTACCTGCATGTACATTTCAGGTTGTAAAAAAAACAATAGTGATTGAAAATAACATTGAGGCTACATGTAACTGGAACTCTTCGGGTTTTTTCACATCATGATCCAGCATCCCAAGCATATCACTTGTTTGATACACACTTTTGGTAATATTATACGGTCTGTAATACTATGAATTATACCTGTTTGCTTAACATAATCCATGTTATTTTTGCAATTAACATTGATTATTAATTAACAGTAATTCGGGCTAAAACACTATTAGGAAAAGTTCATTGCCTGAGAAATAAATTCACTGGGCGTGATCTTATTGAAATAAGACTTATATTGTAACATTTTCTGTTGATAATGTAGCATGGATGATTAATATTTAGTGATACACAATCATATAGAATTACTTGCCTTAAGCACTAGCTGTCAATCAAAAGTGATACATGTGTGTAATATATGGTATCTCTGGACATTTTCTTTTTTCACCAACATAAAAATAGATTTTTTTAAGACACACTAACATTTATCCAATAGGCAGTTCTCTCATACATGTTAAGGGGTGGCGCCTAAACCTTAACCTTGGGAATTATGAAGATTCAAATAGCTTTATAGCAATGGCTGCTGTAAAAAAAGATGGGAACACAATTATACTTCCATGTCAAGTGTAGGAGTGTATGTGTATACATGTCTTCTACCTGTTTGTAATATATAAGTATTCATGTGTATTAACTGTCTGTTACAAGTGTATAATACCTGTTATAGTATGCACATGTGTAATACAGTGCATTCCTCTTTAATCATATTGTATTTGTCAGACATTAACAGGTATATATGTGACATTAAAAGAAACATGTTTTCCACTAAATGTAGAGCATTTCCAATCTCCATAAGTAAGCTATCCAGTGTACGTGAAGATGTTTCAATCTTTATATAGATAACATTATTTCATTAAAAAAAAATTTTGTTGTTGTTGCATATTTCTTATTTTCTTTGCAATATTTTGTACAAGTTGTATATCAAATCAGTGGAAATTACATCATTTTCTATATATTTTATGCGACTGATTAAAAAACATGATATTAAAAGTCATTCATCTCAAACTACACGATACTATCCAAGTATAATTACATACATTATATAGAGGGGGAAATGGTGTTTTGGGAAAACATTAAATTAAGAGGAATGTGATATTAACAGGAGTGATATTAAGGGGAATCCACTGAATCTGTTTGTTATATAGAATGTACATGTATAATACCCCTCTGCTATATTATGTACATTGTGTAGTACCTGTCTGTTAATAAACTTATAGTGTGTACATGTGTAATATCTGTCTGTTATAGGGTGTACATGTGTAATGTCTGTCTGTTATAGTGTGTACATGTGTAATATCTGTCTTTGTCTGTTACTATAGGGTGTACATGTGTAGTACCTGTTTGTTATAGGGTGTACATGTGTAATACCTGTCTGTTATAGGGTGTACATGTGTAGTACCTGTCTGTTATAGTATGTACATGTGTAGTACCTGTCTGTTATAGTATGTACATGTGTAGTACCTGTCTATTATAGTATGTACATGTGTAGTACTTGTCTGTTATAGGGTGTACATGTGTAATATCTGTCTGTTATAGTATGTACATGTGTAATATCTGTCTGTTATAGTATGTACATGTGTAGTACCTGTCTGTTATAGGGTGTACATGTGTAATACATGTCTGTTATAGTATGTACATGTGTAGTACCTGTCTGTTATAGGGTGTACATGTGTAATACATGTCTGTTATTGATGAAAAGATATGCAACAACAAAAAGTAAATTCAATCTTTGTTTATTACTCCTTAAAGATTTGGAAATAGTTGGACACGGCTTTGTTGATACATTTGGTTTTAAATAAATTCCCATATTTGGGCGCCAACAGGGCATGCCCATCATTCAATACAATTCAGCATTTCATACATCATTTATCATTTCTGTGATATTCATAATTTCTGAATTCATCATTACATTCATCATTTCTGTGATATTCATCATATCTGAATTCATCATTACATTCATCATTTGTCATATTCATCATATCTGAATTCAAAGTCCAGTCATCATTTAGCATCTCATAAAACATTCATCATTTTCGTCATCAGTTCTGCATTCATATTACTGATATTACTAATGCCTGAAGAGGCAAAAGTAAAGATTGCCGCGCACCGCTTTAGAGGATACAACATCAAACCACACTAGCCGTGCCGAGTCCAGGTGTATTGTGTACGTACAAGTCACATGAAATTACCGTTACCTGAAGAGGCAACAGCAAACACTGTGATGATGAAACACCAAAGCAGCTTTAAGATGAATGGATGCTGTCCATATTCTTTCAACAAAACTGTTCAAGGACTGCATAGTTCTGCAAAATCAAATAAAACCAAAAGCAGCAAAGAACTCATCCAATTTTACCTACAAAACACAAGAGCCGGGGATGGGTGGGAGGGAAAATTAATTTAAAATGAAATACTAGGATATAATCAAATATCCTCCGCAATTTTCAGGCCTGCTTACCGTGTTCAGTGATTCTTTGAAAAGGACTATCGACTGCCCTGCCCTCTATATTAGAGAGTTGAAACTATTAAAGGGGCGTAACTCTTACATGAAGACTATCATACTTTCTCAATAACAGGCGTCTATTAAATATGATAATAGCCGATATTATTGATGAAAAGATATGCAACAACAAAAAGTAAATTCAATCTTTGTTTATTACTCCTTAAAGATTTGGAAATAGTTGGACACGGCTTTTTTGATACATTTGGTTTTAAATAAATTCCCATATTTGGGCGCCAACAGGGCATGCCCATCATTCAATACAATTCAGCATTTCATACATCATTTATCATTTCTGTGATATTCATAATTTCTGAATTCATCATTACATTCATCATTTCTGTGATATTCATCATATCTGAATTCATCATTACATTCATCATTTGTCATATTCATCATATCTGAATTCAAAGTCCAGTCATCATTTAGCATCTCATAAAACATTCATCATTTTCGTCATCAGTTCTGCATTCATATTACTGATATTACTAATGCCTGAAGAGGCAAAAGTAAAGATTGCCGCGCACCGCCACATACCCCACCTCGAGGGGGACCCCAAAGCGGCAACCACCCCCTGCCCCTAATGATTATAAGCCGTGTCCGAATTAGCCTATCTAGCTCCCTGTCTACCCTTCATCTTAAGAACTAGGTGGAAAGACTGACCCCCCTTTAATAATATATTCAAGACCCCCTTGCAAAGAATTCAAAAATATAGCATTTCCCACTGATGACAGATGGACCCCATCTGACTCGAACAAACTTTCGTTTTCTCTTTTAATATCCAAGTGCTTCACATATCCCCCATTGAGCTCAAGCACAGTTTTTGAACAAACCCTGTTCAAATTCCTTCTACACTTATTCATTGCCCTACAGTTATTCGAATGACGCCATTTAATTCTGGGAAGTACCTGAGAAAAAATGAGCTTAGTAGAGGGGAACATCTTTTGCAAGGACTTAATTTGCTCAACGGCTAATAAGCATAAACTTCCTGCAGTTACCTCCCCTAAATCGTTGCCACCTAAATGGAAGAGTATGGCTTGTGGATTTGGTCCTACTTTCTTTAAGGTTCTTGCCTTTTTCACCATCTGGGAGATTTTTAATCCACCATAACCCTGCCACCAAATATCGACTCCATCAATGTTTAGGCCACAACCCCCAGGGCGATCAATAAAGGCTGCCACCTGAGCTCTCCTAATTATGGAGGACCCGAGAATCCATACAACTGCACCTGAAATGCTTAAGGGCTGTGTTACCAACAATATATATATTCTCGGTAAAGCCCGTCTACAACTTATATTCTATTTGGTTTGGCTTACGGCAATTAAGAAACAGAAACTGCTGGAGAACTCTTCTGTATATGGTTTAACCTATAATTAGGAGACGTGAAACTGGGGAACTCTAATGTAAGATTTATAGGCCTGTGAAGACCATCTTCCCATTACCTTCAAATCATCTTCTGAGACTCCGGACTCAAAAAGAGCAGTAGCACACCCAATTCTAAATGAGTGGGATTTGTAATTTTTTTCGCCTTCACCAATGTGCTTAAGAGCCTTATGAAGCACTGCCCCAAACTGATACCTGGTTAGTGGAGCCCCCCCAAAATGACAGAGTAAAGGGCCCTGTTTAGTTCCTCGAATTCCTTGAAAAACATTAAAGTGTTTTATCGGACAAATACTTCCTCCTATTGTGGGAATGGTGAGTGTTACCCCTTTACCAGTCTGGTCAGTCTTGGAGAAACGAAGGAACAGCACAAGATGTTTTTCACGAATATCTACAGTTATGTCTCCATACTGTATGACGTGTTGTGAGGACTTTTTGTGCGTCACAGTTAATTCACCCACTCTAAGTAACCCGAAATATGCGATGGTGTATGCCAAACTGAAGAGCTTTGCTTCATATGTAGATGAACAAATAATAGGGAGAGAGTTAACTATTTTTTGCAAGAGACTGACTGAAATTGGTAAACGACTATCCTTACGGGAGTCTGATCTACGGATCCCTTCCACCATCTTGCTTACCAAAAATGACTTGGTAGGGTCATTGCTCCCCAGCAGTTTACATTTAAAGCCAACCCCTGATAAGTAGGATCTAACTGTAGATGGTGCCTTATTTTGCAGAGAGAGATAAGCTACAAAGTGAACTACATGGTCCATAGGGGGAGGCCAAATACTATCTAGCTTGCTTAAAGCCCTAAAGTGGTCAAACTTCCTCATTCCTGTGTCATAAGTTGAGGTTGTATTCTGGGCTACTGACATTCCTAGCAATCTGTCACGCTCAGCTTGGAGATCAAAAATTGAAATTCCTGAGGAATTGCCTCTGGATACTCTGATGCCTTTGGAGCTAGGCTTCTGAAGCGATTCCACTGTTTACGAGAAATAGAATCTGCTATTTCATTGTTAACACCCCGAATATGTTGAGCCTTGAACTGAATGTTATGAGTCATGATAAGTGTAAGTAAACATCTCACTAAAAACATAATAGTTGGAGAGCGAGAAGATTGAGTGTTGATAATTGATACCAAAGCTAAGTTGTCAACTCTAAACTTCACCCTCTTGTTTGCTAGATGAGTTCCCCATAACATGAGATAGAATTATGGGAATAAATTCCAGGATACTAAGGCTTCCTAAAATTGGTTTCCCTTCCCATTCGGTGGGCCATTGGTAAAATATCCAGCTACCTGAAAAATATGCCCCACATCCTAAATCACAAGTCCCAGCACTGTCAGTAAATAGACTAATTGTAGTGTTGTCCTCCCATGCTGAGGAGTGTCCTCCCATGCTGAGGAGTGTATGTATGCCCTACCATTGAAATCTGATAAAAACTTTAGCCACATTCTAATATCCTCCTTTGTTGTTTGCGAGATTCGTATGTGATGAAACTTTGCTCTTAATGAGGTAATAAGATCATAAAACCTTCTCAAAAAAGCTCTGCCTGGAACAACAGCTTTACAAAAGAAGCTAAGACGCCCAACTAAGGATTCTAAATTAGCCCTTGTAGTTTTCTCAGAATGTAATAACAGGGAAAGGCTCTGTTGCAACTCTACTACTTTTTCAGGTGGAATTTTTATCAACATTTGAATGGTATCAATTTCATACCCAAGAAAAACTAGGCATGTTACTGGGCCAACTGTTTTTTCCCTTGCTATAGGAACCCCTAATTCTGAACATACCCCCTGAAAACCAACCATTAACTGCAGGCATTTGTCTGTTCCCCTTTCCCCACAAAAGAGAAAATCATCTAAGTAATGGTCCAAACTAGGAAATCCTACCCGGCGTTCTACTAGCCAATGTAAAAATGTTGAAAACTTCTCAAATAGGTTACACGAAGCTGAACAACCCATGGGGAGACATTTATCAATATAAAAGTCATCCTCAAACTTGAAACCCAGGAGGTCGAAATCACCTGGATGTATGGGTAATAATCTAAATGCAGATTTTATGTCTATCTTACCAAGTAGTGTACCTTTACCAAGCTTGGCTATCATTTCAATGATATCATCAAATCTAGAATACTTAACTGTACTATAGTCTTCTTCAATAAAGTCATTAACACTGTTATTACAAGGAAAAGACAGGTGTGTGATAAGTCTCCATGTATTGTCGGATTTGGGAACAATACCTATTGGGGATAACCTAAGCGTTGAAATAGGCTTTCTTTTAAATGGACCCAATATCCTACCCAATTCGATTTCTTTTAAAATCTTTTCCTTAACAGCGACAGGGTTATCAGAGACAGAAGCTAAATTAGAACAATCTGTCGGGTGCCTTGGGCCTACATAATGTAACCTGAAACCATAGGAAAAACCTCTCAACAACTCATTTGCCTCAGATATCTTCGGATACTGGCCAAGACAAGTGGCAAGGTTTCTAATTTTGATTGGAGTGTGAGCCAGGGCCCAGGTATCCTTGTCCACGTCCCCGCCCCCTTGAAGCTTTGAAGGGCATTCTGGGATTGTTTTGGTTTGTGAAACGGGGAAAGGGGCTTTGGAAGTTGGAAGTGTGTCTGGGCGATTGAAAGGCCGAGTTACGGTACTGAGAGGGTTGATACATAGTACACATAATTGAGGGATGGTCACCCGAACACTTCAAACAATTATGCAAATAATTGCATGGGTGGCGAAAACATGATCCCTTATTGTTAAAATCAAAACATTTCCCAGAAGACTTTGCATTGGATTGGAAACGAGATGGAGGAATGGGGGACCTATCATTCATGTACAACAACCATAGCTCGTCATCTAATTTAGCCCAATCTGACTCGGGGTTTAGACTTTTTCTCAACCGATATTGCTCATCATAATTTCTCCACCCCAATCCATTACATCTCTTAGCGCCCAAACGCACGCTGTGCATATATTTCAACAGCCCAGGGACCTGAGCTGGATGAGCTGTGCTATAAATGCTTATAAAAATTATAAAGGCATCTGTCCACCTCTCTATTGCTGTAATTTTCTCGAGCGAGAGGGATTTTGTCATAATTTGACCATTCCTTATCACTAAACTTTGTTCCTCCCCTTCCTTGGGCCCCTTTTTCAACAGAGATGCTATGTTGATATATTTCCCCTCTATGATTTTAGTCTTGATAGACTGTGACACATTCTCCCCCAGTGTTGAATGCACACTGGCAATCGGTGTTACAGATTCAACATCTGATTCATCACCTGAGCCTGAGCTGGACTCCTCCTGAGAACTTGCTTCTCTCTCCTCCTCTGGGGCCGGTACTGGCAACTGCTCCTCCTGCCTCTGCCCCCTGCTGGCCTTAGCCCTCGTCATAACCTCACAGTCTGGTCCTCTTCTCTTTGACATTGTGTTACTTTTCCTCGGAAAAACAAGGAATGCTATATCAATATTTAAACAAGACACAATATTTTATATGCAAGTTACATACATATGTTGTCAAAAATGGCAAAAGAAAATTATATATATATTTATTTATTCATGTTAACTTCACTTAATTAAAATGATTAATTATTAACATTATGTAAAATTATTTTATCATTCCATACTCTGCATAATAATAATTATATGTGACATTCATGTCGCACTGGTCATGATCAGCACCTAATAACCTCTCCTGACCCAGTCAAAACAATGTAGACACACACGTGTGTATCACACATCCGCCGACTGATGTAACTGGCGACCTTGACCTGAAAGCCGGACTGCTTACCGCATGGAAAATTTTGTTGTTAATAAACCATAAAACATTTCACCGATCGGCAAACAAAAGAAATGGCAAAGATCACTGATACAATATCTAGATGTGCACTTATACACAGAGTAGTAGTATATACTGAATCATTACGAGTAAACCGCATGGCGGCCACGTGTGTTGAGCAGTCCGGTGATGGGACCCACGGCGAGGCCTAGCCTTATTGACTTTCAATCAAGATGAGAAAGATTAGATCACTATATTCATCGTGCGATCGTACAAAACATTGATTATACGCTAATTATGCTAAGCAAAAACAAATTAATTTAAAATGAAATACTAGGATATAATCAAATATCCTCCGCAATTTTCAGGCCTGCTTACCGTGTTCAGTGATTCTTTGAAAAGGACTATCGACTGCCCTGCCCTCTATATTAGAGAGTTGAAACTATTAAAGGGGCGTAACTCTTACATGAAGACTATCATACTTTCTCAATAACAGGCGTCTATTAAATATGATAATAGCCGATATTATAGTATGTACATTTGTAGTCACCTGTCTGTTATAGTATGAACATGTGTAATACATGTCTGTTATAGTATGTACATTTGTAGTCACCTGTCTGTTATAGTATGTACATGTGTAGTACCTGTCTGTTATAGGGTGTACATGTGTAATACATGTCTGTTATAGTATGTACATGTGCAGTACCTGTCTGTTATAGTATGTACATGTGTAGTACCTGTCTGTTATAGTATGTACATGTGTAGTACCTGTCTGTGATAGTATGTACATGTGTAGTACCTGTCTGTTATAGTATGTACATGTGTAGTACCTGTCTGTTTTAGTATGTACATGTATAGTACCTGTCTGTTATAGTATGTACATGTGTAGTACCTGTCTGTTTTAGTATGTACATGTGTAGTACCTGTCTATTATAGTATGTACATGTGTAATACATGTTTGTTGTAGTATGTACATATGTAATGCATGTCTGTTATAGTATGTACATTTGTAGTCACCTGTCTGTTATAGTATGTACATGTGTAATACATGTCTGTTATAGTATGTACATGTGTAGTCACATGTCTGTTATAGTATGTACATGTGCAGTACCTGTCTGTTATAGGGTGTACATGTGTAGTACCTGTCTGTTATAGTATGTACATGTGTAGTACCTGTCTGTTATAGTATGTACATGTGTAGTACCTGTCTGTTATAATTTGTACATGTGTAGTACCTGTCTGTTTTAGTATGTACATGTGTAGTACCTGTCTGTTATAGTATGTACATGTGTAGTACCTGTCTGTTATAGTATGTACATGTGTAGTACATGTCTGTTATAGTATATACATGTGTAGTACCTGTCTGTTATAGTATGTACATGTGTAGTACCTGTCTGTTTTAGTATGTACATGTGTAGTACCTGTCTGTTATAGTATGTACATGTGTAGTACCTGTCTGTTTTAGTATGTACATGTGTAGTACCTGTCTATTATAGTATGTACATATGTAATACATGTTTGTTATAGTATGTACATATGTAATGCATGTCTGTTAAAGTATGCACATTTATACTAAATGTCTGCAATAGTATGCACATGTGTAATACATGTCTATTATAGTATGCGCATGTGTTATACGATCATGTCTGTAATAGTATATTTATATGAGTCATTATCAGAAAAGCTCAAGATTCAAAAGTGAAAAAATCAGAAAAACAACTTTCTTAAAGTGACAACTTTTATGGTTTAAGTAAAAGGGGATACATTACAGGTTACAAAATCATTGTTTGTCCATTTTAATTTTTACCTGTTCAGTTACTATGGTAACGTTAACGATCAAAGGTAAGTTAAAATGTCTGTGGTGTTTCCATAATTGAATTTGTTGTTTTTGTTGGGATAAAACATGCCAGTTCTTTGCTAATTGATTTATTTAATTGATAATGTTATAACATAATGATTTTTTATTACATATACTTCATTTAAATACCATTTGAAGATATTTATTGGATTATGTCCCGACCCCTGTACTTTTGCACTCAAGGGATGTGCATTATTTCTTTTAAATAAAGTTTGAACTAAAGATTCATGAAAACAGTAATTAATTTGCAAACATTAAATGCTACAGATAATTACTGGAATGCTAATTGTTTCTTTTCACCTTTATTCAATTTAATATGAGTGGATTTTTGTGATGGTAACACCATGGACATTTGATAAACACCAAAGACAACTGTAACACCACAGACATTTTGTCCATTGTGTTACCATTTTAAATATCATAATACATGTATTTTAGTCAATTTCACTATTGACACACATTGTCTTTGTTTCCAAGTTGAAGAGAGAGCCATTCTTGATCACCTGAATTGTTGTGCTGGATAATACCAGCATTGAATGTCTGTGGTGTTACCATTGTCATCATCTAGTGCATATTGTAATTGAATTGTATTTCATCAATATGCATATAATTATATAGTAATATGTCCTAAACAAACAATTTAATTCATTAACTAAAATATATATTGGTTGTTTATGATGGAAATTCATATTATGCATCTTCTCTTGTCACCAAATTGTCTGTGGTGTTACTAGTAATGTCTTTGCCATTGCTCACAGAGAGAATACATGCTTTAATTTCTGTCACACTAGTCCTAGTGCTTACTATGTTGTACAAATAACATTATACAATAATTTCTCTGTTTTATGAATCTTATAATATGAATCTTCCCATTATCTTAGATATTATTTATGATTTTTTCTATTCCATTGTCTGTAGTGTTACTATAATGGTATCACCAATATTCATGTCCTTGGTGTTACCAATTCAAAGCCCTCTTCTCTCACAATGACATATTCCATTTTGAGAACTGTTAGCTAATGTTATTAGCTAATGTCATAGCTTTAGAATTCATCTTACTAATAATATATTTTATGGTCTTTATTATAAGTAAACTTTTGTTTGTGTTGTAAAGATTTGACTCTGGTTTTACTTATCTAAGTCTGTAGTGTTACTATAATTGTCTTTGGTGTTACTGTTTTTAGAGAATCTTGATTAAAGAGTACAGAATCTAAATTTAAGAGTTTTCTTTGATTAGAAATGAACAATAATCATTGTTTTGGAATTTAACTTATTCAAATCATAATGCTTTTATTTTTTCCAATAAAATTGATTCATAAACGAGTATGATGTCTGTAGTGTTACCAAATATTAGTCTGTGGTGTTACCTGCTTGCCCTGTAACACCACAGACAGTAACACCACAGACAGTAACACCACAGAAATTTTAGATATGTTTATAGATTAAAATTATAACCTTTGGTAATTGTGCAAAGCATGATAGCTGTATTTAAACTACCTTGCAACCTCTTTTAAATACTATAAATCTTTTTATTGAATAAATGGTATAACTGTAAAATAACAATTTAAAACCGTCCTGCTTTCAACTTCCAAATGCCATGTTAAAATGAACAGAGGATAGATATGCAATGAATTCATCATAGATGATTGTACTCAGTTGATTTAAAGTTTCTCTCTTGAACCAAAATACTCATGGTAACACCAAGGACAAAAACTTATAGGACAAGTAAACATTTTCTTGAGAAATCTTTTAAATATTTTCTTTTCGCCTAAAAGTACTTATTTATCAATTTAATTGGTAATTATCAATAAAACTATCCCCATATTTTGTATAATACCCCATTAAAAATGTTTTTAAATGAGCTTGAATATTGAGGATTTACCATCGGACACACCCATTTTTGGGTGAAAGGCTAATGTTATTGTTAAAAAAAATATTGGCACAATTTCATGTCTATGTCTTTTAAAATGTGACTACTAGATCTCTAATTGTTGGTGTATTAGCAAAACATTTACTTTATTCTATGTAGAATTCACAGAAATAAACGACAAAGTTACGGACAGCGATTTGGTACTTTTCTGATAATGACTCATATGTAAAATACATGGCCCTTACATGTGTAATAGCTATTACAGAATGTTAATGTATACATACTTGTCATAATATACAACTGTGTATTTCCTGTATGCAATAGGACGTGTTTTCTTTTTCTGCTGTAATATGGTCTGCAATTGTCACCTGTCTTTGATGGTATATATGATTCATATGTCATGTCTTATACAAGTCTGTGGCAGCAATATTACAGATGTTATTTATGTTATACCTGTATGTGATACACTGATAGTAAATATATGTTTAACATCTATCCACAATACTGAATAAACCATGTTTATTTTGATATTATTGAGATGTCAGGATTTACCCTATCATAGAAATATTGAGATTATACAGAGTATTTAAGGAGTAATATAAAGAGAATGATAAACATATAATACTGAGAGGTAGAGAGTATATATAAAGTGGTATAATACCTAAGATTTAGAGAGAACAAGTGGTATGTACAATATAGATAGTAATATACCATATAGCTTGTAAATGTAGTACATGTACTGGTATACAAAGAGAGATAAACAGAATATAAAGCATTATACATGCTTTATAGAGTGGTAGAGGGCATGTCTTTTGGTATAGAGGAGATATATAAAGTGGTATACACTGAATATATAGTGAGTGATACACAGTGTATATAGCAAAAGGTATACAGGATAGATAGTGGGTGGTATACATGGTATATGAAAGTGGTGTACAGGGTATATATAGTTGCATATACATAGCATAATTACGGTGATATAGTGTATATACAATCAATCAATCAATAAAATATTTTATTACAGTGTCACACATTTTAACAAGTTATTACATTTTGTACAAACAATTTAAAATGCCCAGCCATACCGGCTTATGAGACACTAAAACATATTCAATATAAAAATGTCTACCCATGTTGTTTGATAAAATTGATAGAAATTCACTTTAGTAAAATGTACATAGTCTTCACAGATTTGCATGTTTTCTTCTACTGAACATTTTATATATAATAGATGCTAAATATTTGCTGTCAGCAAGATTCATAACTTGTACTAATTTTTCCAAGTTATTTATATTATAGAAATCTTCACATAAATTGCTCATTTGTAAAAACAATTGATATCTTATGTCTGAATAAAATGCACATTCAATTAAAAAATGCATTTCATCTTCTAACATATTTGACTTACAATATTTACATATCCTTTGGTCAAGTGGGACTTTAGGAGTACAGTATCGCCCGGTGTCTACTGCCAATGGCAGGTTACCACATCTAAAGGAACTTAGGATTCTGCGATGGGGTCTCGGTATACATGTAGAGTTGTTATTCAGTGTATACAGGGGGTGGTATACAGGGTATAATTATATAGGTAGTATATAATGGTATATGGAGGGTGGTATACTGTTTATGTAGAGTACTTATATATACATAGTATACAGTGGTATACATGGTATATAGATGGTGATATAGGGGTATACAGTTTAAAGAGGGGTAAATAGAGGATGGTCATACAGGGTATATAGTTTGGTATGCAGGGTATAAAGAACATTATTTACCGAATATATGTTTAGGTTTGTATACATGTACATGGTATATAGAAAATGATAGACAGGATAAATACAAGGTAGATATAGAAAGTGGTATACAAGGTATATAGAGAGTGGTATGCAGACAATACAAAGAAAGGAAGTTGGTCTTAAAAGAATGCTATACAGAATATAGGATAGATAGCTATACAGAATGCTATACAGAATATAGGATAGATAGCTATACAGAATGCTATACAGAATATAGGATAGATAGCTATACAGAATGCTATACAGAATATAGCATTCTGTCTGTGATATACATACATTGTGCAGATTATGTAATTGGTATCCTATCAAGAGTGACAAGGAAGTGCATCAAAGACTACCACTTACCTGGTAAATATATGCTGCATTTAGTTTTATTACTTTTACTACATTTAATTGCATGACCTTTACATATTTTGATATGAAATATTGAGACTGTTATCAAATATATACCATATACTTGTGGATTACCAGTATATTGCAGAATATAAAAGAATCATATTTGTTGGGGAAGGATATATCTACAGTGTATTTTACAAGAGATACAATTTATGCAAGGATACAGAATATGTGAGCATGGTAAACAGTGAACATATATATTTATATGTATGCATGTCATATCTTGAACAAGCTGTACATGACTTAAGATTTACTAGTTACTGTATACATTTTACAATAGACATAAATTGGATAGAAAGGTCAGTGTACCTGATATATAGGAGGTGTATACCTGATGTATATTACAACTATAGGTGTATACATCTATAGGAAATGAGCCTGATGTGTACAGATAGTATTCATTTGAACACATGATGTATGTAAGGTATACCTGATGTATAAGTGTTTATCATTCATTTGTCATCCTTTTACATTGGGGGGGGGGGGGACATTTGGGTATAACTTGATGATTGATTTAGCTATTTAAGTAGAAAAGAATTTAAAATTTGGTTGAACGTTGCATCATTTGCACCCAAGGACCGGAGTACCTAGTGAAGCCAAAAGAAGGAAAGGTAGATTTATGCCATTATCTTCTTCAGACTTAAACATGATCAAAATATCCTCGTCAACTGAACATTTCTCTTGGAGTCTTTCAAATGCTGAGGGGAAACATCTACATATGTGTACAATAACCATAATCAAAAAATATATATAGATCTACCCCTGTGTGATCAAATTCAATATTAAAATGGGCTTAAAAATCAGATAATCTTCCTGACTTCCAATTTAAAATGTATTATAGTTTAAGTTTATTATCTATAGTGGCCTGTGGTTTGTCATTTATCATAAATAAGGATAATGAGATGAGTTTAAGAAATTGGACATGTACCTCATTTTCAATTTTTTGTTTTTTTTAATGATTTTTATTATTTAATTTGCTAAGGTTATATCTGGTAGACTGCTTTAAACAGTTGATAGGCATAACAGTTAGAAAAACATTTGCTTACATCCAGCAAGATAATATTATTGATGTGCATAATATTATATAAATGTTGTAATCATCTTACTCAACTGTCTATCAATTATGACATCAAGTATCTGTAAATTGTACAGCAAAACTGCTGTGAAATAGGCCTATTCAACCTGAAATTTGAACTAACATTACCTATGGATCCAGACATGTAAACAACTTAAGCAAACGATTTAATTCTACATTTCATTTGTCTCATTCTGACTGGAAACATACGTGCAACAAACTTATAAACGATAGTGATCTTCACAAATAAGAATGAGGTATTTTAAACCAACAAAACCAGCTTTCGTTCGAATAATTTAATCCACCAACTTCACGGAAAATAATCCAAAGTCCAAATGGATTTTCGGAACACTCGAGTGTCTTTCGGAAATGTTGTTAACTCGGGATTATTCCAGTCGTTTTTGGTATATCGTAATATGTGCTTTATTATGCAAAACATTTGAAAATTACGCGTTAATATAATAATAATTACTTTAATATGTCATCTTAACTATTGATAATACTTTATATAGGTAGTAATAATACTTGAAAAAGTAAAATACGAAACTGCGGCGTGTTGTCCACAACTTTTTCACAGCTGCCGTTTGTCAGATTCCACACACATATATATATATATATAGCAATGAGTCTGAAGAGCTCCCACCGATGGAGCGAAAGCGCTAAGTAATGTGTCCGTGTCGTTTTTTATTTTTACATATATTTTCTTCCGCAAGGACATTTCACTTTTATTATTTTATATATATATATATATTATTGTCAAAATTGCAGCGATTGTCACAAATATTTCTTTTGACAATGACTTTTGGATATGTTATCAACCGTTCTCTGGTTTAAAGCTTTAATCGTAGTCACCATTTGATGACATTTATTATCATGGACCAGTTTGCCTAAAGCCTGTTTTTTAATTTGTTTTTGTTATAAGACATGCGTGAAATTCATATATCATAGGACGCAGAATAGCGTGAAGATCGTGCCTTGACTTAAACCCGCAACCGTTGGCGCTCGGAGAAACATAAGCTTTACCGCTGAGCTAGAAGGAAAGTGAACATCATGTACAACTGTGGCTCAATGTACCACTAAAATCTGCTCTCCGCTTTTTAAATGTGTTGGTTCTCGAACACCACAAGCCATGTTGTAAGTCCTTGTAAAAAGGGCCATGAACAACATTTGTAATATTCATGAAACAGAATTGCTTCCACAGGGGATCGCACCCTCGATCTATAGGTTTCTCGTCGGACGCTCAGCCATTGAGCTAACTCAGAGATACATTACTTCTAGCCCGAAGCTAGAAAAGGATCATGTATTAATCATGTGTTCAATTTAAATCTGCCGCATATATACATGTATATAAATACATATCATGACATTTTCTATTTTATTATTATTATTATTACTAATATTATTTTGTAACACAACTCCGATTACAAATAGATGTTTTATAACATAATTTTCAAAATTATTGTGGTTCTGTCCATGCTGATAAAATTTGGAAAAAGGAAATTGAATATCAGCTTTCCGACTTCCAGCTCATACGAATTGATAAGTATTTTTTTGTTGAAATTGTAAATGTAATGCCTAAAGTGTTTGGGTTTTATATGATCGTGGCATTGTTATCGCATTATTGACCATTGTGATAGGAGTACGTCTGTTTGTGGTCTGGACGTTACGGGCAGAATTTCGGAAAGGTCACCAGCTAAAGTCAAACTTTGAAAATACATCTCTGTGTGTTATCAATTATTTCGTTTTCGTCTTTTAGGTCATAGCAAAGAATATGACCAAATACATTAGATACCTCGAGTCAAACGTCCAAAGCCTAAAGAAACTGCCTCGGCTGGAGGACCAAAAGCATGATCTCTGGATCAAGATGTGCACATCATGTAGATCAAAACTGTTTGATCCTTTAAGTAAGGACTTTTCGCCGCGTAAAAATGGGTCGCACTCACTGGAAGATCAAGATACAATTAACATGGAAAAAGAAATTGAGAGTTTGAGAACCATCATAAAGGCCAGAGACAACGAGTTGGAAAAAATGAAAGAAGAGAAAAAAGCAACTTCGCACAGACCACAAAAGAAAAAGCCAATTTGCAAAACAAAATACAACAATGGTATGAAACATCTTCATCGCCTTCGGGAAGTTAAAATACTTTTTTTTCAAATCACTTTCGTACTTTTACACTAAACCTCTTATTTAGCCCCTCGTTTATTCCGTAACAGTACCCGGGAGTCCATTTAGAATGAATCAGCTGTATTGTTGCCCTGCCAGTCTCCCACTCCTGAGTGGTATTAAACAACACATATATATACTTTGGTAATCAATTGCATGAATCTGTTATTATATTAATTATTGTGAATAAAATGAAAACAAAAGATAAGTGGCAATTATTATTAAGCGCCAACTTATGGTGTCATTTCAAGATTAAAGTAAAGCTTCAGCATTTAGACGAAATTAAGTAATAGACGAATGCGTTATCTATTCACAGGGCCGAAGAATGAAAGGCCGAATGATCCAAAAACGCTCAAAGATGGTATTGGTCAAAAGAATGCAGAGAAACATACCAGGCAGGGCCAGGCAGACTCCATTGACAGGACCGATATGCCACCTCCCACTGATCAGCACATCGATAGGAGGACGTCAAAACATGGTAGACTTTTACTACATGAACAACTCTAACCCTAGTTCATTTAATATTTCATAAATCTGCAAAAGTGTTGCTATAACATATTGCCCATTTTCACTGTTTCTTCTACCAGAAAAGAAAGAAGTGGATAAGATTGACGAATTTGACCAAACCAAAGTTCAACAGAAGGAAGAGGAACACGCGAGAGATATCTCACACCAACTACAGACGGAGAAACTAACGGATTCCCAAAACAGGACTGACGAGGAGTCCACAGCCACCATGACGATGTCACAGCAGAAAATTGTTATGTTGAAGGAAGAACTCGGTATGACAATAGCATCCAATAGTATATATTAAGGATGTATAAAGGCAATTATTGTTTAAGTGATATTGTTGTAGTTTGCTATTTCGAATAGAATCATCACTGAACGTTTGTGTACATAATGGTCAGAGACAACGGGTATTTTGTTACTAGATAAACTATTTTTAGGTTATAGTCTTCTCTATATAAAACTTAAAACAAAGTTATAAATCCGTGTCATTTTAATGTTCTTGAGTATCAAATATCTTTGTACGTAATTGCATGAAGCAAAGCTTAATATATAAATAAGTTTTGATTGCGTATACGTTGTGTATTATGTTATTTGTTCAAAGAATGTAAATAGGATTTACTAAAGTTAAAAAAATAAGCTTAAAAAGTTATCTAAGTATACATTTAAGGTATATTTATCTTTATTGATAACTATTTTTACAAAGGCTGTGAAATATGGTCTTCAAATTTACGTCAATCACTATTGTAAAGCCAGACAGAAGAGTGACTGTAAAAATATCTCTGATTAATAGAGGGACATCAACGTGTTTGAAATGTGTCAGTTATCTTGTAACATGCCAGGTCATTTCTTTGTTACAGTGGACAAGCAAAATGATTCCGACAAAGTTCAAAAAGAAAAGGAGGAGTATATGTCCCAGCTTCAGACCGAGATACACACACTGCAAGATCAGACTAGCTGCCTTAGAACGAATAATGAAAAAATATCATCTACATCGGAGGGTCTGCAGCGAGAAAATGATAAATTAACAGAAGAACTAGGTATGAATAATCTTATAAATAGACGTGACAATGAACATTCAGATTTTGGTTTATTAGTAATAATTACAAAATTGTTGATACAAATGCAATTTCCGCATCTTAACATAAAATTATTTAATACCTCCGGAACATCTGGTCTAAAACTCTTGTTCTTTTACAAGGGTCTCGCTTCGGTAATTTCTGATCTGTATTATTATTTGTTTTTGTGTTTTTTTTTGTTTTTTTTTTCAAGGGCAATTTTTATTCAAACCAATTGATTCAAAGCAAACATTTTATTGACATAGACATTTTTACACAAAAAAGGACTTCATTACAGATTTCATACAATCCATTATTCATATCACACACATACCTAATTCCCAATCTTACATGCGCTCATAATAAAACACACATTCCACACAATTGACATTATTAAGCATTCCACACAATCTGACATAGTTACCACTAGAACACATACTGTACAGCTTCCATTATTTTACACTTACATTCTCTAGCATTAAATACAAAACGTTCCGCTGCTATTATTCAATTATTACTGGTACATCGATCACTATTATGCACTCTTTATTATTATTTGTTTTTTTGTTTTTGTATTGTTTTGAGAATTTTTATATATATATATATATATCACATAAATACCGTAAAAGCAAGACCTGTTCATTCATACTTCTAGTTTTACCTGTTAATAGGAGAAAAGCGCGATGATTTTGACAAAGTTGAAAGGGAGAAAGCGGAGTATATGACAGAAGTGTCGCAGCTACAAACGGAGACACAGAAACTACAGGACCAGACAAACACCCTCAACAAGACTAATGAGGTGTTATCATCTACATTAAAGATTCAACAGCAGGACATTGAGAAGATGACAGGCGATCTGGGTAGGTTATGCTATCTAATAACTAAACTAAAGATAATAAAACAATATTTTGATATCCTTCAGTCATGGAATTTAGTTAAAGGTTGTAATTTTAGAAGATAAGTGAAGAACTATGTACAAATGTGATCTCTAGAAATTAGCGTAGGAATCATATAACATTTTTTAATTTTCATTAGTGTCGCTATTTTATATTGAAATGAAAATCTTTCATTTATCACATGATGTCTGTTATGTTTATGTTCTGAAGACTGAGAGGGGTGCTATAGAATCGAACAGACATGTTCTTTTCACTTCATATAATCTGCATTTTTCGGAACCTGTGTAGTGTGATTGAAAAAGAAACTTGTATCGATTATTACTTTATTTTTATAGCCATACTTACAACCACTCGTTCATAACTTTACTATCATTAAATTACGTTCGTCACAATTTTCTGGTGAAAATTAAAGATTTCCTTTTGTCTTCTATATGTAAAATGTGTTTGGTTTGTGAGTGTTCGTGCTATCTCAATGTGTATTTATGTATGACTTCATGTTATTATTGTTACCGAAATTAACTAAACTATTGAAAAATCATACTTTGAAGCGATGGAATGTATTTATTGACAGAACTAGACAAAGTCGTTAAGGACAACGAGAGATACAGTACAGAAATATCCGAGCTACAGACGGAGAGACAGACATTTCAGGACCAGATAAGTTCCTTCAACAGCACTATCAAGGAGATGACATCAGCTAGGGACAATCTACAGCGGGACATTGATAGAGTGACGGGGGAACTGGGTATGTTTAAGTGTAGATATTTACTTATATGAAGTACAGTTGTGGTAACGCACAACGCACCAAAAAATGAGTGCGTGTATCGACGATCTACAGCGGGACATTGATAGAGTAACGGGGGGAACATGGTATGTTTAAGTGTAGAAATCTACTTCTATTTGTATGAAGTCGTTGCTATGTTACCCTGTGTTTGAGCACCAATATCTGATTTAATGGCTTATGTTGAAGATGTTCTCCAGTAGAGTACTGATCAGATCATGACTGTGACAACGAGTTGTAATAAACAATGTTTCAATGCAAATTCTATGAGTTATGCCACAGTCATATAAATAATATAATTCAAACATCGTGTAACCTCTTTGGGCCCTACCACATGACCCCAGAAACCCCAAGGTGTCAGAATTATGATCTCCATATGACTGGTTATCGTTGTTTTCTAATGATTTTGTGGTTGGCTTATTGATTGTTTTGTCAATGTATCTGATATCAAAATAGATCAGTTAGAAGCTATGTGACCTTGCCATAATTCATCAGTTTATTTGATTTTTAAAACCAGATAAATTACCAAACTAGAATTGTTACCACATTATTTAGATTTGATGAATATTGACAACAATTTTACTTTGTTATCCAATTAACGGTTTGTCCACCGAGATTCCACACATTTTTGCCTTCCTGCAAAAGACTAGCCTTATCATTGCAAGACCGAAGAAGTCCCAAATCGGCACCCTCATTTCAGAGTGGCGTGACCAATTTATCGAGGAGCGTTATTACATACATTCAAATTCATACTTTATTTGTTCGAAGGCGAGAAAATGATTGAATTTGACATAGTTCAAAAAGAGAAAGAGGAGTATATGATGTTAGTGTCACAGCTACAGACGGAGACACAGAAACAACAGGACCAGATAAGTTCTATCAACCAGAGGAATGAAGAGTTATCATCTACATTGAAGATTCAACAGCAGGACATTGAGAAGCTGAGTGGAGAACTGGGTAGGGGTGTGCTGTCCAATGATAATGCTAAGTTTCATATATAGACCTTCCAATACTGTCTATTCGGTTAAGTATGACATTTTATATTGAAACGAAAGTCATACACATATCACATGATGTCTGTTCCGGAGACTGAGAAGGATGCTTTAGAATCGAACAGACACGTCCTTATTCACTTCATATCATCTGCGTTTTCTCAGAACCTGTATAGTTTGATTGAAAACGAAACTTGTATCGATTATAACTATATTTTTATAGCCCTAATTACAAACACTCTTTCATATTTCACCCCCATTAAACTGCTTTCCTCGCTAATGTCTGGTAAAACGATTTCATTGTGTATTTATGTATTGAAAATTAAAAACTACTGACTCCATGTTATTATTGTTAGCGAAATAAATTTAACTTTTTATCAATTATACTTTGAAGTGATAAAATGTTTTTATTATATGTTTCTTATAGAGGTAAAACAAACAAACCTAGACAAAGTTCAACAGGAAAACGAGAGGTATATAACGGAACTATCCGAGCTACAGACGGAGAGACAGACATTTCAGGACCAAATAAGTTCCTTCAACAGCACTATCGAGGAGATGACATCAGCTAGGGACAATCTACAGCGGGACATTGATAGAGTGACGGGGGAACTAGGTATGTTTAATTGTAGATATTTACTTCTATTTGTATGAAGTCGTTGCTACGTTACCCTGTGTTTGAGCACCAATATCTGGTTAAATGGCTTATGTTGAAGATGCTCTTCAAATAGATTACTGATAAGATCGTGACTCTGACAACGAGTTGCAATAAACAATGTTTCAATGCAAATTCTATGAGTTATGCCACAGTCATATAAATAATATAATCCAAACATCATATAACCTCTTTGGGCCCTAACACATGGCGCCAGAAACCCCAAGATGTCAGAATTATGATCTCAATTTGACTGGTTATCGTTGTTTTCAACTGATTTTGTGGTTGGCTTGTTGATTGTTTTGTTTATGTATCTGATATCAAAATAGATCAGTCCGAAACCATGTGACTTTGCCATAATTCATCAGTTTATTTGATTTTTAAAACCAGATAAATTACCAAACTAGAATTGTTACCACATTATTTAGATTTGATGAATATTGACAACAATTTTACTTTGTTATCCAATTAACGGTTTGTCCACCGAGATTTCACACATTTTTGCCTTCCTGCAAAAGACTAGCCTTATCATTGCAAGACCGAAGAAGTCCCAAATCGGCACCCTCATTTCAGAGTGGCGTGACCAATTTATCGAGGAGCGTTATTACATACATTCAAATTCATACTTTATTTGTTCGAAGGCGAGAAAATGATTGAATTTGACATAGTTCAAAAAGAGAAAGAGGAGCATATGATGTTAGTGTCACAGCTACAGACGGAGACACAGAAACAACAGGACCAGATAAGTTCTATCAACCAGAGGAATGAAGAGTTATCATCTACATTGAAGATTCAACAGCAGGACATTGAGAAGCTGAGTGGAGAACTGGGTAGGGGTGTGCTGTCCAATGATAATGCTAAGTTTCATATATAGACCTTCCAATACTGTCTATTCGGTTAAGTATGACATTTTATATTGAAACGAAAGTCATACACATATCACATGATGTCTGTTCCGGAGACTGAGAGGGATGCTTTAGAATCGAACAGACACGTCCTTATTCACTTCATATCATCTGCGTTTTCTCAGAACCTGTATAGTTTGATTGAAAACAAAACTTGTATCGATTATAACTATATTTTTATAGCCCTAATTACAAACACTCTTTCATATTTCACCCCCATTAAACTGCTTTCCTCGCTAATGTCTGGTAAAACGATTTCATTGTGTATTTATGTATTGAAAATTAAAAACTACTGACTCCATGTTATTATTGTTAGCGAAATAAATTTAACTTTTTATCAATTATACTTTGAAGTGATAAAATGTTTTTATTATATGTTTCTTATAGAGGTAAAACAAACAAACCTAGACAAAGTTCAACAGGAAAACGAGAGGTATATAACGGAACTATCCGAGCTACAGACGGAGAGACAGACATTTCAGGACCAAATAAGTTCCTTCAACAGCACTATCGAGGAGATGACATCAGCTAGGGACAATCTACAGCGGGACATTGATAGAGTGACGGGGGAACTAGGTATGTTTAATTGTAGATATTTACTTCTATTTGTATGAAGTCGTTGCTACGTTACCCTGTGTTTGAGCACCAATATCTGGTTAAATGGCTTATGTTGAAGATGCTCTTCAAATAGATTACTGATAAGATCGTGACTCTGACAACGAGTTGCAATAAACAATGTTTCAATGCAAATTCTATGAGTTATGCCACAGTCATATAAATAATATAATCCAAACATCATATAACCTCTTTGGGCCCTAACACATGGCGCCAGAAACCCCAAGATGTCAGAATTATGATCTCAATTTGACTGGTTATCGTTGTTTTCAACTGATTTTGTGGTTGGCTTGTTGATTGTTTTGTTTATGTATCTGATATCAAAATAGATCAGTCCGAAACCATGTGACTTTGCCATAATTCATCAGTTTATTTGATTTTTAAAACCAGATAAATTACCAAACTAGAATTGTTACCACATTATTTAGATTTGATGAATATTGACAACAATTTTACTTTGTTATCCAATTAACGGTTTGTCCACCGAGATTTCACACATTTTTGCCTTCCTGCAAAAGACTAGCCTTATCATTGCAAGACCGAAGAAGTCCCAAATCGGCACCCTCATTTCAGAGTGGCGTGACCAATTTATCGAGGAGCGTTATTACATACATTCAAATTCATACTTTATTTGTTTGAAGGCGAGAAAATGATTGAATTTGACATAGTTCAAAAAGAGAAAGAGGAGTATATGATGTTAGTGTCACAGCTACAGACGGAGACACAGAAACTACAGGACCAGATAAGTTCTATCAACCAGAGGAATGAAGAGTTATCATCTACATTGAAGATTCAACAGCAGGACATTGAGAAGCTGAGTGGAGAACTGGGTAGGGGTGTGCTGTCCAATGATAATGCTAAGTTTCATATATAGACCTTCCAATACTGTCTATTCGGTTAAGTATGACATTTTATATTGAAACGAAAGTCATACACATATCACATGATGTCTGTTCCGGAGACTGAGAGGGATGCTTTAGAATCGAACAGACACGTCCTTATTCACTTCATATCATCTGCGTTTTCTCAGAACCTGTATAGTTTGATTGAAAACGAAACATGTATCGATTATAACTATATTTTTATAGCCCTAATTACAAACACTCTTTCATATTTCACCCCCATTAAACTGCTTTCCTCGCTAATGTCTGGTAAAACGATTTCATTGTGTATTTATGTATTGAAAATTAAAAACTACTGACTCCATGTTATTATTGTTAGCGAAATAAATATAACTTTTTATCAATTATACTTTGAAGTGATAAAATGTTTTTATTATATGTTTCTTATAGAGGTAAAACAAACAAACCTAGACAAAGTTCAACAGGAAAACGAGAGGTATATAACGGAACTATCCGAGCTACAGACGGAGAGACAGACATTTCAGGACCAAATAAGTTCCTTCAACAGCACAATCGAGGAGATGACATCAGCTAGGGACAATCTACAGCGGGACATTGATAGAGTGACGGGGGAACTAGGTATGTTTAAGCGTTTACTGATATGAATTACAGTTGTGGTAACGCACAACGCACCAACATGCGTGCGTGTATCGTGCACACATCGTTCGCCCATGGTGCGCACAACGGGGCGATGTGAAGATAGTGCGTTTATGCTCATCGCACACACGCACAATTTGGTACAATTGGTCGATAAATATTACGGAATGAAAAAAATATGGAACCCTCTTGTCTAAAATAAATTCGCATTATATTTATTGGGATTATGTTAATTTTAAAATATACATTAAACAGTATTACAGTGACTAGGAGACAGTCAAATGCGGGTTCAGCTCCAAGGTAACAGAACAGGTAAATAACATGTCAGAGTCTTCCCTGCCCCGTGTCCGGCGATCCGCTACGACAGGCATTACCGAGCGACCGTTATGAAAACAAACTAGACTCTTATAATCAGTTATTTGAATACGTTGACAGGAGAACTGGGTATGATTTAACTTCGTATATTGAGCTGCTATTGATACAGTACTTATAGAATTACCACACCTACATATTGGTTTACAAACACTTCACGACAGGACATCCCCCCCAACCCCCAAGGCGTGATTGGCTTTACCCATATTATGCTGTTTAGTCATAGTTTGTGTTACAATTTACTAACCTACAATGTACCATCATCAAATGTTGTAAAATTTAAATCGTCCCATATCTGTGGTCCGTTCTTTTTAATACTCTTGTTAGGTCTATACCCAACAAGGGTTGGAGCCTTCACTCGCTACTTAGAGGAAAACCAGCTGAGAGTTCAAGTTGTTAACGTAACTTACCTGCAAGAATTCCAAGACTAATGATCCAATTTCACTTGGAGGTCTAACGGTCCCTAGTTGTGCATATTGGAATATGGGACTGATCGAGAAAGCATAGACGATACTGCCAGATCATTGGTTTCTTATTCAACATTCGAAATCACCATTGTATCAAGTAACGTTTTTCGATTTCTTTTGACTAATTGGAATACTGAGATGGCCGTCCCGTGACCATCTTGAACTTCGACATTTTCTTCATACTGACGTTATAGCCAAAGAAATGAATTTAAGAGAATGGGGTAGTGTTGTCAAATGTCTACTTTAAAGTCCCTCTGTCTTTAGTTTAGGACATAATATAATGGTTTATTACAAGAGGTGTAAGCTTGTTCACTTGAATGTTATCATACATGTCTTAGACGTTTGTCATTTTACAGGTTATTTCATAAACCTGAATTGTGATATTCAAAAGATTTCTAAATCATAAAGACCAAATCAGGCTTGTCTGATGAGATGCAGTTAGAAATATATGTCTTATACGAAAGCAGTGATTGGTTTTATTTCCTTTGTAATTTACTTTTATATTCAACTACAATATTGTGTTTAGTCAAAAGTTAAATTCATGTCTCGCCACACTGTTTATTTTACATAGCGAAAAAGGATGAAGACATAAACAATTTAAAAACAGAGTTGGAAGAAAGTCGACGCATAAAAAAGAAAGAAGTGGGTGAGTGTTTATCTCATATCATATATTCCGGTTACAGCTATATATGTAAAGTAAAGAATGCAGACACCTTTTTTACTCTAGGGGCAGGACCAGAGATGTATGCATTCATATGTATAAGAGAAAACCCCTTGTATAGGTTATTATAGGTTCTAGCCTTCAAAAAATGGGTTCTCGCTCAAAATCCCTATATATTTTTATCCAGCATGCCTCAAATATTTCCCGTTGGGCGAGAAAACATACTGGTCATATCATTTCTTGAGATATTTCGGCAAACTTTTTTTTAATAGTGGTATTTAGGCTGAGGAACACGTTTAAAACCATGAAAATCGATATGGAGTCTCTATCCAGTGATTCAAATGTCAATCAAAGGCATCAAACCATATTTCAGCACATTTACTCATCAATTAATAGAATTTATAAAGATATTGAAATGTAATTTGGTATGTTGATTCATCTTGATAAAATGAAGATCAAGTTTTTATTTGGTGACAATCCACAAATACATTCAAAAGTTAAGCTGAGAATTTTGATTATATAGGGCATGACACAACGTGGATTCTTGTCGGACTCTAAGTCTAATTTGAGTCTTGTAATATACCATATACGAGGGGTGTTCCAAAAATAATGTCACTTGCATCGGTGCTCATATAGCGGAAGTGCTTTTGTTCATTTTAATTTGCTCTGCCCTTCAAAATACTCTCCGCCAGCCAGAACACACCTTTTTAGCCGGTCAATCCATTTTTGGGAGCATTTTTCATACCCTTCAATGGGAACACCCATCAGACACTGATAAACAGCAGATCCAAGGGCATTTCTTGAATTGTATCTCCTTCCAGATAAATGATATTTAAGTTTTGGAAAGAGAAAATAGTCGCAGGGGGCAAGTCTGGCGAATATGGAGGGTGCGGAAGGACGGTAACCTTCTCTGACTCCAAAACGTCAGTCACAATACGTGCCTTGTGAGCGGGTGCATTATCATGCAAAAGTCGGACATACTTAAGTCCTGTTTTGGGGCGGCGACTTTTGTAGTAGTTCTTCAACTGTCTCAGAACAACGTTTTTATAGAACATGCCTGTGACCGTTCTGCCTTTTGGCACCGGGATTTGAATAGCTGGACCCTTATTAGTGAAAAAAATAGGATACAAAACCTTCTTTACCGTTCGTATTCGTTTGGCAATACTTGGGCGTCTGGCATTTTTAGTGGCCCATATTCGGTTGGCAACCTTCCGCTTTGGTTCAAAATAATACAGCCAGGTCTCATCACCAGTGACTATATTATCAAAAGCCTTTTTACTATATTTAAGGTATATTTTGAGAAGTTTTTTTGCCATTGTTACACGCGTCTTCTTTTGCTCATCCGTTAACAAATGGGGTATCCATCTTGCATTTATCTTTCTAACTTTTAGGTGTTTCTTCAAAATTGCATGAACTCTTGCTAACGACAAGTTTGTCATTCGAGCCAATTGTCTTACGGTGAATCGAGCAACAGTTTGGAGAATATTTCGGATTTTTTCTATGTTTCCTTTGGTCGTAGTTGTTGCAGGGCGACCTCGGTGAGCAGCATCTTTCAGTTGCTGCTGCAAAGCACTAAATTTACCTACCCACCTACAAACAGTCCTGTGAGACATTTGGCCCTCCCCATAAATGTCACACACCTCGCGGTGAATATCTACAGCCTTTATGCCGAGTAATGACCTACCTTTTATATAGGCCCTAATTTCAAGAACATTTTCACCTCGTTTTCCTGTGATTTTGTGTCTAGTCTAACGATTAGGCTATGAAACGATGTACACTGCACCGAGGCCAGTGAACGTGTGGACGAGATATTTTACCTCTGTCACGAGCCAGGGATCACTCAATCGACACGAGGTGGTTTTGTGCATAAATTGCATGATTTCCGCGAAATAAAGCACAGATGACATTATTTATGGAACACCCCTCGTACTGTTTTAGCAGTGTCCAAAATAGAATGTGTGCATTATTCACAAGTTTCAGGACTCTGTAAAATTGTAATTTAATCTCGGCTAAACAAAGAAGCTACCAAACCATCTTGGTCTTAACTTTTTCAAAAATGATCTCATCTTAACCATTTCGACTAATTCATGTTAACATTATTTAACTTCACGTTTATTCGGCCCACATTAGGGTTATTAAACTGTACGGCATTGTATTTGTATAGCGATGAGACTACTACGTACCAGCCGGAGTGGCCTAGGAAAAGCTATGGTGGAGATGGTGTCCAAGGAGCTGACGAAACAGCTAGGAGTAAGACTTGATGCCAGGAGCTTTGATTTCTCCATTGTGGTCAGCGAGACACCAGCAGATGTGGCCAATGGGCCATTTTTTGTGCTGTGTCTGAATATGTCGAGGGTTGGCACAAATATTCAGGACGCCTTGGAAGGGACAAAAGGTAATACATCGAAAGAGAATATTCTGAATGATAAAAGTTCGCATTCTGCAAAAATAAATTAAAAAAACTGTAATGATTTGCATTAAAGATGATATAGGTTTGATCACATTGTAGGACTGCAAGGAAGACTATATCCACGTAATTTGAAGAGAGAGAGAGAGACACGAGATCATAGGGAGATGGTATAAATGTAGGGTTCCAGTCATGACCTACCATCTTTTAGGTGTGAAGTCATGAATGAGGAAATACTAATAAATCAATCCACTGCTTAGAAAATAATAAGTGTGTCTGTCCATATCAAGGTAGTTTGTAAAACGTTTCACATGTTTAAAACTTTTTCCGTTAGCAACACATGCTAACATAAATAAGAGAATACCGAAGCGTTAACAATTATAATCCAAACTCAAATCGATTAACCCAGGGGCAAAGTATGAAAAAAAAATTTCATGGAGACCCTTGTAGAAGTACAAGAGAATAAGACCAGGTGTTCCGGAAGAGTAAGCGTCTTCTGCTTCATCGACGACACCCACCATGTAAATCTTTGTCACATCCAAGTAAAATTCAAGTTCTCAAAATGAGAACCGATTAGCATTGTCAATCACAACAAGTAAACACACTAATGAGCATACTCAAAAACGTCCATCTTCATATCACTTAAAGATACAGAAGATTGTTCAATGAGACAAAGATGGCGACCTTTTAACTTGCCCATAGTTCTGATCAACCTGCATCTCTCTAATTTTTGTGTTGTTAGTTTGTTTGTCAGCAGTCGACATCGATCACGAAAATTGCGATATTTAGAACAAGCCCTAGAATATCGAATCAACTGCGACATGTAAACACCATAGGTTGGATAAGCGAAGATGTTACTATCAATAAAGGGAAAGTTGTTAACGATCAGAAAATTGAAATCACCACGTTTATCGTATAGCTTAGTAGTAAGCTGTCCATGTTTGGTCGGAGATTAAGTACAGATCGTGGTAAGCAGCTGATGTAGAAGAGTCTGTCGTGTCCTTTATTTCAAGTTCAGAAGGTTATATACGATCGACGTGTCAGCAAACTTCTTGTTGTTTATAGACAACACATCGTCGATACATCTGAAAGTGATATTAAAAGATTTGGCAAGGTTTTTGTTACCTGTCCTGATTAGCTCTTCAACAAATGCAGCCTCGTATGAAAACAAAAACAAGTTAGGTAAGAACGGGGCACAGTTTGTTCCCAAGGGAATGCCAACAGTCTGCTTGGAAATCTTTCCTCCGAACTCAACAAAAATAATGTCGACCAGGAATTCAATCATCCCTACTATAGCTTCTTCAGTATATTTCCTCTTAGCTTTTGTTTTGTTTGCACAAAGTATGCTCCAAGATAGCTTACTCCCATATATTTGTATCATCGTCCGGCTTTCTTAGAAAAGAGAGCTCTCATAGCAAGAGATCAAAGACGTTCCTTCAGTTTTGTATGAGGTATGGTAGTGTACAGGGTAAAAAAATCAAATGTTTTTGTCCGCCAAATTTTAAAATTCTTATATCTTCGAAGAAAGCCTTTAGATAGTATATGATCAAGGGCAAAGAAGTAATTCTAAGAGTGTAGACAAACGGGTGCTGTCAAATTTTCGGAGCAATATCAAAAGGAGCGGATTGCTCCGAACATTTGACAGCACCAGTTTGTCTATACTGGTAGAATTACTTCTTTGCCCTTATACAATTTTATGTTATTCGTATCCTATAAATATTCATTTGTAAGGATCCGTTGATATTACTTCTTTGACCCATATATTATATGATGCACTTTATTCATATCAAGGTAGTTAGTTCTGCCTGTTTGAAAAAAACGTTACACATGCTTAAATCTCCCCTGCATTTTCCGTTAGCAATACACGCTAAATAGATGCCTCTGTATCTCTGAATATTAATAAAGTTAGATCATAAACAATTATCTAACAGGGATTTTCAAAATTGTAATTATTCATTTTCGTTTTTTCTGCTTTCAAAGTGAAATTTTCGCCATGCATTTCTTACAAAACAAATACGAGTTTTTGCCCCGAATATATGTATATTATAGGACATTCATACAAGAAACTTGCTTTCAAGAAAAGTGAATTGTTCAAATCTTCATAAGCCAGATTCCTTAAGGATCTGCTCTTGTGAGGTTTCAATCACGTTTAAATCTCGTGTTGATCTCACGTGAAATATTTTTATATGATATCTCACAATTTATTTTCAATTATAATAGAAAATATGCATCTGAAAAATACTGCAAAAAAATAGATGAATTTTGAGCTTGATTGATCATTTAAAATCATCAGTGTGTCGCCATTTTTCATTACAGCAAGGTCATTTTTGCTGTACAACTTCTTTATGTTCATTAAAAAGCAAATATAATGCAACAAAGATACTTTTGTTACATGTTGGATATATGTTTTTAGATATTTAGTGTACCTGAAGTAATTTTGATTTTTAACCAAAGAAAAGTGAAAAATAACACATTTGATAACGGGACAAAAAACAAGACCGCTTCCCCCCAGTTTTTTATGACTGCTTTAGAATGAGAAACCCAGTTCCTTTTGTTTTGCAAAATATCTTAAAAAGTTTGTCCAAACATTTTTTTTTATTAAGTATTAAATCTGCAAAAAGTTATGAAAATTGGAGTATTTTCTCATTAAAAAATAAGGGGTAGGATTAACTAAAATTTATTTCATCAGCTAAAAGAATAATTTAAAGCATTTTTTCTTCCGTAATTAATAAGAAAATACTATTTTTGTCAAATCTGCAAAGATTCATACATATCTGATTACAAATCTGGAAGATATTGAATGACTATTCAATTGGCCAAAACAGCATTTTTCACATAAATCACATGCTTTGCTCATTTTGTTATCTTCGACCGAGCATATCACAATAACGAGCTCACTACCATATATTTCTGTTTGCATTTTCTGCTATGCATTTAACGCCCTTTTCCAAAAATGCGCAAAAGAAAAAAAGTAAGTCATCAGAAAATTTCGACTTTTCCCAAGAGAAGATCCTCAACTAAAGTAATGTGTTTTTGTAGGTGGTAGAGATGTATACGTGCTCGTGTTACATCATACCAACAAGGAGAACCTCTCGTCTCTAACTCCCACAAGTCTCCGCGTTACCGGAAGTGAGTTACGGAAGCTGGGCGGGATCATTGACATGGCGTTCAGCAGTGACAGTGGGGTGTACGAATGTGATCTTAACACTTCTGCTGTAGATAAAATAGCAACTGTTTTAAAGAAATTCTGAAAAAGACAATGTAACCCATGCAAGTCTGTATATATATGACGAGGACGCGATTTCCCAAGTGAGGGGAGAATGTAACCGGGATTATAATTTGATATATAATGTTTATGTTATTTTAATCATTATTCAAATATGCATAAGATTGTGAGATTTGGTATTCGTCCTGTATTAGCAAAGCCCTGTGTATGTAAGCGTACCTGTATAAGTACTGTCTGTGTCACGTGATGTATGTTACCTGTGTTATGTATGTACCGGGTATACGTACTGTCCGTGTCACGTGATGTATGTTAGCTGTGTTATGTATGTACCGGGTATACGTACTGTCCGTGTCACGTGATGTATGTTACCTGTGTTATGTATGTATCGGGTATAAGTACTGTCCGTGTCACGTGATGTATGTTACCTGTGTTCTGTATGTACCGGGTATACGTACTGTCCGTGTCACGTGATGTATGTTACCTGTGTTATGTATGTACCGGGTATACGTACTGTCCGTGTCACGTGTATGTTACCTGTGTTATGTAAGCACCGGGTATACGTACTGTCCGTGTCACGTGATGTATGTTACCTATGTTATGTATGTATCGGGTATACGTAGGTGTAAGGTAAGAGGGTGAGTGAGTGAGTGAGTGTGAGTGAGTGAGTGAGTGAGTGAGTGAGTGAGTGAATGAGTGTGAGTGAGTGAGTGAGTGAGTGAGTGAGTGAGTGAGTGAGTGAGTGAGTGAGTGAGTGAGTGAGTGAGTGAGTGGGTGGGTGGGTGGGTGGGTGAGTGGGTGAGTGAGTGAGTGAGTGAGTGGGTGAGTGAGTGAGTGAGTGAGTGAGTGAGTGAGTGAGTGAGTGAGTGAGTGAGTGAGTGAGTGAGTGAGTGAGTGAGTGAGTGAGTGAGTGAGTGAGTGAGTGAGTGAGTGAGTGAGTGAGTGAGTGAGTGAGTGAGTGGACGGGTGGGTGGGTGAGTGAGTGAGTGAGTGAGTGAGTGAGTGAGTGAGTGAGTGAGTGAGTGAGTGAGTGAGTGAGTGAGTGAGTGAGTGAGTGAGTGAGTGAGTGAGTGAGTGAGTGAGTGAGTGAGTGAGTGAGTGAGTGAGTGAGTGAGTGAGTGAGTGAGTGAGTGAGTGAGTGAGTGAGTGAGTGAGTGAGTGAGTGAGTGAGTGAGTGAGTGAGTGAGTGAGTGAGTGAGTGAGTGAGTGAGTGAGTGAGTGAGTGAGTGAGTGAGTGAGTGAGTGAGTGAGTGAGTGAGTGAGTGAGTGAGTGAGTGAGTGAGTGAGTGAGTGAGTGAGTGAGTGAGTGAGTGAGTGAGTGAGTGAGTGAGTGAGTGAGTGAGTGAGTGAGTGAGTGAGTGAGTGAGTGAGTGAGTGAGTGAGTGAGTGAGTGAGTGAGTGAGTGAGTGAGTGAGTGAGTGAGTGAGTGAGTGAGTGAGTGAGTGAGTGAGTGAGTGAGTGAGTGAGTGAGTGAGTGAGTGAGTGAGTGAGTGAGTGAGTGAGTGAGTGAGTGAGTGAGTGAGTGAGTGAGTGAGTGAGTGAGTGAGTGAGTGAGTCATTGACTGACAGATTAAACTGTGATTTGATGATACAATAAATAATGAAGCATCAAAATCGTGTTTGTAACAACAATGTTAAGCAGTAGATGAGATATCTAATGATGAAATGACCACATTTGTCTAATCAAAGTGTGTTTAAATGAACTTGTGTCTAAGACCACAATTGATGCAATGTTATACATGATGTTGAATCACATTACGGTGAGAGTGCATTAACACATCCAGCACACAATGGCATGAACGAATTCATTTGATTTCATCAATCTAGAATAGGTAAACAAGTAACCGAAAAAACATGCTATTTCATACACAATGTCAACATGATCATCAGAATGGTACTTTTTGTTTTTGCTTCATAAAGCATGCCTACCATACAGCATACACGCCTATTCTACAACATGAACGCCTACACGACAGCATACACGCCTACCATTCAGCATGCACGCCTATTCTACAACATGCACGCCTACCATTCAGCATGCACGCCTGTTCTACAATATCCACGCCTACACTACAGCATACACGCCTACCATACAGCATACACGCCTATTCTACATCATACACGCCTACACTACATCATACACGCCTACCATTCAGCATGCACGCCTATTCTACAACATGCACGCCTATTCTACAACATGCACGCATACCCTACAACATACACACTACACTACATCATACACGCCTACACTACATCATACACGCCTACCCTACAACATACACGCCTACACTACATCATACACGCCTACACTACATCATACACGATACACTACAACATACACGCCTACACTACATCATACACGCCTACCCTACAACATACACGATACACTACAACATACACGACTACACTACATCATACACACTGCCCTACAGCATACACACTACACTACATCATACACACTACACTTCATCATACACACTACCCTACAACATACACGCCTACACTACATCATACACGCCTACACTACATCATACACGACTACACTACAACATACACACTACACTACAGCATACACGCCTACACTACAACATACACGCCTACACAACAACATACACACTACACTACATCATACACACTGCCCTACAACATACACGCCTACACTACAGCATACACGCCTACACTACATCATACACGACTACACTACATAATACACGCCTACACTACATCATACACGCCTACACTACATGATACACGACTACACTACATCATACACGCCTACCCTACATCATACACGCCTACCCTACAACATACACGCCTACCCTACAACATACACGCCTACACTACATCATACACGCCTACACTACATGATACATGCCTACACTACATCATACACGACTACACTACAGCATACACGCCTACACTACATCATACACGCCTACACTACAACATACACGCCTACACTACATCATACACGCCTACACTACATCATACACGCCTACCCTACAACATACACGCCTACACTACATCATACACGCCTACCCTACAACATACACGCCTACCCTACAACATACACGCCTACACTACATCATACACGCCTACACTACATGATACATGCCTACACTACATGATACACGACTACACTACAATATACACGCCTACACTACATCATACACGCCTACATTACAACATACACGCCTACACTACATCATACACACTACCCTACAACATACACGCTACACTACAACATACACGCCTACCCTACAACATACACGCATACCCTACAACATACACGCCTACACTACAACATACACGCCTACACTACAACATACACGCCTACCCTACAACATACACGCTACACTACAACATACACACTGCCCTACATCATACACGACTACACTACATCATACACACTGCCCTACAACATACACACTACACTACATCATACACGCCTACACTACATCATACACGCCTACACTACAGCATGCAAGCCTACACTACAACAAACACGCCTACACTACATAATACACGCCTACCTTACATCATACACGCCTACCCTACAACATACACACTACACTACATCATAAACGCCTACACTACATCTACACGCCTACCCTACAACATACACACTACACTACAACAAACACGCCTACACTACATCATACACGCCTACACTACATCATACACGCCTACACTACATCATACACGCCTACACTACATCATACACACTGCCCTACAACATACACGCCTACACTACATCATACACGCCTACACTACATAATACACGCCTACACTACATCATACACGCCTACACTATATCATACACACTGCCCTACAACATACACGCCTACACTACAACATACACACCTACACTACATCATACACACTGCCCTACAACATACACGCCTACACTACATCATACACGACTACACTACAGCATGCAAGCCTACACTACAACAAACACGCCTACACTACATAATACACGTCTACACTACATCATGCACACTACACTACATCATACACGCCTACACTACATCATACACGACTACACTACAGCATGCAAGCCTACAATACATCATACACACTACACTACATCATACACGCCTACACTACATCATACACACTACACTACATCATACACGCCTACACTACATCATACACGACTACACTACAGCATGCAAGCCTACAATACATCATACACGCCTACACTACATCATACACGCCTACACTACATCATACACGCCTACACTACATCATACACACTACACTACATCATACACGCCTACACTACATCATACACGCCTACACTACATCATACACGCCTACACTACATCATACACGCCTACACTACAACATACACACTACACTACATCATACACACTACACTACATCATACACACTACACTACAACATACACGCCTACCCTACATCATACACACTACACTACAACAAACACGCCTACACTACATCATACACGACTACACTACATCATACACGACTACACTACATCATACACACTACACTACATCATACACGCCTACACTACATCATACACGACTACACTACATCATACACACTGCCCTACATCATACACACTACACTACATCATACACGCCTACCCTACAACATACATACTACACTACAACATACACGCCTACCCTACATCATACACGCCTACACTACATCATACACACTACACTACATCATACACACTACACTACATCATACACGCCTACACTACATCATACACGCCTACACTACATCATACACACTACACTACATCATACACGCCTACACTACATCATACACGCCTACACTACATCATACACGCCTACACTACATCATACACGCCTACCCTACAACATACACACTACACTACATCATACACACTACCCTACATCATACACACTACACTACATCATACACGCCTACACTACATCATACACGACTACACTACATCATACACGCCTACCCTACATCATACACACTACACTACATCATACACGCCTACCCTACAACATACATACTACACTACATCATACACGCCTACACTACATCATACACGCCTACAATACATCATACACGCCTACACTACATCATACACGCCTACACTACATCATACACACTACACTACATCATACACGCCTACCCTACAACATACACACTACACTACATCATACACGCCTACACTACATCATACACGCCTACACTACATCATACACGCCTACACTACATCATACACGCCAACACTACATCATACACGCCTACACGACATCATACACGCCTAAACTACATCATACACACTACACTACATCATACACGCCTACACTACATCATACACGCCTACACTACATCATACACGCCTACCCTACAACATACACACTACACTACATCATACACGATACACTACAACATACACGCCTACACTACATCATACACGCCTACACTACATCATACACGCCTACACTACATCATACACGCCTACACTACATCATACACGCCTACCCTACAACATACACACTACACTACATCATACACGCCTACACTACATCATACACGCCTACACTACATCATACATGCCTACACTACATCATACACGCCTACACTACATCATACACACTACACTACATCATACACACTACACTACAACATACACGCCTACACTACAACATACACGCCTACACTACATCATACACGCCTACACTACAACATACACACTACACTACATCATACACGACTACACTACATCATACACGACTACACTACATCATACACACTACACTACATCATACACACTACACTACATCATACACGCCTACCCTACAACATACACACTACACTACATCATACACGCCTACACTACATCATACACGCCTACACTACATCATACACGCCTACCCTACAACAAAAACGACTACACTACATCATACACACTACACTACAACATACACGCCTACACTACATCATACACGACTACACTACATCATACACACTAAACTACATCATACACACTACACTACATCAAACACGCCTACCCTACAACATACACACTACACTACATCATACACGCCTACACTACATCATACACGCCTACACTACATCATACACGCCTACCCTACAACATACACGACTACACTACATCATACACGCCTACACTACATCATACACGCCTACCATACAACATACACGACTACACTACATCATACACGCCTACCCTACAACATACACACTACACTACATCATACACACTGCCCTACAGCATACACACTACACTACATCATACACGCCTACACTACATCATACACGCCTACACTACAACATACACGCCTACCCTACATCATACACGACTACACTACATCATACACACTACACTACATCATACACACTACACTACATCATACACGCCTACCCTACAACATACACACTACACTACATCATACACGCCTACACTACATCATACACGCCTACACTACATCATACACGCCTACCCTACAACATACACGACTACACTACATCATACACGCCTACACTACATCATACACGCCTACACTACATCATACACGCCTACCCTACAACATACACACTACACTACATCATACACGACTACACTACAACATACACGCCTACACTACATCATACACGCCTACACTACATCATACACACTACACTACATCATACACGACTACACTACAACATACACGCCTACACTACATCATACACGCCTACACTACAACATACACGCCTACACTACATCATACACGCCTACACTACATCATACACACTACACTACATCATACACGACTACACTACAACATACACACTACACTACATCATACACGCCTACACTACATCATACACGCCTACACTACATCATACACACTACACTACATCATACACGCCTACACTACATCATACACGCCTACACTACATCATACACACTACACTACATCATACACGACTACACTACAACATACACGCCTACACTACAACATACACGCCTACACTACATCATACACGCCTACACTACATCATACACGACTACACTACAACATACACACTACACTACATCATACACACTACACTACATCATACACACTACACTACATCTTACACGACTACACTACATCATACACACTACCCTACATCATACACGCCTACACTACATCATACACGCCTACAGTACATCATACACACTACACTACATCATACACACTACACTACATCATACACACTACACTACATCATACACGCCTACACTACATCATACACACTGCCCTACAACATACACGCCTACACTACATCATACACACTACACTACATCATACACACTACACTACATCATACACGCCTACCCTACATCATACATGCACTACACTACATCATACACGCCTACCCTACATCATACATGCCTACACTACAGCATGCAAGCCTACACTACAACATACGAGGGGTGTTCCAAAAATAATGTCACCTGCATCGGTGCTCATATAGCGGAAGTGCTTTTGTTCATTTTAATTTGCTCTGCCCTTCAAAATACTCTCCGCCAGCCAGAACACACCTTTTTAGCCGGTCAATCCATTTTTGGAAGCATTTTTCATACTCTTCAAAGGGTACATCCATCAGACACTGATAAACAGCAGACCCAAGGGCATTTCTCGAATTGTATCTCCTTCCAGATAAATGATATTTAAGTTTTGGAAAGAGAAAATAGTCGCAGGGGGCCAAGTCTGGCGAATACGGAGGGTGCGGAAGGACGGTAACCTTCTCTGACTCCAAAAAGTCAGTCACAATACGTGCCTTGTGAGCGGGTGCATTATCATGCAAAAGTCGGACATACTTAAGTCCTGTTTTGGGGCGGCGACTTTTGTAGTAGTTCTTCAACTTTCTCAGAACACCGTTTTTATACAACTTGCCTGTGACCGTTCTGCCTTTTGGCACCGGGATTTGAATAGCTGGACCCTTATTAGTGAAATAAATAGCATACAAAACCTTCTTTACCGTTCGTATTCGTTTGACAATACTTGGGCGTCTGGCATTTTTAGTGGCCCATATTCGGTTGGCAACCTTCCGCTTTGGTTCAAAATAATACACCCAGGTCTCATCACCAGTGACTATATTATCAAAAACCTTTTTACTATATTTTGGGTACATTTTGAGAATTTTTTTTGCCATTGTTACACGCGTCTTCTTTTGCTCATCCGTTAACAAATGGGGTATCCATCTTGCATTTATCTTTCCAACTTTTAGGTGTTTTTTCAAAATTGCATGAACTCTTGCTAACGACAAGTTTGTCATTCGAGCCAATTGTCTTACGGTGAATCGAGCATCAGTTTGGAGGATATTTCGGATTTTTTCTATGTTACCTTTGGTCGTAGTTGTTGCAGGACGACCTGGGTGAGCAGCATCTTTCAGTTGCTGCTGCAAAGCACTAGATTTATCTACCCACCTACAAACAGTCCTGTGAGACATTTGGCCCTCCCCATAAATGTCACACACCTCGCGGTGAATATCTACAGCCTTTATGCCGAGTAATGGCCTACCTTTTATAAAGGCCCTAATTTCAAGAACATTTTCACCTCGTTTTCCTGTGATTTTGTGTCTAGTCTAACGAATAGGCTATGAAACGATGTACACTGTACCGAGGCCAGTGAACATGTGGACGAGATATTTACCTGTGTCACGAGCCAGGAATCACTCAATCGACACGAGGTGGTTTTGTGCATAAATTGCACGATTTCCGCGAAATAAAGCACAGATGACATTATTTATGGAACACCCCTCGTACACGCCTACCCTACAGCAATGAGTACACCCTGTTACATATGTGTATGTATCGACTATCCACAATGTCGGTAGCAAAATGCATGTCGAAGCATACAATACAATACAATACAATATCCAGCAGGATCATCGATTCCGCTGGCAAGCTAAACTTTTCACGCTCATCAAATATGAATGTGCCCGATGTCCGTCGTTCACTATTCAGTTCAAACGTTCAAACAACTGTTCACAACAACCTACATGCCCGGGGCCATTATATTACTCCATATACTATCACAGTATAAAGTTTCACTACCTGGTTTGAATTACTTTCGTTTGCCTTTATGGATTAATGTTAACCAAAAGTCCTTTTTAGATCAGAGAATACTGAAGCGCCAACAGAACGATAATCTGAATTTCAAATCGATGAAGCTAAGGGCAAAATATGAAAAACAAAAAATTAACATGAAGATCCTTGAAAATGACAAAAGAATAAGGCCAGGTGTTACGGAATAGTAAGCGTATTTTACTTCATCGACTACACCTGCCATGTAAGTCTTCGTCACCTACAAATAAATGTCAAGTCAGTTAAAACAAATTCTTATAAATATCTGAAAGGCCGGTGATGGAGAGTCCGTAGAATGCCCGGAAGGCCCGGGATGGTGAGTCCGTAGAATGCCTGGAAGGCCCGGGATGGTGAGTCCGTAGAATGCCCGGAAGGCCCGTGATGGTGAGTCCGTAACATGCCTGGAAGGCCCGGGATGGTGAGTCCGTAGAATGCCTGGAAGGCCCGGGATGGTGAGTCCGTAGAATGCCCGGAAGGCCCGTGATGGTGAGTCCGTAGCATGTTTGGAAGGCCCGGGATGGTGAGTCCGTAGAATGCCCGGAAGGCCCGTGATGGTGAGTACGTAGCATGTTTGGAAGGCCCGGGATGGTGAGTCCGTAGAATGCCTGGAAGGCCCGTGATGGTGAGTCCGTAGCATGTTTGGAAGGCCCGGGATGGTGAGTCCGTAGCATGTTTGGAAGGCCCGTGATGGTGAGTCTGTAGAATGCCTGGAAGGCCCGGGATGGGGAGTCCGTAACAAGCTTGGAAGGCCCGTGATGGCGAGTCCGTAACAAGCTTGGAAGGCCCGTGATGGCGAGTCCGTAACATGCTTGAAAGGCCCGGGATGGTGAGTCCGTAGCAAGCTTGAAAGACCCGGGTTGGTGAGTCCGTAGCATGCTTGGAAGGCCTGGGATGGTGAGTCCGTAGCAAGCTTGGAAGGCCTGGGATGGCGAGTCCGTAACATGCTTGAAAGGCCTGGGATGGTGAGTCCGTAGCAAGCTTGAAAGACCCGGGAAAGTGAGTCCGTAGCATGCTTGGAAGGCCCGGGATGGTGATTTCGTAGCAAGCTTGAAAGACCCGGGATGGTGAGTCCGTAGCAAGCTTGGAAGGCCCGGGATGGTGAGTCCGTAGCAAGCTTGGAAGGCCCGGGATTGTGAGTCCGTAACATGCTTGAAAGGCCCGGGAAGGTGAGTCCGTAGCAACCTTGGAATGCCCGGAATGGTGAGTCTGTAACATGCTTGAAAAGCCCGGGATGGCGAGTCCGTAGCATACCTTGGAAAATGGCTGTCGAATACCTTAAAATTATCGACATTGACTAACTTCAAGGTTACAGGGACAAACTATATTTCTGACTTTTCTCAGACATCAAAAAGCATTTTTCCAGGCATGCTACGGACTCACCATCCCGGGCCTTTCAATCATCCGGACACACGTCACACAATTACGTTATGTCACACTCGGCCTTCATCGGTTATTTCCAGAAGGTTGCAATAAAGCGGAATATCATTCAGCTGATGTCTTTTGCATTTTCTCTGTCGTTGCTTCAGAAGCTGTATTTTTCAACTTTCCTACTTTAATTAATGGTAATGCATCTCTTTCTGAACCAGTACATATCAGTAAATATCAGAAATTAACTATAAAGCCACGATCTTTTAGGGTTTTGCCTTTGTCATATTATAATCCTTGCACAAATTATAATGAATAAACAAGAGTCGTGGGTAATACTGTTTTAAATGAAGATAGCTCTTTTCAATTATTTTCCCGTGGTTTAATTTTGTGTTTTCTTGTGCATCTGTGTAATTTTTAAGGAAAAAAACATCACAGTTTTCTTTTCTGTAATAGATTACTTCACACTAACTGATCCTTTGGGAACGTTAACGATGCTTTAATTAGAAAGAGACTCATGCTTTTGTACATTTTTTTTTCAAATAAGACGATAATTAAAAAAACAATCAATTATGAATACATATTTAATATCGTTTGATGTGATAAAATAATGAATAACAATAGCTCATTTACTGACAACATCATTCAAAAATTACGAATAATCGAATCATTTTCTTCATATGATTTGTTTTCTTTTATGTTTTGCCATATTTTTCAAGTGATGTTTTTAATTTTTAGTTGTTATAATATCAATGCCTTTAATCTAATATCGTTTCTTTGTCGCTATTTTGACGGTTAAAGGACAAAAAGCTGTCCCATCAGGATAATCACAGACTGTATTTAATACATTTGAACATAAAAAGAAAACAATTATGAATAGAATATGAACATATTGTCACAAGATGAGAATTACATACAATGTTTGATGACGAATATCTAATTATATGGCTTCTAAATTATTAGTTGATCAATATTCTGTTAACCTTACTCTATGAACAAGCACATTAGGATGTGTTCCTCTGAGATTTTACTCACGTTCTAGTCTCGTTTTAATCTCATTTATATATTTCATGTTATATTGAAGAAATTATGATCAATTTTAATAGCATATATATGCATATGAAAATTGTGTCAATAATATAAGTGTCTGTTGCTTGAAGAAATATTTTTTCATGAATTTAAAAAAAAAAATACAATTTTGGTAGCCTTTTTGAAAATGCGTATTTCTGTTTATTTTTTCCCTTTCGCGAAAGGCCGAAATTTTACCTTTTTATGCTGGATTGAACAGCGTTTCGACAATTTTAATCATAGCAAGCTCATGTTTACTGTGCAGTTTTATAATGTTCAATATCATAAAAATAGTATGCAACAAAGTGAATAATTGTATAATATTAGTATGTGTTCGTATTTTTAGTATAACTTTTTTTATTTTTGAACCAGAAATTGTGAAAAATAACACAAATATTAAAGGGACAAAACTGAAGTACGCCAACCCCCATTTTTATGATGGTTTTAGACAGAGAAACCATTTTCTTTTCATCTGCTAAATATTAAAAAAAGATAATTGCAGAACTTATTTATTTAGCGTAGAATTTAAAAAAAAAAATGACGATTTTCTCATTAAAAATAAGGGGAAGGGGTAACTCAAACTGCTTTCCTGAGTTTAAATATTAAGTTAGAGAAATTTTACTTCAATAAAACAAGAAAATACTATTTTTGTCATTTCTGCAAATATTCATACATTTCGGAATAGAAATTCAGAAGATATTTTATAAAGATGTCCTGCAATTGGTCAAAACTTCAAAATTCACTTAAAATTAATTATTATGTCATATTAGTATCTTTGCCGACTATAGCACAAAAACGAGCACACTAACACTCATTATTTTAGCATTTTCTGCCATGCCATAGACTTCCTTCCTAAAAAATGCATATTAGAAAAAAAGTTTAATGCAGGAAAATTTTGACTTTTCAGAAGAATACATCCTTAAGCTATTGTTAACACCGGACAAATACGGGTGGTGCTTGTTGACAGTCTTATATTAATAACAGTCATCGGCTTCAAAGATAACGTATCACACCTACACAGCCTGCACATATTAAATTTAGTAATAGATACAGTAGGCCGAACAAAGCTTTCGTAAGGACTGATATGTATGTTTTCGTAATTCCAACAGTTTTGGATGAAGACATTTCACGGTCATCTTCTAATAAACACATATGTCATTTGATTACACTATCCTTGATTGCGAACATAATTTAGTCTCTCTGTGGTCCTAATCGAAAATAGCGATTTTGCATGATGAAAGTATCCATGAAAAATATTTTTCATCTATTTGGTCTTGTTCTTACTGACGATAATATATTATTATTTTAGCAATATAAATCAACAAGAAATAATTTCAAACGTACGCCTCATACAATATATGCATGCATACAATATTTAAGTACTATTTTGATTACCTATATATCATTAAAAAAGGTTTTAAAAAGAAAGAAACAAAAAGCACATTGGTCCAATACAGAACAATTCGTAGTCAATATAAGAAAACCCAACTGATTTACAAATAATAAAACCTGAAAACAAAATAAAAAATATCTAAATGTTTGAATAACTAACATTCCACAATATGCATACACTATTGAAATAGGCAAAATAGTTAACTACACTGTATCAAAGCAATGTATATAGCAAACCAGTTCCTCATACCATTCCAGTGCTGTTTAAACTAATTGCCTTTGAATCGGTGAGTTGTATTACAGTTACACGCAACCTATAGAACTAAACGCACTGCATGGCTTGACAGTTCCAATACACATATTCCATATTTATAACAGTCGATTTGTAAGATGTCAGTGTAAGATATTTATAACTGGACCTACACAAACATAACTACAGCTCCAATATAGTAACAGTTATTTGACGCAAGTCGACATTTAAATACACTGTGACTCGTATTTATCTGACCGGATTCGTCCAGGTGTAAATATACATCTAACTGTACTGTGACTCGTATTTATCTGACCGGATTCGTCCAGGTGTAAATATACATCTAACTGTACTGTAGATCGTATTTATCTGACCGGAGCTCGTCCAGGTGTAAATATACATCTAACTGTACTGTGACTCGTGTTTATCTGACCGGAGCTCGTCCAGGTATAAATATACATCTAACTGTACTGTGACTCGTATTTATCTGACCGGAGCTCGTCCAGGTGATTGACCCTGAGGAAGGTATCAGCCGCCCGTAACATCTGCCGGATGTTATACAGGGCCAGGACACTGATGTCCTCCACAGTGGAGGGCTCCATGTAGTAGTTCTTCATTGGCAGCACTGTCATTGGAGGCAGTCCCAGACAGTTACCGGCGTCCATACACTTCTGGAGGATCGTCTCACTCCGATATACATTGGACGTGTCTCTCTTGGTCGAGGAACAAGCGACGTCCACTTTGTTTAGCAAAATCAGCTGTGGGATGCCTACAAACAACAAAATGTAATAACTGTTCATTTGAACTGAATATGTTACTAGTATAGCTAGTTATGTACCTCCTTCTGTATGTTAAGCAATTTCTGACAAAATCAAAGTGAGCGGAGACACATATAGATACATGTATGTCCAAATCTTCCACAGGTGCTCATCTCTTCACTTTTACTGACAGCCACCACACACTGATCAGGTGTTGAACTTAGTATCAACTGTCTACGGTGTGAATATAAACTTAGTTTCAACTGTCTACGGTGTAAATATAAACTTAGTATCAACTTTCTACGGTGTGAATATAAACTTAGTATCAACTGTCTACGGTGTGAATATGAACTTAGTATCAACTGTCTACGGTGTGAATATAAACTTAGTATCAACTTTCTACGGTGTGAATATGAACTTAGTATCAACTTTCTACGGTGTTAAATATAAACTTAGTATCAACTTTCTACGGTGTGAATATAAACTTAGCATCAACTTCCTACGGTGTGAATATAAACTTAGTATCAACTGTCTACGGTGTGAATATAAACTTAGTATCAACTGTCTACGGTGTGAATAAAAACCAAATGTGTTTGAGATATAATTTACATACGCGTATGACTCACGGATGATCAAACTGAAAAATTAACAAATATATACCACACACTAACTAAATAGTATACCAAACACCGACGGGATATTGTTACATACCACGACACGTAGTACTCAATAACAGGTGAAGACAATATTTGTAGTATTGTGTCTGAATACAATTCAATCTTGATATATTATTCCATACCTTTTTGGTCAACCATTTCTTGAATATCCTTAATTTGTTCTCTGACGTCATCGGTGACGAAGGACATCTCAAAGTCAGCAGAATACTTCTCTGCGTCCAGGACGTATACCACACAGTGGATGGTATCCTTCAACTTGGGGTCTTTCCGGTAGCCATGCGTCGTAGTCGTCAACGGATTGGAAATGTTGAACTAGAATTAACAACGGGTAGAAGTCAGATTTCTATTTGATAATATGGATTAATATTATAAACCAAGACCAATAAGTATTATATAAAGAAATTATTCATCGTATAATTAACAGATACATTAACTGTATAACTGTTGGAAAACATATGTAATGGTCAGGTACACACTTACCATGTAATTTACCGTGCATTTGTCAGGCATGTGTCCTCCAGAATATGTTCGATAACTTACCGTGTAATTGTCAGACATATATCCCTCCAGACTATGTTCGATAACTTACCGTGTAATGTGTCCTCCAGAATATGTTCGATAACTTACCGTGTAATTGTCAGGTATGTGTCCCTCCAGAATATGTTCGATAACTTACCGTGTAATTGTCAGACATGTGTCCCTACAGAATATGTTCGATAACTTACCGTGTAATTGTCAGGCATGTGTCCCTCCAGAATATGTTCGATAACTTATCGTGTAATTGTCAGGATAACTTACCGTGTAATTGTCAGGCATGTGTCCTCAAGAATATGTTCGATAACTTACCGTGTAATTGTCAGGCATGAGTCCCTCCAGACTGTGTTCGATAACTTACCGTGTAATTGTCAGGTATGTGTCCTCCAGATTATGTTCGATAACTTACCGTGTAATTGTCAGACATGTGTCCGTCCAGAATATGTTCGATAACTTACCGTGTAATTGTCAGGCATGTGTCCTCCAGATTATGTTCGATAACTTACCGTGTAATTGTCAGGCATGTGTCCTCCAGAATATGTTCGATAACTTACCGTGTAATTGTCAGGCATTTGTCCGTCCAGAATATGTTTGATAACTTACCGTGTAATTGTCAGGTATGTGTCCTCCAGAATATGTTCGATAACTTACCGTGTAATTATCAGGCATGTGTCCGTCCAGAATATGTTCGATAACTTACCGTGTAATTGTCAGGCATGTGTCCGGCCAAAATATGTTCGATAACTTACCGTGTAATTGTCAGGTATGTGTCCTCCAGACTATGTTCGATAACTTACCGTGTAATTGTCAGGCATGTGTCCTCCAGAATATGTTCGATAACTTATCGTGTAATTGTCAGGCATGTGTCCTCCAGACTATGTTCGATAACTTACCGTGTAATTGTCAGGCATGTGTCCGTCCAGAATATGTTCGATAACTTACCGTGTAATTGTCAGGTATGTGTCCTCCAGAATATGTTCGATAACTTACCGTGTAATTGTCAGGCATGTGTCCTCCAGAATATGTTCGATAACTTACCGTGTAATTGTCAGACATGTGTCCCTACAGATTATGTTCGATAACTTACCGTGTAATTGTCAGGCATGTGTCCTCCAGACTATGTTCGATAACTTACCGTGTAATTGTCAGGCATGTGTCCCTACAGAATATGTTCGATAACTTACCGTGTAATGTGTCCTCCAGAATATGTTCGATAACTTACCGTGTAATTGTCAGGTATGTGTCCCTCCAGACTATGTTCGATAACTTACCGTGTAATTGTCAGGCATGTGTCCTCCAGACTATGTTCGATAACTTACCGTGTAATTGTCAGGCATGTGTCCTCCAGAATATGTTCGATAACTTACCGTGTAATTGTCAGGCATATGTCCCTACAGACTATGTTCGATAACTTACCGTGTAATTGTCAGGCATGTGTCCTCCAGACTATGTTCGATAACTTACCGTGTAATTGTCAGGCATGTGTCCTCCAGACTATGTTCGATAACTTATCGTGTAATTGTCAGACATGTGTCCGTCCAGAATATGTTCGATAACTTACCGTGTAATTGTCAGGCATGTGTCCTCCAGATTATGTTCGATAACTTACCGTGTAATTGTCAGGCATGTGTCCTCCAGAATATGTTCGATAACTTACCGTGTAATTGTCAGGCATTTGTCCGTCCAGAATATGTTTGATAACTTACCGTGTAATTGTCAGGTATGTGTCCTCCAGAATATGTTCGATAACTTACCGTGTAATTATCAGGCATGTGTCCGTCCAGAATATGTTCGATAACTTACCGTGTAATTGTCAGGCATGTGTCCGGCCAGAATATGTTCGATAACTTACCGTGTAATTGTCAGGTATGTGTCCTCCAGACTATGTTCGATAACTTACCGTGTAATTGTCAGGCATGTGTCCTCCAGAATATGTTCGATAACTTACCGTGTAATTGTCAGGCATGTGTCCGTCCAGAATATGTTCGATAACTTACCGTGTAATTGTCAGGTATGTGTCCTCCAGAATATGTTCGATAACTTACCGTGTAATTGTCAGGCATGTGTCCTCCAGAATATGTTCGATAACTTACCGTGTAATTGTCAGACATGTGTCCCTACAGATTATGTTCGATAACTTACCGTGTAATTGTCAGGCATGTGTCCTCCAGACTATGTTCGATAACTTACCGTGTAATTGTCAGGCATGTGTCCTCCAGAATATGTTCGATAACTTACCGTGTAATTGTCAGGTATGTGTCCCTCCAGACTATGTTCGATAACTTACCGTGTAATTGTCAGGCATGTGTCCTCCAGACTATGTTCGATAACTTACCGTGTAATTGTCAGGCATGTGTCCTCCAGAATATGTTCGATAACTTACCGTGTAATTGTCAGGCATATGTCCCTACAGACTATGTTCGATAACTTACCGTGTAATTGTCAGGCATGTGTCCTCCAGACTATGTTCGATAACTTACCGTGTAATTGTCAGACATGTGTCCCTACAGAATATGTTCGATAACTTACCGTTTAATTGTCAGGCATGTGTCCTCCAGACTATGTTCGATAACTAACCGTGTAATTGTCAGGCATATGTCCGTCCAGAATATGTTCGATAACTTACCGTGTAATTGTCAGGTATGTGTCCCTCCAGACTATGTTCGATAACTAACCGTGTAATTGTCAGACATGTGTCCCTACAGATTATGTTCGATAACTTACCGTGTAATTGTCAGGTATGTGTCCCTCCAGACTATGTTCGATAACTTACCGTGTAACTGTCAGGTATGTGTCCTCCAGAATATGTTCGATAACTTACCGTGTAATTGTCAGGTATGTGTCCCTCCAGAATATGTTCGATAACTTACCGTGTAATTGTCAGGCATGTGTCCCTCCAGAATATGTTCGATAACTTACCGTGTAATTGTCAGGTATGTGTCCTCCAGAATATGTTCGATAACTACCCGTGTAATTGTCAGACATATGTCACTCCAGAATATGTTCGATAACTTACCGTGTAATTGTCAGGCATGTGTCCCTCCAGAATATGTTCGATAACTTACCGTGTAATTGTCAGGCATGTGTCCGGCCAGAAAATGTTCGATAACTTACCGTGTAATTGTCAAACATATGTACCTCCAGATTATGTTCGATAACTTACCGTGTAATTGTCAGGTATGTGTCCTCCAGAATATGTTCGATAACTTACCGTGTAATTGTCAGGCATGTGTCCCTCCAGAATGTGTTCGATATCCTTGTTCATGTTGTTACCGTCATCTAAACCTCTGCAGTCACACAGTTGGAATTTCAAGTAGTGTCTGTTATCAGATGCTGTGATTGGGTACTGGCGGTACTGAAATAATTAGTTTTTACACGGTTTTATTGTGACAGATGGTGTGATGAGGAACTGGCGGTACTGAAATCATTTGATTTTGCACGGTATTATTGTGACAGATGCTGTGATGGGGTACTGACGGTACTGAAATCATTTGTTTTTACACGGTTTTATTGTGACAGATGCTGTGATGGGGTACTGGCGGTACTGAAATCATTTGTTTTTACACGGTTTTATTGTGACAGATGCTGTGATGGAGTACTGGCGGTACTGAAATCATTTGATTTTGCACGGTATTATTGTGACAGATGCTGTGATGGGGTACTGACGGTACTGAAATCATTTGTTTTTACACGGTTTTATTGTGACAGATGCTGTGATGGGGTACTGGCGGTACTGAAATCATTTGTTTTTACACGGTATAGTTGTTACATGCAGTGATGGGGTACTGGCGGTACTGACATAATTTGTTTTTACACGGTTTTATTGTGACAGATGCTGTGATGGGGTACTGGCGGTACTGAAATCATTTGTTTTTACACGGTATTATTGTGACATGCTGTGATGGGGTACTGGCGGTACTGAAATCATTTGTTTTTACACGGTATATTTGTTACATGCTGTGATGGGGTACTGGCGGTACTGAAATAATTTGTTTTTACATGGTATTATTGTGACATGCTGTGATCCGGTACTGGCGGTACTGAAATCATTTGTTTTTACACGGTATAATTGTTACATGCTGTGATGGGGTACTGACAGTACTGAAATCATTTGTTTCTATACGGTATTATTGTGACAGATGCTGTGATGGGTTACTGGCGGTACTGAAATCATTTGTTTTTACACGGTATTATTGTGACAGATGCTGTGATGGGGTACTGGCGGTACTGAAATCATTTGATTTTGCACGGTATTATTGTGACAGATGCTGTGATGGGGTACTGACGGTACTGAAATCATTTGTTTTTACACGGTTTTATTGTGACAGATGCTGTGATGGGGTACTGGCGGTACTGAAATCATTTGTTTTTACACGGTATAGTTGTTACATGCAGTGATGTGGTACTGGCGGTACTGAAATCATTTGTTTTTACACGATATTATTGTGACATGCTGTGATGGGGTACTGGCGGTACTGAAATCATTTGTTTTTACACGGTATAGTTGTTACATGCTGTGATCCGGTACTGGCGGTACTGAAATCATTTGTTTTTACATGGTATTATTGTGACATGCTGTGAATCGGTACTGGCGGTACTGAAATCATTTGTTTTTACACGGTATAATTGTTACATGCTGTGATGGGGTACTGACAGTACTGAAATCATTTATTTTTATACGGTATTATTGTGACAGATGCTGTGATGGGTTACTGGCGGTACTGAAATCATTTGTTTTTACACGGTATTATTGTGACAGATGCTGTTATGGGGTACTGGCGGTACTGAAATCATTTGTTTTTACACGGTATTATTGTTACATGCTGTGATGGGGTATTGGCGGAACTGAAATCATTTGTTTTTACATAGTATAATTGTTACATGCTGTGATGGGTACCGGCGGTACTGAAATAATTAGTTTTTACACGGTATAATTGTTACATGCTGTGATTGGGTACTGGCGGTACTGAAATAATTTGTTTTTACACGGTATTATTGTGACAGATGCTGTGATGGGGTACTGGCGGTACTGAAATAGTTTGTTTTTACGCGGTATTGTTGTTACAGATGCTGTGATGGGGTACTGGCGGTACTGAAATAATTTGTATTTACACAGTATTATTGTGACAGATGTTGTGATGGGGTACTGGCGATACTGAAATAATTTGTATTAACACGGTATTATTGTGACAGATGCTGTGATGGGGTACTGACGGTACTGAAATCATTTGATTTTGCACGGTATTATTGTGACAGATGCTGTGATAGGGTACTGACGGTACTGAAATCATTTGTTTTTGCACAGTATTATAGTTACATGCTGTGATGGGGTACTGGCGGTACTGAAATCATTTGTTTTTACACGGTATTATAGTTACATGCTGTGATGGAGTACTGGCGGTACTGAAATCATTTGATTTTGCACGGTATTATTGTGACAGATGCTGTGATGGGGTACTGGCGGTACTGAAATCATTTGTTTTTACACGGTATTATTGTTACATGCTGTGATGGGGTACTGGCGGTACTGAAATCATTTGTTTTTACACGGTATTATAGTTACATGCTGTGATGGAGTACTGGCGGTACTGAAATCATTTGATTTTACACGGTATTATTGTGACAGATGCTGTGATGGGGTACTGGCGGTACTGAAATCATTTGTTTTTACATAGTATAATTGTTACATGCTGTGATGGGTACCGGCGGTACTGAAATAATTTGTTTTTACATGGTATTATTGTTACATGCTGTGATGGGTACTGGCGGTACTGAAATCATTTGTTTTTACACGGTATTATTGTGACAGATGCTGTGATGGGGTACTGACGGTACTGAAATCATTTGATTTTGCACGGTATTATTGTAACATGCTGTGATTGGGTACTGACGGTACTGAAATCATTTGTTTTTACACGGTGTTATTGCGACATGCTGTGATGGGGTACTGGCGGTACTGAAATCATTAGTTTGTACACGGTATTATTGTGACAGATGCTGTGATGGGGTACTGGCGGTACTGAAATCATTTGTTTTTACACAGTATTATTGAGCTATTGATCTTGTTAAAGCGGTCATTAGCGTTACTTTAAATATTCTTTAATTTTACAGATATTGTAATTGAATATACTACATTGAATGATATAAACTGAACGAAAGTTTACAGACAACGTAAGCATTGGTCATTTAGGCTCGTAGAAATCTGTTAAATAGGGTACCAGTCAATCCCCTTAGAGAGATATTCCTCGAGAAATAAAACCATGTTCTTAGATAAAAATCTGTACAATACACTTATACAGTAAGTTTATCTTTTTGTAATTAAATGTAAATTCGTAAGAAGAATCTTATTAACTTACTGCTGACGTCACACTCTTTGTCCGGCTACCGGCACTAGCAGACATAGTCACGTGACCACGGAACACTGATTCTACGGAGTTGAGGAAGCTTGATTTGCCGGCCCCTATCGGTCCGATGAGGAGAATGTTAACGTGCTCCAAGGCATCCTCGGACACCCCCATCTCTTTAAGAGGCCAATAGCTTTCCACCTCCTCCATCAAGTCGTCTAGATACTGGAAATAAGGGTTAGAATGTGTCAAAGGTAGGATAGGCACCTACTACTGTACGATATCAATACTTTCACGTGAGCTACTTCAGAAAAAAAATTTATCTTTGATACGCATGCATAGTTCGCTTACCTCTTTGTTAAATTTAGGTTCTGCTCTCCACTGCAATTCCAATAAAGACTGCGAACCATCTAAAAAACAGGTTATATGTTAGTGCTTGCAAAGCGTGTCCTGTATACTCTATATAAGATTTGCTTTAATTTTTGTTAAAATGTTTATTCCATTTACTCTCATTTCAGCAGGGGTTTAAAAACATCAGAGAATACCGAAAATACAGCAAAACCATAATCAGAACTCAGAATCGATTAAACCAGGGGCAAAAATGATCAATGAAAGATTTACACGGAGACTCTTGATAAAGTTTAACGCGAAGTAGACCACGGCTTCTTGAAACCCATATGAATCATGTCAAAGAGTCAAAAAGTCATTGTAAATGTTGAAAACAGCTTTCGACTTCATGTCCCTTCAACTTTTTTCAAAAACTTTGACAAAAGTAGATTTTTTAAAAATAAATAATAGTCGCAAGAAGAAATTTGGTTTGAACACAAAACCAATGTTTGGGCATGGAAATGGTTTGATGAATACGGGCCCAGGTGTTCCGGAATGTTACAAGATATGACAGGGTAACTAAGCAAGTCAACTGATTGAACAAATACATTATGTACATTTAAGTCAAAACTAAAGTTGCCTTCCAAGAGGGCACCCTTTCGGTACTTCAAACTGGGCAAACTGCATTAAAACCTTAAAATAACACAAATATCAGTAAATTGAAAATTTTTGTATTTTTCAAGAAATAATATAATTCCTTACCTGTGACACTATAAACAACCAAGTCAGTGGCCTTTGCGTCACTTGTGATCTCGTCAGCGAGTGACTTCGGAATGCTAGCGTAGCTGATCGGTGTCATGGTGGAGTTCAAGGAGAACGTTCCATCTGTTTCCTGGTTGATTTTTCCACTGAACACCTGGAGGTCTGGGCCGCTTCCAAACGTTGGCCCGCTTAGTTGGTCTAACACTAAAGCTGATGGCGCAAGGTTTATGGGAAATTTAATCGCTTCTGTATTTCCCTCTTTTCGTAACAAGCAGAGGAAGGCATTTTTGTCGTATACTGGTTGCTTGGTAACAGACTGCCAACTGACAGAAGTGTAGCCCCCGTAAACTTCCCCCGCCGTGTTGTAGACTAAGGTCAAGGTCGGCCCCTTGTTGTCACACCTTTTGTGGAAGACAGTTACGTCACATCCGCTGTCCTTGGCACTGTACAACTTGGTAAACGACTTTTCGCCACTACCAATCAGGCTTTGGAGTGTCTGCTTTTCCTTTTTCGTCAGTGCTGCCATTTTTATCAAACCTAAACAGAAAATATACAGAGATTGGTGCTGCGTTCTTCTCAGATTAAAAATTCTTATTAAAAGTAATTAAGTTTGATAACCAATTAGTTTAATGAACATAATGAAGGTTTTAGCCCGGGGAAACTAGGAGTTATAGCTTCGAGTTTAGCTAAACAACATGATATGTTTGCTAAGATTTTAAAGACTAAAGGGTTACTAATTAGAACACCACTGGCGATGACTAACTACACATGACGGTAGATATAAGGGAGACAACTATCCAAGGATCCCCCAAAATGTTACTTTTTATTATCACAACAAAGTACCATAGTCCACACCATAGCGTCCTTTATGACGGTGTAGCTACATAATCAATTTATCATATTAATTTGCAAACCCAAACGTTTAGTCACTATCAAATGGTCAAATGGTGAGTGTGTGTAAGGCCCAGTTTGGGCCCCAGCATATTTGGATGTTCACCTTCTCAGTCTGTTAAAGGATGTCTGCTGTATTACAAGTGTAATAACTAAGGTACATGTAAATGTTTGACAGAAAGTGGGTATTGGAGAGGTTACAAGAAGGGTAGAGCAATTGTAGTATTTCAAAACGTGCCTTAAAGAGTAACTGTAGTGCAAATAGAAACTGAAATGATCAGACTCGTTGTGTCGGCATTAATACATTGTCGAAAACCACATCGAAATCGGCCGACTAGTTACAAAGTTACGACAGGTTAAACTTTGGTTTTTTACCTGTTTTGCCACAATCACCGCGAACCGCTAAAAGTTGTGCACACGTATTGGTGACGTCACAACGGGAACACAAGAATTTGGGTCCTATGTCTCTCTATATAATAGTAATATGTACGTCTGGTTGATTAATGATTCAAAGTGTATTATACAATGAAATTAAGGGACGCACCATAATATTGGGGTCGGGAGAATAATCTGAAATCGTCATTGAAATAACTTTATTTGGAACCTTTCATAAATTTAGTGTTTATTGATTGTTCAAATTCATTTTAATTGACCCGTATATATGCGCTATCATAGTGTAATACTCTGTATCATTTATATTGTCAGTTATTACATATCATTTATCCAATGATTCAAGAGTGACTCTTATAATAATACCTTTGAATATTGTACATCTCATGTTAGTGTCCATTATATTACGTAATCGGATTAGGGGGATAATCTACCTGGTCAGTTCGATAACTTCACGCGTAACTTGTTACTCAAATAGCAATTAATTAACATTGGATAGGGGGGGGTGGGGTGAGGGCTATCAAAGTTAACTAAATTGTAATAGTTGAGTATGTTGCGGTTATTATCCCCTCATTATAACTTCAAAATGTGTTCTCTTAATCTGTAGTTAGTTATCGACTGGAACATAGACTATCGAGTGCACGTGTATCTTTTGAAATCTCCATAACCCACCGTCAACCCAAACAGTATATGACACTTTTTTAATGTCGAATTTGACTCTTCTCTTCAACGAGAAAAGTTCTGTTGAAAACTTGCTTGATATGTCTCAGGGACGTATATTCACATATACGTCCCTGATATGTCTGTATCACAGTTTTTTTCATATTTTTTTAACATAAATGAATAAAATGAGGATTAAAACCACAGGCACTTGTGGCCAGGACAATAGCCATCTAAATATATAAATAATATAGCGAAATATGATAATTAAAATAAAATATAAAAACTGAATTTTCCAATTTTCTTTTTATGTTATTAACCATCTAAAACCATATCGAATATAATTGCCAAATTTGAGCTTCATACGTCAAGCGGTTTAATTTAACAAAAAATCGACTATCAGACACTCTTTTTGTGCAATTTAACCGAAAATTCAGTTTTTGTATTTTATTTTAATTATTCATATTTCAATTTCAAAATATTTTATTATTGATACATTAAACAAATTAACAAGAAAAACAAAAGAATTAGTAAACATCTGTATCAATAAATGGATTAGACAACAGGCTAAGCCTATATTAGTCTTTTCCAACGAATTATTCATATTTTGCTATATTATCTATATATTTAGATGACTATTCTCCTTGCCACAAGTGCCTGTGATTAAAACCAATTAAGTAATCTTTTCATCTTATTTTCAAAAGATGTTCCATGTTCATTTCTTGTCAGTAAAACACAGGGGTTTTCAAAAATCTAATCTTATTTTTTCTCAAACAGAATTCGAAATACATTGTTCTTGATTTCTATTTCGATGTGTGTGCCTGAAGACAGGTAACATCAGGATTTCGCTCATATTCCATTTGTTTTACAATATTCGCAATTTGAAATGTTTTTCTTTATACTGCATAGACATAAATAAATTATCAATGGATAGAAAGCTGTTAACTTTGATACACACCTATAATTTCTCGAACATATAAGGATAAAAGAAGTCGAAATGTGATACCCGTTAAAACAGATTATACAGGTCGAAAGCATCAATTAAATGATAAAAGTTATATATTTCTATTTTCCAATATATACGTACATTGTATCGTACATATAAAAAGGCTGGTCTTGTGATTCTATATACGTTACTAACTGTTCTTCTTTGAAGTCCAATAAAATATATGGTTTTCGAAGTTCTGAGTCTATACACGGAATTAGATTATATGTAAGTCCGTGGTGGTCTCAAGCAACACAAATATCCTTTTCCTCATCTGTTTGTTTGAGGTTGTTTTTAGGTAGGTTTGTATTTATCAAGCCGACCGGCATGCATTAAAAATTTTCAGCGTGCATTTTAAAAGGTGTTACGATCAGTTCCTGCTGATATGTGCATGCAATCAACGTGACCATCAGTGAATACACACGCCGTTTTAGCGGTGTTATATGAAATAAAATATGAGAAAATTAATACCTAATCATATCAAGTGCATGTTTTGAAGTCTTAAAGTTTTTCCACAAAATAATAACCTGTTAATCATGTTAGCGATTCCGGCGGTAATTGATTTATGGTCGAGTGATCATGAACACGTGTGCCGCACACCTGTGGAACTCCCGACCCCCCTCATCACTAATTACGGCCCCCTGGGGCATACAACACCTTGGAATTATCAGTAGGGTCATTAATGAACTCCATACAGCCTTGATATATAATAAGTGTCATATTCTTGAATAGAAGACTCTATACAAATAACAAGTCGTGAAACGATTCATATAATTTTAATATAATGACTACTCAAGTCTATCAGTGCGGTCACCGTTGTGACGTCACTTCCGGTCGTATGGCAAAATCGGGGATTTTCTGATTTGCGTTCAGGTGTGAATTTAGAAAAATGGTCAAAACTTCGTAATTTTGACTAAAAAATTTTTTTTCGTGAGAATGATCTCACTTGTTACATACCAATCTTTCCATACACGAAAGATAGTTCAGCACTACAGTTACTCTTTAAAGAGTAACTGTAGTGCAAATAGAAACTGAAATGATCAGACTCGTTGTGTCGGCATTAATACATTGTCGAAAACCACATCGAAATCGGCCGACTAGTTACAAAGTTACGACTGGTTAAACTTTGGTTTTTTACCTGTTTTGCCACAATCACCGCGAACCGCTAAAAGTTGTGCACACGTATTGGTGACGTCACAACGGGAACACAAGAATTTGGGTCCTATGTCTCTCTATATAATAGTAATATGTACGTCTGGTTGATTAATGATTCAAAGTGTATTATACAATGAAATTAAGGGACGCACCATAATATTGGGGTCGGGAGAATAATCTGAAATCGTCATTGAAATAACTTTATTTGGAACCTTTCATAAATTTAGTGTTTATTGATTGTTCAAATTCATTTTAATTGACCCGTATATATGCGCTATCATAGTGTAATACTCTGTATCATTTATATTGTCAGTTATTACATATCATTTATCCAATGATTCAAGAGTGACTCTTATAATAATACCTTTGAATATTGTACATCTCATGTTAGTGTCCATTATATTGCGTAATCGGATTAGGGGGATAATCTACCTGGTCAGTTCGATAACTTCACGCGTAACTTGTTACTCAAATAGCAATTAATTAACATTGGATAGGGGGGGGTGGGGTGAGGGCTATCAAAGTTAACTAAATTGTAATAGTTGAGTATGTTGCGGTTATTATCCCCTCATTATAACTTCAAAATGTGTTCTCTTAATCTGTAGTTAGTTATCGACTGGAACATAGACTATCGAGTGCACGTGTATCTTTTGAAATCTCCATAACCCACCGTCAACCCAAACAGTATATGACACTTTTTTAATGTCGAATTTGACTCTTCTCTTCAACGAGAAAAGTTCTGTTGAAAACTTGCTTGATATGTCTCAGGGACGTATATTCACATATACGTCCCTGATATGTCTGTATCACAGTTTTTTTCATATTTTTTTAACATAAATGAATAAAATGAGGATTAAAACCACAGGCACTTGTGGCCAGGACAATAGCCATCTAAATATATAAATAATATAGCGAAATATGATAATTAAAATAAAATATAAAAACTGAATTTTCCAATTTTCTTTTTATGTTATTAACCATCTAAAACCATATCGAATATAATTGCCAAATTTGAGCTTCATACGTCAAGCGGTTTAATTTAACAAAAAATCGACTATCAGACACTCTTTTTGTGCAATTTAACCGAAAATTCAGTTTTTGTATTTTATTTTAATTATTCATATTTCAATTTCAAAATATTTTATTATTGATACATTAAACAAATTAACAAGAAAAACAAAAGAATTAGTAAACATCTGTATCAATAAATGGATTAGACAACAGGCTAAGCCTATATTAGTCTTTTCCAACGAATTATTCATATTTTGCTATATTATCTATATATTTAGATGACTATTCTCCTTGCCACAAGTGCCTGTGATTAAAACCAATTAAGTAATCTTTTCATCTTATTTTCAAAAGATGTTCCATGTTCATTTCTTGTCAGTAAAACACAGGGGTTTTCAAAAATCTAATCTTATTTTTTCTCAAACAGAATTCGAAATACATTGTTCTTGATTTCTATTTCGATGTGTGTGCCTGAAGACAGGTAACATCAGGATTTCGCTCATATTCCATTTGTTTTACAATATTCGCAATTTGAAATGTTTTTCTTTATACTGCATAGACATAAATAAATTATCAATGGATAGAAAGCTGTTAACTTTGATACACACCTATAATTTCTCGAACATATAAGGATAAAAGAAGTCGAAATGTGATACCCGTTAAAACAGATTATACAGGTCGAAAGCATCAATTAAATGATAAAAGTTATATATTTCTATTTTCCAATATATACGTACATTGTATCGTACATATAAAAAGGCTGGTCTTGTGATTCTATATACGTTACTAACTGTTCTTCTTTGAAGTCCAATAAAATATATGGTTTTCGAAGTTCTGAGTCTATACACGGAATTAGATTATATGTAAGTCCGTGGTGGTCTCAAGCAACACAAATATCCTTTTCCTCATCTGTTTGTTTGAGGTTGTTTTTAGGTAGGTTTGTATTTATCAAGCCGACCGGCATGCATTAAAAATTTTCAGCGTGCATTTTAAAAGGTGTTACGATCAGTTCCTGCTGATATGTGCATGCAATCAACGTGACCATCAGTGAATACACACGCCGTTTTAGCGGTGTTATATGAAATAAAATATGAGAAAATTAATACCTAATCATATCAAGTGCATGTTTTGAAGTCTTAAAGTTTTTCCACAAAATAATAACCTGTTAATCATGTTAGCGATTCCGGCGGTAATTGATTTATGGTCGAGTGATCATGAACACGTGTGCCGCACACCTGTGGAACTCCCGACCCCCCTCATCACTAATTACGGCCCCCTGGGGCATACAACACCTTGGAATTATCAGTAGGGTCATTAATGAACTCCATACAGCCTTGATATATAATAAGTGTCATATTCTTGAATAGAAGACTCTATACAAATAACAAGTCGTGAAACGATTCATATAATTTTAATATAATGACTACTCAAGTCTATCAGTGCGGTCACCGTTGTGACGTCACTTCCGGTCGTATGGCAAAATCGGGGATTTTCTGATTTGCGTTCAGGTGTGAATTTAGAAAAATGGTCAAAACTTCGTAATTTTGACTAAAAAAATTTTTTTCGTGAGAATGATCTCACTTGTTACATACCAATCTTTCCATACACGAAAGATAGTTCAGCACTACAGTTACTCTTTAAAGAGTAACTGTAGTGCAAATAGAAACTGAAATGATCAGACTCGTTGTGTCGGCATTAATACATTGTCGAAAACCACATCGAAATCGGCCGACTAGTTACAAAGTTACGACAGGTTAAACTTTGGTTTTTTACCTGTTTTGCCACAATCACCGCGAACCGCTAAAAGTTGTGCACACGTATTGGTGACGTCACAACGGGAACACAAGAATTTGGGTCCTATGTCTCTCTATATAATAGTAATATGTACGTCTGGTTGATTAATGATTCAAAGTGTATTATACAATGAAATTAAGGGACGCACCATAATATTGGGGTCGGGAGAATAATCTGAAATCGTCATTGAAATAACTTTATTTGGAACCTTTCATAAATTTAGTGTTTATTGATTGTTCAAATTCATTTTAATTGACCCGTATATATGCGCTATCATAGTGTAATACTCTGTATCATTTATATTGTCAGTTATTACATATCATTTATCCAATGATTCAAGAGTGACTCTTATAATAATACCTTTGAATATTGTACATCTCATGTTAGTGTCCATTATATTACGTAATCGGATTAGGGGGATAATCTACCTGGTCAGTTCGATAACTTCACGCGTAACTTGTTACTCAAATAGCAATTAATTAACATTGGATAGGGGGGGGTGGGGTGAGGGCTATCAAAGTTAACTAAATTGTAATAGTTGAGTATGTTGCGGTTATTATCCCCTCATTATAACTTCAAAATGTGTTCTCTTAATCTGTAGTTAGTTATCGACTGGAACATAGACTATCGAGTGCACGTGTATCTTTTGAAATCTCCATAACCCACCGTCAACCCAAACAGTATATGACACTTTTTTAATGTCGAATTTGACTCTTCTCTTCAACGAGAAAAGTTCTGTTGAAAACTTGCTTGATATGTCTCAGGGACGTATATTCACATATACGTCCCTGATATGTCTGTATCACAGTTTTTTTCATATTTTTTTAACATAAATGAATAAAATGAGGATTAAAACCACAGGCACTTGTGGCCAGGACAATAGCCATCTAAATATATAAATAATATAGCGAAATATGATAATTAAAATAAAATATAAAAACTGAATTTTCCAATTTTCTTTTTATGTTATTAACCATCTAAAACCATATCGAATATAATTGCCAAATTTGAGCTTCATACGTCAAGCGGTTTAATTTAACAAAAAATCGACTATCAGACACTCTTTTTGTGCAATTTAACCGAAAATTCAGTTTTTGTATTTTATTTTAATTATTCATATTTCAATTTCAAAATATTTTATTATTGATACATTAAACAAATTAACAAGAAAAACAAAAGAATTAGTAAACATCTGTATCAATAAATGGATTAGACAACAGGCTAAGCCTATATTAGTCTTTTCCAACGAATTATTCATATTTTGCTATATTATCTATATATTTAGATGACTATTCTCCTTGCCACAAGTGCCTGTGATTAAAACCAATTAAGTAATCTTTTCATCTTATTTTCAAAAGATGTTCCATGTTCATTTCTTGTCAGTAAAACACAGGGGTTTTCAAAAATCTAATCTTATTTTTTCTCAAACAGAATTCGAAATACATTGTTCTTGATTTCTATTTCGATGTGTGTGCCTGAAGACAGGTAACATCAGGATTTCGCTCATATTCCATTTGTTTTACAATATTCGCAATTTGAAATGTTTTTCTTTATACTGCATAGACATAAATAAATTATCAATGGATAGAAAGCTGTTAACTTTGATACACACCTATAATTTCTCGAACATATAAGGATAAAAGAAGTCGAAATGTGATACCCGTTAAAACAGATTATACAGGTCGAAAGCATCAATTAAATGATAAAAGTTATATATTTCTATTTTCCAATATATACGTACATTGTATCGTACATATAAAAAGGCTGGTCTTGTGATTCTATATACGTTACTAACTGTTCTTCTTTGAAGTCCAATAAAATATATGGTTTTCGAAGTTCTGAGTCTATACACGGAATTAGATTATATGTAAGTCCGTGGTGGTCTCAAGCAACACAAATATCCTTTTCCTCATCTGTTTGTTTGAGGTTGTTTTTAGGTAGGTTTGTATTTATCAAGCCGACCGGCATGCATTAAAAATTTTCAGCGTGCATTTTAAAAGGTGTTACGATCAGTTCCTGCTGATATGTGCATGCAATCAACGTGACCATCAGTGAATACACACGCCGTTTTAGCGGTGTTATATGAAATAAAATATGAGAAAATTAATACCTAATCATATCAAGTGCATGTTTTGAAGTCTTAAAGTTTTTCCACAAAATAATAACCTGTTAATCATGTTAGCGATTCCGGCGGTAATTGATTTATGGTCGAGTGATCATGAACACGTGTGCCGCACACCTGTGGAACTCCCGACCCCCCTCATCACTAATTACGGCCCCCTGGGGCATACAACACCTTGGAATTATCAGTAGGGTCATTAATGAACTCCATACAGCCTTGATATATAATAAGTGTCATATTCTTGAATAGAAGACTCTATACAAATAACAAGTCGTGAAACGATTCATATAATTTTAATATAATGACTACTCAAGTCTATCAGTGCGGTCACCGTTGTGACGTCACTTCCGGTCGTATGGCAAAATCGGGGATTTTCTGATTTGCGTTCAGGTGTGAATTTAGAAAAATGGTCAAAACTTCGTAATTTTGACTAAAAAAATTTTTTTCGTGAGAATGATCTCACTTGTTACATACCAATCTTTCCATACACGAAAGATAGTTCAGCACTACAGTTACTCTTTAATAGTTTTTTGATTGTGAAAACATATATAATCTAAACAGATATGTGTAAAAGAATGAAAACTGACAGAAATCCATACGTTACTTAAAGATTTTTTTCCTATATAACGGAGTATAAAAGTCATGTTGGTGTCTTATGTGATTTCAAGTAAAACAAAAGTGTTTTGTTTTCTCAATATCACCCTTTCTAACTTATATTTTGTGCTGAAATTTACAAGTTCACTCATGTGGGTCAACTTGCTTGAAATGCATATTTACATTACAGTTTCTTGTTGTTTTTGTACTGAGTAATGACTTAATATAGAAACATCTCAAAATTGTCTATTTGTCGATTTCAGCTCAAAATGTTAATTAGAAAGGCAGATATTGAAAAAAAAAGTTTTACTTGAAAATCACCTAAAACACCTACTCCTGACTTCATTCTCCGTTTTGTATTAAAAAAAACTCTTTAGGTAAGAATGAATTTCTGTCATTTTACCTTCTTTTGCATATGCCTTTTTAGGTTATTCATGTTTTCAAAAGCAGACATTTTATTGTTTTTAGTGTTAAAGCTCATTTTGAAAACAATACATTATTAGTATGCGAAAATTATTCTACCCCTTCTGGTACCCCCAAAATCCACACTCGGTCAAACTTTTACCTAAGTTATTACACTTGTAATACAAAAGAATATCCTTAAAAACGTTTAGGAAGTGAAAGTCCGAATTTGCCGTGGCCCAAAAAGGACCTTAGTAGACACCCATCCTTTTATGTAGAATAACATAACCTCACATTACGTCCTGCGATATAATACTACATCGTATCCTAGACAGAGTTCATCGACTAGTCTGATATTATAAACACCCACTATACACACACTACACACTTAACCCCTAAACACATGTTACACTCACACTGCAAGGTGTACCTGTCCTATTTACATATCAGTCAAAACATCGCCGGGGTTTAAATAGAAACTGTGTATAGCTGTGTCACATGTATAGGACCTACGGAGTTATATTTCCTTATTGTTAAAACACCATGAACATAAAAACAAGGAAACCACCGCCATACTTGATTTTTAGTTCACCTGTTTAGCAGGGGCGTACGTAGCTGGAGGAATTTTGATGTGCAAGCCCTGCGAGCGTTTAAATTAGAAGTGCCATTCGGTCGTGTCGTTATACAAATCATTAAAAAATATAAATGTAAAAATAAAATAAGATGATATGATGTCTTGAAAACAAAATTAATATACATACGTTTCTTAAGTCATTTACACGTTAGTACGTTATAACAAAAACATAAAAGCCATCTGTGTTACGTACATGCCCCTGTCAATAAGTATTATGTAATGTGATTTTGCTGCTTTTAACTCGGGCACTGCTTTAGTTAGAAATCTCGCTTATTTTCTTCGAACTGACCGAAAAGTCAATATCCAAAATAGGCCATTTTTATTATTCAAATACAGATGCACTAAATAGAGGATCTTGCATGAGTGTCAATGTGTAATATGGGATTAATTAAACGAGTTAGAAAATTTAAAATGTCCAGGGCCTGTAGGCGAGAGACATAATAAATTATTTAACTAATTTAATGAATTGTATATACAGTAACATTGGCACGAGTGTAAGATTCTACTTATATTCATGAGAAACCAAAAGTCTCAAATCTTGATAAGAAAGGCAAATTTCACTTCCGAGACAATCATATAACGTCATAAAGACGTAATTTGTTATGGCGTCACAGTGGTGTTATTACACTGTGTGATACCATATTCATGACATTGGTCGTATAACATAACTGAACGGGTCAGTTATAAATGTGATTGAAACCACATATGACATACACTGTATGATTACCGGTATACGAATAACAAACTTTCGGCAGCCTGGTTTGTTAATCTTACGAGTCAACATTATCAGTGGACTTAAACATTTTAGTCGCATTATGAAATTTCTCGACTTTAATACACATACTTTGAAAAAAATGATGTGCAAGCACGGGCTTATGTGCTTACAAGGCAGCTTTGCCCCTGTTTAGTGTCTATTAAAGCAGTTTTGTTGTTCCTCTCGTGTTGTCATTATATAAAAGCACATACTACAACTGTATATACAAGTTTATTACATGATCTGATCTCTAAACAAGTACCTAAATTGGATATATTGAAGTTGGCTTACATACGCCTATATCGGAACTTAAAAAAGAAAGTGAAAGTGCCGGTCTGACTGGAACGTCGGTACCAACGATAAATAAGGCTGGGCAATGTTTTGAATCTAAGTCAGCATCCGCGTGCATGGGTACAGATAACTATAACTGATTAGCCAAAAGAACTTTATTATTTAAAGGGTAAACTGATATTCTAGTCTTCCTTTCTTTTACTGTTTCGATTTATAATCATTAAAACAATATATCGTAGTTTTTAAATCATGTTATATGGTGACAAGTAAAACAAATGTAAATCGAATGTGTTTGAAGGAGACACCAAGAAAACAAAAAAGGGAACAGTGGTTGACAATAAGACCATGGTTCAGACGGGGAATCTTCGTACATTTGTAAATTATGGCGGACATTTAAATGGATGGGGTTCAGTTGATAAATGTATTTTCGTTATTTTGAAATGTTCTTGGCTTCGAATGGCAAAGTTTACACACCAGTCTCGGACAAATGTTTCTGTTATAAAATCCTCTTATGTTCTGGTCCTGCTCTGTCTCTGTTCCTTGTTTATAAAAAGTATATGTAAACAACGAATAAATTCATCTCTTACAAATATGATACATGTTCTCTTACAAATATGGCGCATGTTCTTTTACAAATATGGCGCATGTTCTCTTACAAATATGGCACATGTTCTCTTACAAATATGGCGCATGTTCTTTTACAAATATGGCACATGTTCTCTTACAAATATGGCACATGTTCAATTACTTGTGTATGTTGTTTATATATGTATAAGGGCTACATTGTCAGATTCTATATGTCCGTAAGTTTACTATAAATGGCGCATGTTCAATTACTTTTGTAGGCTCATCCAAGTTCTACATCTTCACCTTTTCAACCCGTCAAAATAAAATCATATTGTTGAAATAAGCATAAGGTATAAATTGACAGATTCTATATGTCCGTAGGTTAACTATATGTAAAACGAAAGTAAAAAATTTCAAAATGACATCAAGGAAACAAATCAATGGATAATAGTCAAGTCATAATGTTATAACACTTTTTAGAATGCAATAACAATGTTATATTTAGCAACGAAATGAAAACATATTTCATATGATATATACAGATGCGCATTTCGATAGAAGTGGCGAATGATTACGATCGGTAAATCGTAATCTACTCGTGAGTTTACATTGTACATTTCAATTTCTCGTCGTCCAACATCCTAAATAACTTACCAATCTGTGATGAATGAGGCCGTGTATGATATCTGTTAGGTTCTGAATTGCCCACTCTCTCGCTTTTATAAAGCGAAAGTAAAATTTCCAATGACGTCATAAATATAATTTGTGAACCTGTCACATTGTGAGCTATGCACTTTCACTTCACTAAGCATTACCTCAAATATTTCATCGCCATTATATAAGCTTTGTTTTTATTTACAAATTATGGTTTCTACACGGAAACAGTTTTATACAATTGCATCTATGCATATACTGTATACGTTAGCCGACCAAATATAAAACGAAAGTACCGATAATAAGGAATCAAAACTAACTTCTAACAAACCTTGCTAGCAGTTAGCAATGTACTGACATATCACATTTGTTGACGATGTGACAAAATATATCGTAGATTATTTTTCTTGGTGATAATAACCCGTTTTTTTTCTATATAAATTGTGAATAGAACTGAACGGTACATCGTGAATCTATACATTTACTGACATGTTTAATTTTACCCATCTGTACTGACATAACGTACTTACCTGTCTTGGATTAAAGTTTCTGTGAGAAAATCTGTTCAGTCCAGTTTTGCCGTGTCACCTTGGTAAAATGAAAGTAGAATTCCCAACACTGCTATAAATAGATCCACGACACTGGGGACAGGAGACAGTCTGCTTGAGAACCCAAAACGAAAGTGGGTTTTTCTTGTATCACCTCTTCAATCAGAATCAAACGTATTGCATAACTTTATATTTAAAGTATAGTTACCGTCGCCAGATACTTCATTGCATTAATATCTAATAGTTCTTTCCATATTCTACCGTAATTGATCATACAAAACTCATTCTCAAAGTCTTTGTTTTCACTTTCAATAACTTCCCCATATTGTGGATATCGGTACCCGATGGACTGGTGTATTTCGACATGTCTCATAAACCGTCGTTTATATCGCACACGTCAGAAAGTCACATTCGACATATCTCATAAACCGTCGTTTATATCGCACACGTCAGAAAGTCACATTCGACATATCTCATAAACCGTCGTTTATATCGCACACGTCAGAAAGTCACATTCAAATTCATATTCCACAGAAGATATCTTCGCCCTCATTATATGAATGTTCAACAGTTCTCCATCGTAAAGCTAATAATAAACAGTTTAAGGGTCAAAATAACGAAATTATTAAAACCTGGTGTTATAACCCTGCAGTATACGTACATGAAGTAGCTAAGATGTAACCCGACCTAGCAGAAAACCACCACTAGCCACAACTCCATCAATTGTACAAGTACGAAGAAGAGAACGGTTGGAATTTATCAAAATGTTATCTATGCTATTTTTGTAAAATACTTGAGTGTTGCTGTAATTTGAATGATCTGTAGATTTTGGAAACAATTAGATAACGATTTCATTTATTTGCTGATGTTTATTGCTATTTGAATATGATAGAAATAAATATACCAGTCAAAAAGCGTTACGTATGTTGAACCTATTTCTATGAGTATTTTGTGTGTGTTTGTTTTTAGTGCCAATGTACAGCTTTGAACTTGGCTTTCACTTCAGGACTTCTTATTCTTCTTGTGCAGTGCTCCTAATGGAGTGTATCTACACGTCCTTGTGTATTAGTTACACTACCAGGAAGTTTATAGGTATTCTGTCCCCAATAAATAAATCTATATACAGGTGTTTATCGTATAATATTGTGTGACGTATAGTGTAGGTATCCTTATACTCTGGTTCACTCATTGAGTGTTCAGAATATGTAACGTTGTCGTTATACTAAACGTGTTATTTATTTGACTTAACGAGTAGATAATCTGGACCCTTCACCCATAACAGTTGAACCTTGTGACGAACTGCATTTGTGACACGAAGCGGAAATGACGTGTACAACGTCACACATTAGGTAAAACGAAAGTTAAAAACCTAGCATCAAAAGGAAAGACGATAAATCTGGGTAAGACAGTCATATATTACAGAGAGAAGTCATTGGTAGATTTCTATAGTAACCAGTACAACTGTTGTAAATGGAACAGGCTATAGCCGATATCGTTATATGTTTGTACAGTATGTAACTAGTATGAGGAGGTTCACACTTTGTTGTCACCTGGAAACTATTTAAGTTTCAGAGTCAGTTAGGCTTGTGTAGAGCAGATCTGTATTCATCATCACATGGCGGTTGTTTTCAATTTACAAGTACAAGAGACAACAAACTTAAGATTACACAAAAAGTTTGATGGAACATGTCTTGTCACAGTTAAAACGATGCAAAGTAAAATAATCACATTATTTTGTCAACAGAATACAAACCATCATGGGACTGGAGCAGTTATTTTGGTCTACATATTATGAAAAAGATGCATCAATTCTAGTACAGGTATGTACGTCCTAGTTGTTATAATACAGGTATGAACGTCCTACTTCTTATTGTACAGGTATGTACGTCCTACTTGTTATAGTACAGGTATGTACATCCTTGTTATTGTACAGGTATGTACGTCTTACTTGTTATTGTACAGGTATGTACATCCTTGTTATTGTACAGGTATGTACGTCCTTGTTATTGTACAGGTATGTACGTCCTTGTTATTGTACAGGTATGTACGTCCTACTTGTTATTGTACAGGTATGTACGTCCTTGTTATTGTACAGGTATGTACGTCCTACTTGTTATTGTACAGGTATGTACGTCCTAGTTGTTATTGTACAGGTATGTACGTCTTACTTGTTATTGTACAGGTATGTACGTCCTACTTGTTATAGTACAGGTGTGTACTTTCTTGTTATTGTACAGGTATGTACGTCCTTGTTATTATACAGGTATGTACGTCCTTGTTATTGAACTTGAACAGGTATGGACGTCCTTGTTATTGTACATGTATGTACGTCCTTGTTATTGTACAGGTATGTACGTCTTACTTGTTATTGTACAGGTATGTACGTCCTTGTTATTGAACAGGTATGTACGTCCTTGTTATTGAACAGGTATGTACGTCCTTGTTATTGTACAGGTATGTACGTCCTTGTTATTGTACAGGTATGTACGTCTGACTTGTTATTGAACAGGTATGTACGTCCTACTTGTTATTGTACAGGTATGTACGTCCTACTTGTTATAGTAGAGGTATGTAGTCCTTGTTATTGAACAGGTATGTACGTCCTTGTTATTGTACAAGTATGTACGTCCTTGTTATTGAACTTGAACAGGTATGGACGTCCTTGTTATTGTACAGGTATGTACGTCCTTGTTATTGTACAGGTATGTACGTCCTTGTTATTGAACTTGAACAGGTATGGACGTCCTTGTTATTGTACAGGTATGTACGTCCTTGTTATCGTACAGGTATGTACGTCTTACTTGTTATTGTACAGATATGTACGTCCTTGTTATTGTACAGGTATGTACGTCCTTGTTATTGTACAGGTATGTACGTCCTAGTTGTTATAGCACAGGTATGTACGTCCTAGTTATTGTACAGTTATGTACGTCTTTGTTATTGTACAGGTATGTACGTCCTTGTTATTGTACAGATATGTACGTCCTTGTTATTGTACAGGTATGTACGTCCTAGTTATAGTACAGGTATGTACGTCTTTGTTATTGTACAGGTATGTGCGTCCTTGTTATTGTACAGGTATGTACGTCCTTGTTATTGTACAGGTATGTACGTCCTTGTTATTGAACAGGTATGTACGTCCTTGTTATTGAACAGGTATGTACGTCCTTCTTATTGAACATGTATGTACGTCCTTGTTATTTTACAGGTATGTACGTCTTACTTGTTATAGTACAGGTATGTACGTTCTTGTTATTGAACTTGAACAGGTATGTACGTCCTTGTTATCGTACAGGTATGTACGTCTTACTTGCTATTGTACAGGTATGTACGTCCTTGTTATTGAACAGGTATGTACGTCCTTGTTATTGAACAGGTGTGTACGTCCTTGTTATTGTACAGGTATGTACGTCCTTGTTATTGTACAGGTATGTACGTCCTTGTTATTGTACAGGTATGTACGTCCTTGTTATTGTACAGGTATGTACGTCCTTGTTATTGTACAGGTATGTACGTCCTTGTTATTGTACAGGTATGTACGTCCTTGTTATTGTAGAGGTATTAACGTCCTTGTTATTGAACTTGAACAGGTATGGACGTCCTTGTTATTGTACAGGTATCTACGTCCTTGTTATTGTACAGGTATGTACGTCTTACTTGTTATTGTACAGGTATGTACGTCCTTGTTATTGAACAGGTATGTACGTCCTTGTTATTGAACAGGTATGTACGTCCTTGTTATTGTACAGGTATGTACGTCCTACTTGTTATAGTACAGGTATGTACGTCCTTGTTATTGAACAGGTATGTACGTCCTTGTTATTGTACAGGTATGTACGTCCTTGTTATTGTACAGGTATGTACGTCCTTGTTATTGAACTTGAACAGGTATGGACGTCCTTGTTATTGTACAGGTATGTACGTCCTTGTTATCGTGCAGGTATGTACGTCTTACTTGTTATTGTACAGGTATGTACGTCCTTGTTATTGAACAGGTATGTACGTCCTTGTTATTGAACAGGTATGTACGTCCTTGTTATTGTACAGGTATGTACGTCCTACTTGTTATAGTACAGGTATGTACGTCCTTGTTATTGAACAGGTATGTACGTCCTTGTTATTGTACAGGTATGTACGTCCTTGTTATTGCACATGTATGTACGTCCTTGTTATTGTACAGGTGTGTACGTCCTTGTTATTGAACAGGTATGTACGTCCTTGTTATTGTACAGGTATGTACGTCCTTGTTATTGCACATGTATGTACGTCCTTGTTATTGTACAGGTATGTACGTCCTTGTTATTGTACAGGTATGTACGTCTTAGTTATTGTACAGGTATGTACGTCCTTGTTATTGTACAGTTATGTACGTCCTTGTTATTGTACAGGTATGTACGTCCTTGTTATTGTACAGGTATGTACGTCCTTGTTATTGTACAGGTATGTACGTCCTTGTTATTGTACAGGTATGTACGTCCTTGTTATTGAACAGGTATGTACGTCCTTGTTATTGAACAGGTATGTACGTCCTTCTTATTGAACATGTATGTACGTCCTTGTTATTGTACAGGTATGTACGTCTTACTTGTTATAGTACAGGTATGTACGTCCTTGTTATTGAACTTGAACAGGTATGTACGTCCTTGTTATCGTACAGGTATGTACGTCTTACTTGCTATTGTACAGGTATGTACGTCCTTGTTATTGAACAGGTATGTACGTCCTTGTTATTGAACAGGTGTGTACGTCCTTGTTATTGTACAGGTATGTACGTCCTTGTTATTGTACAGGTATGTACGTCCTTGTTATTGTACAGGTATGTACGTCCTTGTTATTGTACAGGTATGTACGTCCTTGTTATTGTACAGGTATGTACGTCCTTGTTATTGAACTTGAACAGGTATGGACGTCCTTGTTATTGTACAGTTATGTACGTCCTTGTTATCGTGCAGGTATGTACGTCTTACTTGTTATTGTACAGGTATGTACGTCCTTGTTATTGAACAGGTATGTACGTCCTTGTCATTGAACAGGTATGTACGTCCTTGTTATTGTACAGGTATGTACGTCCTACTTGTTATAGTACAGGTATGTACGTCCTTGTTAATGAACAGGTATGTACGTCCTTGTTATTGTACAGGTATGTACGTCCTTGTTATTGCACATGTATGTACGTCCTTGTTATTGTACAGGTGTGTACGTCCTTGTTATTGAACAGGTATGTACGTCCTTGTTATTGTACAGGTATGTACGTCCTTGTTATTGCACATGTATGTACGTCCTTGTTATTGTACAGGTATGTACGTCCTTGTTATTGTACAGGTATGTACGTCTTAGTTATTGTACAGGTATGTACGTCCTTGTTATTGTACAGTTATGTACGTCCTTGTTATTGTACAGGTATGTACGTCTTAGTTGTTATAGAACAAGTATGTACGACCTTGTTATTGTACAGGTATGTACGTCCTTGTTATTGTACAGGTATGTACGTCCTTGTTATTGTACAGGTATGTACGTCCTTGTTATTGTACAGGTATGTACGTCCTTGTTATTGTACAGGTATGTACGTATTACTTGATATTGTACAGGTATGTACGTCTTTGTTATTGTACAGGTATGTACGTCCTTGTTATTGTACAGGTATGTACGTCCTTGTTATTGTACAGGTATGTACGTCCTTGTTATTGTACAGGTATGTACGTCCTTGTTATTGTACAGGTATGTATGTCCTTGTTATTGTACAGGTATGAACGTCCTTGTTATTGTACAGGTATGTACGTACTTGTTATTGTACAGTTATGTACGTCTTACTTGTTATTGTACAGGTATGTACGTCTTACTTGTTATTGTACAGGTATGTACGTCTTACTTGTTATTGTACAGGTATGTACGTCCTTCTTATTGTACAGGTATGTACGTCCTTGTTATTGTACAGGTATGTACGTCCTTGTTATTGTACAGGTATATACGTCTTACTTGTTATTGTACAGGTATGTACGACTTTGTTATTGTACAGGTATGTACGTCCTTGTTATTGTACAGGTATGTACGTCCTTGTTATTGTACAGGTATGTACGTCCTAGTTGTTATAGTACAGGTATGTACGTCCTTGTTATTGTACAGGTATGTACGTCCTTGTTATTGTACAGGTATGTACGTCCTTGTTATTGTACAGATATGTCCGTCCTTGTTATTGTACAGGTATGTACGTCCTTGTTATTGTACAGGTATGTACGTCCTTGTTATTGTACAGGTATGTACGTCTTTGTTATTGTACAGGTATGTACGTCCTTGTTATTGTACAGGTATGTACGTCTTACTTGTTATTGTACAGGTATGTACGTCCTTGTTATTGAACAGGTATGTACGTCCTTGTTATTGAACAGGTATGTACGTCCTTGTTATTGTACAGCTATGTACGTCCTTGTTATTGTACAAGTATGTACGTCTTACTTGTTATTGAACAGGTATGTACGTCCTACTTGTTATTGTACAGGTATGTACGTCCTACTTGTTATAGTAGAGGTATGTAGTCCTTGTTATTGAACAGGTATGAACGTCCTTGTTATTGTACAGGTATGTACGTCCTTGTTATTGAACTTGAACAGGTATGGACGTCCTTGTTATTGTACAGGTATGTACGTCCTTGTTATTGTACAGGTAAGTACGTCCTTGTTATTTAACAGGTATGTACGTCCTTGTTATTGTACAGGTATGTACGTCCTTGTTATCGTACAGGTATGTACGTCTTACTTGTTATTGTACAGATATGTACGTCCTTGTTATTGTACAGGTATGTACGTCCTTGTTATTGTACAGGTATGTACGTCCTAGTTGTTATAGCACAGGTATGTACGTCCTAGTTATTGTACAGTTATGTACGTCTTAGTTATTGTACAGGTATGTACGTCCTTGTTATTGTACAGATATGTACGTCCTTGTTATTGTACAGGTATGTACGTCCTAGTTATAGTACAGGTATGTACGTCTTTGTTATTGTACAGGTATGTGCGTCCTTGTTATTGTACAGGTATGTACGTCCTTGTTATTGAACAGGTATGTACGTCCTTGTTATTGAACAGGTATGTACGTCCTTCTTATTGAACAGGTATGTACGTCCTTGTTATTGTACAGGTATGTACGTCTTACTTGTTATAGTACAGGTATGTACGTCCTTGTTATTGAACTTGAACAGGTATGTACGTCCTTGTTATTGTACAGGTATGTACGTCCTTGTTATCGTACAGGTATGTACGTCTTACTTGTTATTGTACAGGTATGTACGTCCTTGTTATTGAACAGGTATGTACGTCCTTGTTATTGAACAGGTGTGTACGTCCTTGTTATTGTACAGGTATGTACGTCCTTGTTATTGTACAGGTATGTACGTCCTTGTTATTGTACAGGTATGTACGTCCTTGTTATTGTACAGGTATGTACGTCCTTGTTATTGTACAGGTATGTACGTCCTTGTTATTGTACAGGTATGTACGTACTTGTTATTGTACAGGTATGTACGTCCTTGTTATTGTACAGGTAGGTATGTACGTCCTTGTTATTGAACTTGAACAGGTATAGACGTCCTTGTTGTTGTACAGGTATGTACGTTCTTGTTATTGTACAGGTATGTACGTCTTACTTGTTATTGTACAGGTATGTACGTCCTTGTTATTGAACAGGTATGTACGTCCTTGTTATTGAACAGGTATGTACGTCCTTGTTATTGTACAGGTATGTACGTCCTACTTGTTATAGTACAGGTATGTACGTCCTTGTTATTGAACAGGTATGTACGTCCTTGTTATTGTACAGGTATGTACGTCCTTGTTATTGTACAGGTATGTACGTCCTTGTTATTGAACTTGAACAGGTATGGACGTCCTTGTTATTGTACAGGTATGTACGTCCTTGTTATCGTGCAGGTATGTACGTCTTACTTGTTATTGTACAGGTATGTACGTCCTTGTTATTGAACAGGTATGTACGTCCTTGTTATTGAACAGGTATGTACGTCCTTGTTATTGTACAGGTATGTACGTCTTACTTGTTATAGTACAGGTATGTACGTCCTTGTTATTGAACAGGTATGTACGTCCTTGTTATTGTACAGGTATGTACGTCCTTGTTATTGCACATGTATGTACGTCCTTGTTATTGTACAGGTGTGTACGTCCTTGTTATTGAACAGGTATGTACGTCCTTGTTATTGTACAGGTATGTACGTCCTTGTTATTGCACATGTATGTACGTCCTTGTTATTGTACAGGTATGTACGTCCTTGTTATTGTACAGGTATGTACGTCTTAGTTATTGTACAGGTTTGTACGTCCTTGTTATTGTACAGTTATGTACGTCCTTGTTATTGTACAGGTATGTACGTCCTAGTTGTTATAGAACAAGTATGTACGACCTTGTTATTGTACAGGTATGTACGTCCTTGTTATTGTACAGGTATGTACGTCCTTGTTATTGTACAGGTATGTACGTCCTTGTTATTGTACAGGTATGTACGTCCTTGTTATTGTACAGGTATGTACGTCCTTGTTATTGTACAGGTATGTACGTCCTTGTTATTGTACAGGTATGTACGTCCTTGTTATTGTACAGGTATGTACGTCCTAGTTGTTATAGCACAGGTATGTACGTCCTAGTTATTGTACAGTTATGTACGTCTTTGTTATTGTACAGGTATGTACGTCCTTGTTATTGTACAGATATGTACGTCCTTGTTATTGTACAGGTATGTACGTCCTAGTTATAGTACAGATATGTACGTCTTTGTTATTGTACAGGTATGTGCGTCCTTGTTATTGTACAGGTATGTACGTCCTTGTTATTGTACAGGTATGTACGTCCTTGTTATTGAACAGGTATGTACGTCCTTGTTATTGAACAGGTATGTACGTCCTTCTTATTGAACAGGTATGTACGTCCTTGTTATTGTACAGGTATGTACGTCTTACTTGTTATAGTACAGGTATGTACGTCCTTGTTATTGAACTTGAACAGGTATGTACGTCCTTGTTATTGTACAGGTATGTACGTCCTTGTTATCGTACAGGTATGTACGTCTTACTTGCTATTGTACAGGTATGTACGTCCTTGTTATTGAACAGGTATGTACGTCCTTATTATTGAACAGGTGTGTACGTCCTTGTTATTGTACAGGTATGTACGTCCTTGTTATTGTACAGGTATGTACGTCCTTGTTATTGTACAGGTATGTACGTCCTTGTTATTGTACAGGTATGTACGTCCTTGTTATTGTACAGGTATGTACGTCCTTGTTATTGTACAGGTATGTACGTCCTTGTTATTGTACAGGTATGTACGTCCTTGTTAATGTACAGGTATGTACGTCCTTGTTATTGAACTTGAACAGGTATAGACGTCCTTGTTATTGTACAGGTATGTACGTCCTTGTTATTGTACAGGTATGTACGTCTTACTTGTTATTGTACAGGTATGTACGTCCTTGTTATTGAACAGGTATGTACGTCCTTGTTATTGAACAGGTATGTACGTCCTTGTTATTGTACAGGTATGTACGTCCTACTTGTTATAGTACAGGTATGTACGTCCTTGTTATTGTACAGGTATGTACGTCCTTGTTATTGTACAGGCATGTACGTCCTTGTTATTGCACATGTATGTACGTCCTTGTTATTGTACAGGTGTGTACGTCCTTGTTATTGAACAGGTATGTACGTCCTTGTTATTGTACAGGTATGTACGTCCTTGTTATTGCACATGAATGTACGTCCTTGTTATTGTACAGGTATATACGTCCTTGTTATTGTACAGGTATGTACGTCTTAGTTATTGTACAGGTATGTACGTCCTTGTTATTGTACAGTTATGTACGTCCTTGTTATTGTACAGGTATGTACGTCCTAGTTGTTATAGAACAAGTATGTACGACCTTGTTATTGTACAGGTATGTACGTCCTTGTTATTGTACAGGTATGTACGTCCTTGTTATTGTACAGGTATGTACGTCTTACTTGTTATTGTACAGGTATGTACGTCTTTGTTATTGTATTGTACAGGTATGTACGTCCTTGTTATTGTACAGGTATGTACGTCCTTGTTATTGTACAGGTATGTACGTCCTTGTTATTGTACAGGTATGTACGTCCTTGTTATTGTACAGGTATGTACGTCCTTGTTATTGTACAGGTATGTATGTCCTTGTTATTGTACAGGTATGAACGTCCTTGTTATTGTACAGGTATGTACGTACTTGTTATTGTACAGTTATGTACGTCTTACTTGTTATTGTACAGGTATGTACGTCTTACTTGTTATTGTACAGGTATGTACGTCTTACTTGTTATTGTACAGGTATGTACGTCCTTGTTATTGTACAGGTATGTACGTCCTTGTTATTGTACAGGTATGTACGTCCTTGTTATTGTACAGGTATGTACGACTTTATTATTGTACAGGTATGTACGTCCTTGTTATTGTACAGGTATGTACGTCCTTGTTATTGTACAGGTATGTACGTCCTAGTTGTTATAGTACAGGTATGTACGTCCTTGTTATTGTACAGGTATGTACGTCCTTGTTATTGTACAGGTATGTACGTCCTTGTTATTGTACAGATATGTCCGTCCTTGTTATTGTACAGGTATGTACGTCCTTGTTATTGTACAGGTATGTACGTCCTTGTTATTGTACAGGTATGTACGTCCTTGTTATTGTACAGGTATGTACGTCTTTGTTATTGTACAGGTATGTACGTCCTTGTTATTGTACAGGTATGTACGTCTTACTTGTTATTGTACAGGTATGTACGTCCTAGGTATTGTACAGGTATGTGCGTCCTTGTTATTGTACATGTATGTACGTCCTTGTTATTGTACAGGTATGCACGTCCTAGTTGTTATAGTACAAGTATGTACGTCCTTATTATTGAACAGGTATGTACGTCCTTGTTATTGTACAGGTATGTACGTCCTTGTTATTGAACAGGTATGTACGTCCTTGTTATTGTACAGGTATGTACGTCTTACTTGTTATTGTACATGTATGTACGTCCTTGTTATTGTACAGGTATGCACGTCCTAGTTGTTATAGTACAAGTATGTACGTCCTTATTATTGAACAGGTATGTACGTCCTTGTTATTGTACAGGTATGTACGTCCTTGTTATTGAACAGGCATGTACGTCCTTGTTATTGTACATGTATGTACGTCTTTGTTATTGTACATGTATTTACATCCTTGTTATTGTACAGGTATGTACTTCCTACTTGTTATTGTACAGGTATGTTCGTCCTAGTTGTTATAGTACAGGTATGTACGTCTTACTTGTTATTGTACAGGTATGTACGTCTTACTTGTTATTGTACAGGTATGTACGTCCTACTTTTTATTGTACAGGTATGTACGTCCTACTTTTTATTGTACAGGTATGTACGTCCTACTTTTTATTGTACAGGTTGTAACGGGATGAGCGAATTGCCTATTCTGATAAGAACAAGAGAGACACGTGGATTTACACTATATACAAATTTATATAAAATACATATAAAACCATGTTTACATAGACAAAACACTCTCGTTCACTTCCACGCTATTCACAAATACACAATGATCACATGAAAACAACAATATTGCACAAAATATAGACTAGTGGGCTGTATTCCACTTAAGCAACATATTGATGATGTAACCAATTACTGAGTAGGCAGTAATCTACTCCAGTGTAATAAAGTTATTGTCTTGGATGACTTATCACAATGTTCACACTGGTTTGACTAATGATGTAAGCTCTACTGAGAGTGTCTCTAAACATCAACTCATCAGGCACCAACATCCACCAAGTCACCAAGCATCAACCACACATCAACCACACATCTGTCCATTGTGTCCCCTGTCCTTGACCACCTTGTCCACCAGATGATCTCTTGTCACGAGCCAACATCTCCCTGAACAGTGTCTAGTGTATCCACCACCTCAGCCTCAAGATGTATTCAAACCATGACCACACCACAGGACCGCCTTCCGTCTATGAGAGGGCTAATACTCCTTTCGACCAACAATATGTTGGGAGTACCAGGAATTAACTACAATAACAGATATATAACTATGAACGGTCTGATATAATATACAGATACCGTTCAATACCCATAAGATTATTATTAAATTCACTATTCCATAATTAACTGTAATTACCCAAACACATTAATTAAAGTGACCTAATTACCTAATACATATTCCTAAACCACAAATACTACTCTATAAAGACTATAAGGTAATAATAATGACATTTCCCGACCTACTATATGTACAGGTAAATGTATGGCGCACGACACCTTAATGGGTCACTGAATAGTTGTTGACCGTAAACAACAATATCACATACATGTGCGCGTTACAGCTATATATAGCCTACAACAAAACTTAAAGTAAATATGATTGCTTTATGATAACCTTATATGAAGAAGATACCAATAGTTACACCTTACTGTACAGGTATTGGGTATGGCATAATATAAACAATGATAGCGCGCACCTGTGTACGCGTACACCTATCATCAACATACAAAGATAAACATGTCGCTGTTTATCTACACAGCATTATATAGTGTCATTCTAACTAATCGGAGGAACATGGTACATATATATAAACTAAATCATGGGTTTAGGGTACTCACCGCAAGCTGCAGTTTGCGTATTGGCAGTTTATCCCGCACCATGAAAGTTTACGCTATGTTTTCATTGGTGCCATTGTCCTCTCCTCTCGCGTGACTCTCGCGTAAAGTTATATTCAAGTAGGCGCGCGAAATACAAATATACAGTTCTATAGTGCTATGTTACACAGGTATGTACGTCCTACTTGTTATTGAACAGGTATGTACGTCCTACTTGTTATTGTACAGGTATGTACGTCCTAGTTGTAATAGTACAGGTATGTACGTCTTACTTGTTATTGTACAGGTATGTACGTCCTTGTTATTGTACAGGTATGTACGTCTTACTTGTTATTGTGCAGGTATGTACGTCCTTGTTATTGTACAGGTATGTACGTCTTACTTGTTATTGTACAGGTATGTACGTCCTTGTTATTGTACAGGTATGTACGTCCTACTTGTTATTGTACAGGTATGTACGTCTTACTTGTTATTGTACAGGTATGTACGTCCTACTTGTTATTGTACAGGTATGTACGTCTTACTTGTTATTGTACAGGTATGTACGTCCTACTTTTTATTGTACAGGTATGTACGTCCTACTTGTTATTGTACAGGTATGTACGACCTAGTTGTTATAGTACAGGTATGTACGTCTTACTTGTTATTGTACAGGTATGTACGTCCTACTTGTTATTGTACAGGTATGTACGTCTTACTTGTTATTGTACAGGTATGTACGTCCTTGTTATTGTACAGGTATGCACGTCCTTGTTATTGTACAGGTATGTACGTCCTTGTTATTGTACAGGTATGTACGTCTTTGTTATTGTACAGGTATGCACGTCCTTGTTATTGTACAGGTATGTACGTCCTTGTTATTGTACAGGTATGTACGTCCTTGTTATTGTACATGTATGTACGTCTTTGTTATTGTACAGGTATGTACTTCCTACTTGTTATAGAACAGGTATGTACGTCCTACTTGTTATAATACAGGCATGTACGTCCTTGTTGTTGTAGTTCAGGTGTGTAGGTCCTAGTTATTATAGTACAGGTATGTATGTCCTACTTGTTATTGTACATGTCTGTACGCGCTTGTTGCTAGAGTACAGGTTTGTACGTCCTCGTTATTATTGTATAGATATGTACGCCCTAGTGTTTATTGTATAGGTACGTAAGTACTAGTCATATTGTACAGGTATATGCGTCCTAGTTGTTATAGTACATGTATGTACGTCCTACTTGTTATTGTACAGGTATGTACGTCTTACTTGTTATTGTACAGGTATATGCGTCCTAGTTGTTATAGTACATGTATGTACGTCCTACTTGTTATTGTACAGGTATGTACGTCTTACTTGTTATTGTACAGGTATGTACGTCTTACTTGTTATTGTACAGGTATGTACGACCTAGTTGTTATAGTACAGGTATGTACGTCCTTGTTATTGTACAGGTATGTACGTATTACTTGTTATTGTACAGGTATGTACGTCCTAGTTGTTATTGTACAGGTATGTACGTCCTTGTTATTGTACAGGTATGTACGTCTTACTTGTTATTGTACAGGTATGTACGTCCTACTTGTTATTGTACAGGTATGTACGTCCTTGTTATTGTACAGGTACGTACGTCCTAGTTGTTATAGTACAGGTATGTACGTCTTTGTTATTGTACAGGTATGCACGTCCTTGTTTTTGTACAGGTATGTACGTCCTTGTTATTGTACAGGTATGTACGTCCTTGTTATTGTACAGGTATGTACGTCCTTGTTATTGTACAGGTATGTACGTCCTTGTTATTGTACAGGTATGTACGTCCTAGTTGTTATAGTACAGGTATGTACGTCCTTGTTATTGTACAGGTATGTACGTCCTAGTTGTTATTGTACAGGTATGTACGTCCTTGTTATTGTACAGGTATGTACGTCCTAGTTGTTATAGTACAGGTATGTACGTCCTTGTTATTGTACAGGTATGTACGTCCTTGTTATTGTACAGGTATGTATGTCCTTGTTATTGTACAGTTATGTACGTCCTTGTTATTGTACAGGTATGTACGTCCTTGTTATTGTACAGGTATGTACGTCCTAGTTGTTATAGTACAGGTATGTACGTCCTAGTTGTTATAGTACAGGTATGTACGTCCTTGTTATTGTACAGGTATGTACGTCCTTGTTATTGTACAGGTATGTACGTCCTTGTTATTGTACAGGTATGTACGTCCTTGTTATTGTACAGGTATGTACGTCTTACTTGTTATTGTACAGGTATGTACGTCCTAGGTATTGTACAGGTATGTGCGTCCTTGTTATTGTACATGTATGTACGTCCTTGTTATTGTACAGGTATGTAAGTCCTACTTGTTATAGTACAAGTATGTACGTCCTTATTATTGAACAGGCATGTACGTCCTTGTTATTGTACATGTATGTACGTCCTTGTTATTGTACAGGTATGTACGTCCTTGTTATTGAACAGGTATGTACGTCCTTGTTATTGTACAGGTATGAACGTCCTTGTTATTGTACATGTATGTACGTCTTTGTTATTGTACATGTATTTACATCCTTGTTATTGTACAGGTATGTACTTCCTACTTGTTATTGTACAGGTATGTACGTCTTACTTGTTATTGTACAGGTATGTACGTCTTACTTGTTATTGTACAGGTATGTACGTCTTACTTGTTATTGTACAGGTATGTACGTCCTACTTGTTATTGTACAGGTATGTACGTCTTACTTGTTATTGTACAGGTATGTACGTCCTTGTTATTGTACAGGTATGTACGTCCTTGTTATTGTACAGGTATGTACGTCCTTGTTATTGTGCAGGTATGTACGTCTTACTTGTTATTGTACAGGTATGTACGTCTTACTTGTTATTGTGCAGGTATGTACGTCTTACTTGTTATTGTGCAGGTATGTACGTCTTACTTGTTATTGTGCAGGTATGTACGTCTTACTTGTTATTGTACAGGTATGTACGTCTTACTTGTTATTGTACAGGTATGTACGTCTTACTTGTTATTGTGCAGGTATGTACGTCTTACTTGTTATTGTACAGGTATGTACGTCCTTGTTATTGTACAGGTATGCACGTCCTTGTTATTGTACAGGTATGTACGTCCTTGTTATTTTACAGGTATGTACGTCTTACTTGTTATTGTACAGGTATGTACGTCCTACTTGTTATTGTACAGGTATATACGTCTTACTTGTTATTGTACAGGTATGTACGTCCTACTTGTTATTGTACAGGTATGTACGTCCTTGTTATTGTACAGGTATGTACGTCCTTGTTATTGTACAGGTATGTACGTCTTACTTGTTATTGTACAGGTATGTACGTCCTACTTGTTATTGTACAGGTATGTACGTCCTTGTTATTGTACAGGTATGTACGTCCTTGTTATTGTACAGGTATGTACGTCCTAGGTATTGTACAGGTATGTGCGTCCTTGTTATTGTACATGTATGTACGTCCTTGTTATTGTACAGGTATGTAAGTCCTACTTGTTATAGTACAAGTATGTACGTCCTTATTATTGAACAGGCATGTACGTCCTTGTTATTGTACATGTATGTACGTCCTTGTTATTGTACAGGTATGTACGTCCTTGTTATTGAACAGGTATGTACGTCCTTGTTATTGTACAGGTATGAACGTCCTTGTTATTGTACATGTATGTACGTCTTTGTTATTGTACATGTATTTACATCCTTGTTATTGTACAGGTATGTACTTCCTACTTGTTATTGTACAGGTATGTACGTCTTACTTGTTATTGTACAGGTATGTACGTCTTACTTGTTATTGTACAGGTATGTACGTCCTACTTTTTATTGTACAGGTATGTACGTCCTACTTTTTATTGTACAGGTATGTACGTCCTACTTGTTATTGAACAGGTATGTACGTCCTACTTGATATTGTACAGGTATGTACGTCCTAGTTGTTATAGTACAAGTATGTACGTCCTTGTTATTGTGCAGGTATGTACGTCCTACTTGTTATTGTATAGGTATGTACGTCCTACTTGTTATTGTACAGGTATGTACGTCTTACTTGTTATTGTACAGGTATGTACGTCCTACTTGTTATTGTACAGGTATGTACGTCTTACTTGTTATTGTACAGGTATGTACGTCCTTGTTATTGTACAGGTATGTACGTCCTTGTTATTGTACAGGTATGTACGTCCTTGTTATTGTACAGGTATGTACGTCTTACTTGTTATTGTACAGGTATGTACGTCTTACTTGTTATTGTGCAGGTATGTACGTCTTACTTGTTATTGTGCAGGTATGTACGTCTTACTTGTTATTGTGCAGGTATGTACGTCTTACTTGTTATTGTACAGGTATGTACGTCTTACTTGTTATTGTACAGGTATGTACGTCTTACTTGTTATTGTGCAGGTATGTACGTCTTACTTGTTATTGTACAGGTATGTACGTCCTTGTTATTGTACAGGTATGCACGTCCTTGTTATTGTACAGGTATGTACGTCCTTGTTATTTTACAGGTATGTACGTCTTACTTGTTATTGTACAGGTATGTACGTCCTACTTGTTATTGTACAGGTATGTACGTCCTTGTTATTGTACAGGTATGTACGTCCTTGTTATTGTACAGGTATGTACGTCTTACTTGTTATTGTACAGGTATGTACGTCCTACTTGTTATTGTACAGGTATGTACGTCCTTGTTATTGTACAGGTATGTACGTCCTTGTTATTGTACAGGTATGTACGTCCTTGTTATTGAACAGGTATGTACGTCCTTGTTATTGAACAGGTATGTACGTCCTTGTTATTGTACAGGTATGTACGTCTTACTTGTTATTGTACAGGTATGTACGTCTTACTTGTTATTGTACAGGTATGTACGTCTTACTTGTTATTGTGCAGGTATGTACGTCCTACTTGTTATTGTACAGGTATGTACGTCTTACTTGTTATTGTACAGGTATGTACGTCCTACTTGTTATTGTACAGGTATGTACGTCTTACTTGTTATTGTACAGGTATGTACGTCCTACTTTTTATTGTACAGGTATGTACGTCCTACTTGTTATTGTACAGGTATGTACGTCCTAGTTGTTATAGTACAGGTATGTACGTCCTTATTATTGAACAGGCATGTACGTCCTTGTTATTGTACATGTATGTACGTCCTTGTTATTGTACAGGTATGTACGTCCTTGTTATTGAACAGGTATGTACGTCCTTGTTATTGTACAGGTATGAACGTCCTTGTTATTGTACATGTATGTACGTCTTTGTTATTGTACATGTATTTACATCCTTGTTATTGTACAGGTATGTACTTCCTACTTGTTATTGTACAGGTATGTACGTCTTACTTGTTATTGTACAGGTATGTACGTCTTACTTGTTATTGTACAGGTATGTACGTCTTACTTGTTATTGTACAGGTATGTACGTCCTACTTGTTATTGTACAGGTATGTACGTCTTACTTGTTATTGTACAGGTATGTACGTCCTTGTTATTGTACAGGTATGTACGTCCTTGTTATTGTACAGGTATGTACGTCCTTGTTATTGTGCAGGTATGTACGTCTTACTTGTTATTGTACAGGTATGTACGTCTTACTTGTTATTGTGCAGGTATGTACGTCTTACTTGTTATTGTGCAGGTATGTACGTCTTACTTGTTATTGTGCAGGTATGTACGTCTTACTTGTTATTGTACAGGTATGTACGTCTTACTTGTTATTGTACAGGTATGTACGTCTTACTTGTTATTGTGCAGGTATGTACGTCTTACTTGTTATTGTACAGGTATGTACGTCCTTGTTATTGTACAGGTATGCACGTCCTTGTTATTGTACAGGTATGTACGTCCTTGTTATTTTACAGGTATGTACGTCTTACTTGTTATTGTACAGGTATGTACGTCCTACTTGTTATTGTACAGGTATATACGTCTTACTTGTTATTGTACAGGTATGTACGTCCTACTTGTTATTGTACAGGTATGTACGTCCTTGTTATTGTACAGGTATGTACGTCCTTGTTATTGTACAGGTATGTACGTCTTACTTGTTATTGTACAGGTATGTACGTCCTACTTGTTATTGTACAGGTATGTACGTCCTTGTTATTGTACAGGTATGTACGTCCTTGTTATTGTACAGGTATGTACGTCCTAGGTATTGTACAGGTATGTGCGTCCTTGTTATTGTACATGTATGTACGTCCTTGTTATTGTACAGGTATGTAAGTCCTACTTGTTATAGTACAAGTATGTACGTCCTTATTATTGAACAGGCATGTACGTCCTTGTTATTGTACATGTATGTACGTCCTTGTTATTGTACAGGTATGTACGTCCTTGTTATTGAACAGGTATGTACGTCCTTGTTATTGTACAGGTATGAACGTCCTTGTTATTGTACATGTATGTACGTCTTTGTTATTGTACATGTATTTACATCCTTGTTATTGTACAGGTATGTACTTCCTACTTGTTATTGTACAGGTATGTACGTCTTACTTGTTATTGTACAGGTATGTACGTCTTACTTGTTATTGTACAGGTATGTACGTCCTACTTTTTATTGTACAGGTATGTACGTCCTACTTTTTATTGTACAGGTATGTACGTCCTACTTGTTATTGAACAGGTATGTACGTCCTACTTGATATTGTACAGGTATGTACGTCCTAGTTGTTATAGTACAAGTATGTACGTCCTTGTTATTGTGCAGGTATGTACGTCCTACTTGTTATTGTATAGGTATGTACGTCCTACTTGTTATTGTACAGGTATGTACGTCTTACTTGTTATTGTACAGGTATGTACGTCCTACTTGTTATTGTACAGGTATGTACGTCTTACTTGTTATTGTACAGGTATGTACGTCCTTGTTATTGTACAGGTATGTACGTCCTTGTTATTGTACAGGTATGTACGTCCTTGTTATTGTACAGGTATGTACGTCTTACTTGTTATTGTACAGGTATGTACGTCTTACTTGTTATTGTGCAGGTATGTACGTCTTACTTGTTATTGTGCAGGTATGTACGTCTTACTTGTTATTGTGCAGGTATGTACGTCTTACTTGTTATTGTACAGGTATGTACGTCTTACTTGTTATTGTACAGGTATGTACGTCTTACTTGTTATTGTGCAGGTATGTACGTCTTACTTGTTATTGTACAGGTATGTACGTCCTTGTTATTGTACAGGTATGCACGTCCTTGTTATTGTACAGGTATGTACGTCCTTGTTATTTTACAGGTATGTACGTCTTACTTGTTATTGTACAGGTATGTACGTCCTACTTGTTATTGTACAGGTATATACGTCTTACTTGTTATTGTACAGGTATGTACGTCCTACTTGTTATTGTACAGGTATGTACGTCCTTGTTATTGTACAGGTATGTACGTCCTTGTTATTGTACAGGTATGTACGTCTTACTTGTTATTGTACAGGTATGTACGTCCTACTTGTTATTGTACAGGTATGTACGTCCTTGTTATTGTACAGGTATGTACGTCCTTGTTATTGTACAGGTATGTACGTCCTTGTTATTGAACAGGTATGTACGTCCTTGTTATTGAACAGGTATGTACGTCCTTGTTATTGTACAGGTATGTACGTCTTACTTGTTATTGTACAGGTATGTACGTCTTACTTGTTATTGTACAGGTATGTACGTCTTACTTGTTATTGTGCAGGTATGTACGTCCTACTTGTTATTGTACAGGTATGTACGTCTTACTTGTTATTGTACAGGTATGTACGTCCTACTTGTTATTGTACAGGTATGTACGTCTTACTTGTTATTGTACAGGTATGTACGTCCTACTTTTTATTGTACAGGTATGTACGTCCTACTTGTTATTGTACAGGTATGTACGTCCTAGTTGTTATAGTACAGGTATGTACGTCTTACTTGTTATTGTACAGGTATGTACGTCCTACTTGTTATTGTACAGGTATGTACGTCTTACTTGTTATTGTACAGGTATGTACGTCCTGCTTGTTATTGTACAGGTATGTACGTCCTTGTTATTGTACAGGTATGCACGTCCTTGTTATTGTACAGGTATGTACGTCCTTGTTATTGTACAGGTATGTACGTCTTTGTTATTGTACAGGTATGCACGTCCTTGTTATTGTACAGGTATGTACGTCCTTGTTATTGTACAGGTATGTACGTCCTTGTTATTGTACAGGTATGTACGTCCTTGTTATTGTACAGGTATGTACGTCCTTGTTATTGAACAGATATGTACGTCCTTGGTATTATACAGGTATGTACGTCTTTGTTATTGTACAGGTATGTACGTCCTTGTTATTGTACAGGTATGTACGTCTTTGTTATTGTACAGGTATGTACGTCCTTGTTATTGTACATGTATTTACATCCTTGTTATTGTACAGGTATGTACTTCCTACTTGTTATAGAACAGGTATGTACGTCCTACTTGTTATAATACAGGCATGTACGTCCTTGTTGTTGTAGTTCAGGTGTGTAGGTCCTAGTTATTATAGTACAGGTATGTATGTCCTACTTGTTATTGAACATGTCTGTACGCGCTTGTTGCTAGAGTACAGGTTTGTACGTCCTCGTTATTATTGTACAGGTATGTACGTCCTACTTGTTATTGTACAGGTATGTACGTCTTACTTGTTATTGTACAGGTATGTACGTCCTACTTGTTATTGTACAGGTATGTACGTCCTTGTTATTGTACAGGTATGTACGTCCTTGTTGTTGTAGTTCAGGTGTGTAGGTCCTAGTTATTATAGTACAGGTATGTATGTCCTACTTGTTATTGTACATGTCTGTACGCGCTTGTTGCTAGAGTACAGGTTTGTACGTCCTCGTTATTATTGTATAGATATGTACGCCCTAGTGTTTATTGTATAGGTACGTAAGTACTAGTCATATTGTACAGGTATATGCGTCCTAGTTGTTATAGTACATGTATGTACGTCCTACTTGTTATTGTACAGGTATGTACGTCTTACTTGTTATTGTACAGGTATATGCGTCCTAGTTGTTATAGTACATGTATGTACGTCCTACTTGTTATTGTACAGGTATGTACGTCTTACTTGTTATTGTACAGGTATGTACGTCTTACTTGTTATTGTACAGGTATGTACGACCTAGTTGTTATAGTACAGGTATGTACGTCCTTGTTATTGTACAGGTATGTACGTATTACTTGTTATTGTATAGGTATGTACGTCCTAGTTGTTATTGTACAGGTATGTACGTCCTTGTTATTGTACAGGTATGTACGTCTTACTTGTTATTGTACAGGTATGTACGTCCTACTTGTTATTGTACAGGTATGTACGTCCTTGTTATTGTACAGGTACGTACGTCCTAGTTGTTATAGTACAGGTATGTACGTCTTTGTTATTGTACAGGTATGCACGTCCTTGTTTTTGTACAGGTATGTACGTCCTTGTTATTGTACAGGTATGTACGTCCTTGTTATTGTACAGGTATGTACGTCCTTGTTATTGTACAGGTATGTACGTCCTTGTTATTGTACAGGTATGTACGTCCTAGTTGTTATAGTACAGGTATGTACGTCCTTGTTATTGTACAGGTATGTACGTCCTAGTTGTTATTGTACAGGTATGTACGTCCTTGTTATTGTACAGGTATGTACGTCCTAGTTGTTATAGTACAGGTATGTACGTCCTTGTTATTGTACAGGTATGTACGTCCTTGTTATTGTACAGGTATGTATGTCCTTGTTATTGTACAGTTATGTACGTCCTTGTTATTGTACAGGTATGTACGTCCTTGTTATTGTACAGGTATGTACGTCCTAGTTGTTATAGTACAGGTATGTACGTCCTAGTTGTTATAGTACAGGTATGTACGTCCTTGTTATTGTACAGGTATGTACGTCCTTGTTATTGTACAGGTATGTACGTCCTTGTTATTGTACAGGTATGTACGTCCTTGTTATTGTACAGGTATGTACGTCTTACTTGTTATTGTACAGGTATGTACGTCCTAGGTATTGTACAGGTATGTGCGTCCTTGTTATTGTACATGTATGTACGTCCTTGTTATTGTACAGGTATGTAAGTCCTACTTGTTATAGTACAAGTATGTACGTCCTTATTATTGAACAGGCATGTACGTCCTTGTTATTGTACATGTATGTACGTCCTTGTTATTGTACAGGTATGTACGTCCTTGTTATTGAACAGGTATGTACGTCCTTGTTATTGTACAGGTATGAACGTCCTTGTTATTGTACATGTATGTACGTCTTTGTTATTGTACATGTATTTACATCCTTGTTATTGTACAGGTATGTACTTCCTACTTGTTATTGTACAGGTATGTACGTCTTACTTGTTATTGTACAGGTATGTACGTCTTACTTGTTATTGTACAGGTATGTACGTCTTACTTGTTATTGTACAGGTATGTACGTCCTACTTGTTATTGTACAGGTATGTACGTCTTACTTGTTATTGTACAGGTATGTACGTCCTTGTTATTGTACAGGTATGTACGTCCTTGTTATTGTACAGGTATGTACGTCCTTGTTATTGTGCAGGTATGTACGTCTTACTTGTTATTGTACAGGTATGTACGTCTTACTTGTTATTGTGCAGGTATGTACGTCTTACTTGTTATTGTGCAGGTATGTACGTCTTACTTGTTATTGTGCAGGTATGTACGTCTTACTTGTTATTGTACAGGTATGTACGTCTTACTTGTTATTGTACAGGTATGTACGTCTTACTTGTTATTGTGCAGGTATGTACGTCTTACTTGTTATTGTACAGGTATGTACGTCCTTGTTATTGTACAGGTATGCACGTCCTTGTTATTGTACAGGTATGTACGTCCTTGTTATTTTACAGGTATGTACGTCTTACTTGTTATTGTACAGGTATGTACGTCCTACTTGTTATTGTACAGGTATATACGTCTTACTTGTTATTGTACAGGTATGTACGTCCTACTTGTTATTGTACAGGTATGTACGTCCTTGTTATTGTACAGGTATGTACGTCCTTGTTATTGTACAGGTATGTACGTCTTACTTGTTATTGTACAGGTATGTACGTCCTACTTGTTATTGTACAGGTATGTACGTCCTTGTTATTGTACAGGTATGTACGTCCTTGTTATTGTACAGGTATGTACGTCCTAGGTATTGTACAGGTATGTGCGTCCTTGTTATTGTACATGTATGTACGTCCTTGTTATTGTACAGGTATGTAAGTCCTACTTGTTATAGTACAAGTATGTACGTCCTTATTATTGAACAGGCATGTACGTCCTTGTTATTGTACATGTATGTACGTCCTTGTTATTGTACAGGTATGTACGTCCTTGTTATTGAACAGGTATGTACGTCCTTGTTATTGTACAGGTATGAACGTCCTTGTTATTGTACATGTATGTACGTCTTTGTTATTGTACATGTATTTACATCCTTGTTATTGTACAGGTATGTACTTCCTACTTGTTATTGTACAGGTATGTACGTCTTACTTGTTATTGTACAGGTATGTACGTCTTACTTGTTATTGTACAGGTATGTACGTCCTACTTTTTATTGTACAGGTATGTACGTCCTACTTTTTATTGTACAGGTATGTACGTCCTACTTGTTATTGAACAGGTATGTACGTCCTACTTGATATTGTACAGGTATGTACGTCCTAGTTGTTATAGTACAAGTATGTACGTCCTTGTTATTGTGCAGGTATGTACGTCCTACTTGTTATTGTATAGGTATGTACGTCCTACTTGTTATTGTACAGGTATGTACGTCTTACTTGTTATTGTACAGGTATGTACGTCCTACTTGTTATTGTACAGGTATGTACGTCTTACTTGTTATTGTACAGGTATGTACGTCCTTGTTATTGTACAGGTATGTACGTCCTTGTTATTGTACAGGTATGTACGTCCTTGTTATTGTACAGGTATGTACGTCTTACTTGTTATTGTACAGGTATGTACGTCTTACTTGTTATTGTGCAGGTATGTACGTCTTACTTGTTATTGTGCAGGTATGTACGTCTTACTTGTTATTGTGCAGGTATGTACGTCTTACTTGTTATTGTACAGGTATGTACGTCTTACTTGTTATTGTACAGGTATGTACGTCTTACTTGTTATTGTGCAGGTATGTACGTCTTACTTGTTATTGTACAGGTATGTACGTCCTTGTTATTGTACAGGTATGCACGTCCTTGTTATTGTACAGGTATGTACGTCCTTGTTATTTTACAGGTATGTACGTCTTACTTGTTATTGTACAGGTATGTACGTCCTACTTGTTATTGTACAGGTATATACGTCTTACTTGTTATTGTACAGGTATGTACGTCCTACTTGTTATTGTACAGGTATGTACGTCCTTGTTATTGTACAGGTATGTACGTCCTTGTTATTGTACAGGTATGTACGTCTTACTTGTTATTGTGCAGGTATGTACGTCCTACTTGTTATTGTACAGGTATGTACGTCTTACTTGTTATTGTACAGGTATGTACGTCCTACTTGTTATTGTACAGGTATGTACGTCTTACTTGTTATTGTACAGGTATGTACGTCCTACTTTTTATTGTACAGGTATGTACGTCCTACTTGTTATTGTACAGGTATGTACGTCCTAGTTGTTATAGTACAGGTATGTACGTCCTTATTATTGAACAGGCATGTACGTCCTTGTTATTGTACATGTATGTACGTCCTTGTTATTGTACAGGTATGTACGTCCTTGTTATTGAACAGGTATGTACGTCCTTGTTATTGTACAGGTATGAACGTCCTTGTTATTGTACATGTATGTACGTCTTTGTTATTGTACATGTATTTACATCCTTGTTATTGTACAGGTATGTACTTCCTACTTGTTATTGTACAGGTATGTACGTCTTACTTGTTATTGTACAGGTATGTACGTCTTACTTGTTATTGTACAGGTATGTACGTCTTACTTGTTATTGTACAGGTATGTACGTCCTACTTGTTATTGTACAGGTATGTACGTCTTACTTGTTATTGTACAGGTATGTACGTCCTTGTTATTGTACAGGTATGTACGTCCTTGTTATTGTACAGGTATGTACGTCCTTGTTATTGTGCAGGTATGTACGTCTTACTTGTTATTGTACAGGTATGTACGTCTTACTTGTTATTGTGCAGGTATGTACGTCTTACTTGTTATTGTGCAGGTATGTACGTCTTACTTGTTATTGTGCAGGTATGTACGTCTTACTTGTTATTGTACAGGTATGTACGTCTTACTTGTTATTGTACAGGTATGTACGTCTTACTTGTTATTGTGCAGGTATGTACGTCTTACTTGTTATTGTACAGGTATGTACGTCCTTGTTATTGTACAGGTATGCACGTCCTTGTTATTGTACAGGTATGTACGTCCTTGTTATTTTACAGGTATGTACGTCTTACTTGTTATTGTACAGGTATGTACGTCCTACTTGTTATTGTACAGGTATATACGTCTTACTTGTTATTGTACAGGTATGTACGTCCTACTTGTTATTGTACAGGTATGTACGTCCTTGTTATTGTACAGGTATGTACGTCCTTGTTATTGTACAGGTATGTACGTCTTACTTGTTATTGTACAGGTATGTACGTCCTACTTGTTATTGTACAGGTATGTACGTCCTTGTTATTGTACAGGTATGTACGTCCTTGTTATTGTACAGGTATGTACGTCCTAGGTATTGTACAGGTATGTGCGTCCTTGTTATTGTACATGTATGTACGTCCTTGTTATTGTACAGGTATGTAAGTCCTACTTGTTATAGTACAAGTATGTACGTCCTTATTATTGAACAGGCATGTACGTCCTTGTTATTGTACATGTATGTACGTCCTTGTTATTGTACAGGTATGTACGTCCTTGTTATTGAACAGGTATGTACGTCCTTGTTATTGTACAGGTATGAACGTCCTTGTTATTGTACATGTATGTACGTCTTTGTTATTGTACATGTATTTACATCCTTGTTATTGTACAGGTATGTACTTCCTACTTGTTATTGTACAGGTATGTACGTCTTACTTGTTATTGTACAGGTATGTACGTCTTACTTGTTATTGTACAGGTATGTACGTCCTACTTTTTATTGTACAGGTATGTACGTCCTACTTTTTATTGTACAGGTATGTACGTCCTACTTGTTATTGAACAGGTATGTACGTCCTACTTGATATTGTACAGGTATGTACGTCCTAGTTGTTATAGTACAAGTATGTACGTCCTTGTTATTGTGCAGGTATGTACGTCCTACTTGTTATTGTATAGGTATGTACGTCCTACTTGTTATTGTACAGGTATGTACGTCTTACTTGTTATTGTACAGGTATGTACGTCCTACTTGTTATTGTACAGGTATGTACGTCTTACTTGTTATTGTACAGGTATGTACGTCCTTGTTATTGTACAGGTATGTACGTCCTTGTTATTGTACAGGTATGTACGTCCTTGTTATTGTACAGGTATGTACGTCTTACTTGTTATTGTACAGGTATGTACGTCTTACTTGTTATTGTGCAGGTATGTACGTCTTACTTGTTATTGTGCAGGTATGTACGTCTTACTTGTTATTGTGCAGGTATGTACGTCTTACTTGTTATTGTACAGGTATGTACGTCTTACTTGTTATTGTACAGGTATGTACGTCTTACTTGTTATTGTGCAGGTATGTACGTCTTACTTGTTATTGTACAGGTATGTACGTCCTTGTTATTGTACAGGTATGCACGTCCTTGTTATTGTACAGGTATGTACGTCCTTGTTATTTTACAGGTATGTACGTCTTACTTGTTATTGTACAGGTATGTACGTCCTACTTGTTATTGTACAGGTATATACGTCTTACTTGTTATTGTACAGGTATGTACGTCCTACTTGTTATTGTACAGGTATGTACGTCCTTGTTATTGTACAGGTATGTACGTCCTTGTTATTGTACAGGTATGTACGTCTTACTTGTTATTGTACAGGTATGTACGTCCTACTTGTTATTGTACAGGTATGTACGTCCTTGTTATTGTACAGGTATGTACGTCCTTGTTATTGTACAGGTATGTACGTCCTTGTTATTGAACAGGTATGTACGTCCTTGTTATTGAACAGGTATGTACGTCCTTGTTATTGTACAGGTATGTACGTCTTACTTGTTATTGTACAGGTATGTACGTCTTACTTGTTATTGTACAGGTATGTACGTCTTACTTGTTATTGTGCAGGTATGTACGTCCTACTTGTTATTGTACAGGTATGTACGTCTTACTTGTTATTGTACAGGTATGTACGTCCTACTTGTTATTGTACAGGTATGTACGTCTTACTTGTTATTGTACAGGTATGTACGTCCTACTTTTTATTGTACAGGTATGTACGTCCTACTTGTTATTGTACAGGTATGTACGTCCTAGTTGTTATAGTACAGGTATGTACGTCTTACTTGTTATTGTACAGGTATGTACGTCCTACTTGTTATTGTACAGGTATGTACGTCTTACTTGTTATTGTACAGGTATGTACGTCCTGCTTGTTATTGTACAGGTATGTACGTCCTTGTTATTGTACAGGTATGCACGTCCTTGTTATTGTACAGGTATGTACGTCCTTGTTATTGTACAGGTATGTACGTCTTTGTTATTGTACAGGTATGCACGTCCTTGTTATTGTACAGGTATGTACGTCCTTGTTATTGTACAGGTATGTACGTCCTTGTTATTGTACAGGTATGTACGTCCTTGTTATTGTACAGGTATGTACGTCCTTGTTATTGAACAGATATGTACGTCCTTGGTATTATACAGGTATGTACGTCTTTGTTATTGTACAGGTATGTACGTCCTTGTTATTGTACAGGTATGTACGTCTTTGTTATTGTACAGGTATGTACGTCCTTGTTATTGTACATGTATTTACATCCTTGTTATTGTACAGGTATGTACTTCCTACTTGTTATAGAACAGGTATGTACGTCCTACTTGTTATAATACAGGCATGTACGTCCTTGTTGTTGTAGTTCAGGTGTGTAGGTCCTAGTTATTATAGTACAGGTATGTATGTCCTACTTGTTATTGAACATGTCTGTACGCGCTTGTTGCTAGAGTACAGGTTTGTACGTCCTCGTTATTATTGTACAGGTATGTACGTCCTACTTGTTATTGTACAGGTATGTACGTCTTACTTGTTATTGTACAGGTATGTACGTCCTACTTGTTATTGTACAGGTATGTACGTCCTTGTTATTGTACAGGTATGTACGTCCTTGTTGTTGTAGTTCAGGTGTGTAGGTCCTAGTTATTATAGTACAGGTATGTATGTCCTACTTGTTATTGTACATGTCTGTACGCGCTTGTTGCTAGAGTACAGGTTTGTACGTCCTCGTTATTATTGTATAGATATGTACGCCCTAGTGTTTATTGTATAGGTACGTAAGTACTAGTCATATTGTACAGGTATATGCGTCCTAGTTGTTATAGTACATGTATGTACGTCCTACTTGTTATTGTACAGGTATGTACGTCTTACTTGTTATTGTACAGGTATATGCGTCCTAGTTGTTATAGTACATGTATGTACGTCCTACTTGTTATTGTACAGGTATGTACGTCTTACTTGTTATTGTACAGGTATGTACGTCTTACTTGTTATTGTACAGGTATGTACGACCTAGTTGTTATAGTACAGGTATGTACGTCCTTGTTATTGTACAGGTATGTACGTATTACTTGTTATTGTACAGGTATGTACGTCCTAGTTGTTATTGTACAGGTATGTACGTCCTTGTTATTGTACAGGTATGTACGTCTTACTTGTTATTGTACAGGTATGTACGTCCTACTTGTTATTGTACAGGTATGTACGTCCTTGTTATTGTACAGGTACGTACGTCCTAGTTGTTATAGTACAGGTATGTACGTCTTTGTTATTGTACAGGTATGCACGTCCTTGTTTTTGTACAGGTATGTACGTCCTTGTTATTGTACAGGTATGTACGTCCTTGTTATTGTACAGGTATGTACGTCCTTGTTATTGTACAGGTATGTACGTCCTTGTTATTGTACAGGTATGTACGTCCTAGTTGTTATAGTACAGGTATGTACGTCCTTGTTATTGTACAGGTATGTACGTCCTAGTTGTTATTGTACAGGTATGTACGTCCTTGTTATTGTACAGGTATGTACGTCCTAGTTGTTATAGTACAGGTATGTACGTCCTTGTTATTGTACAGGTATGTACGTCCTTGTTATTGTACAGGTATGTATGTCCTTGTTATTGTACAGTTATGTACGTCCTTGTTATTGTACAGGTATGTACGTCCTTGTTATTGTACAGGTATGTACGTCCTAGTTGTTATAGTACAGGTATGTACGTCCTAGTTGTTATAGTACAGGTATGTACGTCCTTGTTATTGTACAGGTATGTACGTCCTTGTTATTGTACAGGTATGTACGTCCTTGTTATTGTACAGGTATGTACGTCCTTGTTATTGTACAGGTATGTACGTCTTACTTGTTATTGTACAGGTATGTACGTCCTAGGTATTGTACAGGTATGTGCGTCCTTGTTATTGTACATGTATGTACGTCCTTGTTATTGTACAGGTATGTAAGTCCTACTTGTTATAGTACAAGTATGTACGTCCTTATTATTGAACAGGCATGTACGTCCTTGTTATTGTACATGTATGTACGTCCTTGTTATTGTACAGGTATGTACGTCCTTGTTATTGAACAGGTATGTACGTCCTTGTTATTGTACAGGTATGAACGTCCTTGTTATTGTACATGTATGTACGTCTTTGTTATTGTACATGTATTTACATCCTTGTTATTGTACAGGTATGTACTTCCTACTTGTTATTGTACAGGTATGTACGTCTTACTTGTTATTGTACAGGTATGTACGTCTTACTTGTTATTGTACAGGTATGTACGTCTTACTTGTTATTGTACAGGTATGTACGTCCTACTTGTTATTGTACAGGTATGTACGTCTTACTTGTTATTGTACAGGTATGTACGTCCTTGTTATTGTACAGGTATGTACGTCCTTGTTATTGTACAGGTATGTACGTCCTTGTTATTGTGCAGGTATGTACGTCTTACTTGTTATTGTACAGGTATGTACGTCTTACTTGTTATTGTGCAGGTATGTACGTCTTACTTGTTATTGTGCAGGTATGTACGTCTTACTTGTTATTGTGCAGGTATGTACGTCTTACTTGTTATTGTACAGGTATGTACGTCTTACTTGTTATTGTACAGGTATGTACGTCTTACTTGTTATTGTGCAGGTATGTACGTCTTACTTGTTATTGTACAGGTATGTACGTCCTTGTTATTGTACAGGTATGCACGTCCTTGTTATTGTACAGGTATGTACGTCCTTGTTATTTTACAGGTATGTACGTCTTACTTGTTATTGTACAGGTATGTACGTCCTACTTGTTATTGTACAGGTATATACGTCTTACTTGTTATTGTACAGGTATGTACGTCCTACTTGTTATTGTACAGGTATGTACGTCCTTGTTATTGTACAGGTATGTACGTCCTTGTTATTGTACAGGTATGTACGTCTTACTTGTTATTGTACAGGTATGTACGTCCTACTTGTTATTGTACAGGTATGTACGTCCTTGTTATTGTACAGGTATGTACGTCCTTGTTATTGTACAGGTATGTACGTCCTAGGTATTGTACAGGTATGTGCGTCCTTGTTATTGTACATGTATGTACGTCCTTGTTATTGTACAGGTATGTAAGTCCTACTTGTTATAGTACAAGTATGTACGTCCTTATTATTGAACAGGCATGTACGTCCTTGTTATTGTACATGTATGTACGTCCTTGTTATTGTACAGGTATGTACGTCCTTGTTATTGAACAGGTATGTACGTCCTTGTTATTGTACAGGTATGAACGTCCTTGTTATTGTACATGTATGTACGTCTTTGTTATTGTACATGTATTTACATCCTTGTTATTGTACAGGTATGTACTTCCTACTTGTTATTGTACAGGTATGTACGTCTTACTTGTTATTGTACAGGTATGTACGTCTTACTTGTTATTGTACAGGTATGTACGTCCTACTTTTTATTGTACAGGTATGTACGTCCTACTTTTTATTGTACAGGTATGTACGTCCTACTTGTTATTGAACAGGTATGTACGTCCTACTTGATATTGTACAGGTATGTACGTCCTAGTTGTTATAGTACAAGTATGTACGTCCTTGTTATTGTGCAGGTATGTACGTCCTACTTGTTATTGTATAGGTATGTACGTCCTACTTGTTATTGTACAGGTATGTACGTCTTACTTGTTATTGTACAGGTATGTACGTCCTACTTGTTATTGTACAGGTATGTACGTCTTACTTGTTATTGTACAGGTATGTACGTCCTTGTTATTGTACAGGTATGTACGTCCTTGTTATTGTACAGGTATGTACGTCCTTGTTATTGTACAGGTATGTACGTCTTACTTGTTATTGTACAGGTATGTACGTCTTACTTGTTATTGTGCAGGTATGTACGTCTTACTTGTTATTGTGCAGGTATGTACGTCTTACTTGTTATTGTGCAGGTATGTACGTCTTACTTGTTATTGTACAGGTATGTACGTCTTACTTGTTATTGTACAGGTATGTACGTCTTACTTGTTATTGTGCAGGTATGTACGTCTTACTTGTTATTGTACAGGTATGTACGTCCTTGTTATTGTACAGGTATGCACGTCCTTGTTATTGTACAGGTATGTACGTCCTTGTTATTTTACAGGTATGTACGTCTTACTTGTTATTGTACAGGTATGTACGTCCTACTTGTTATTGTACAGGTATATACGTCTTACTTGTTATTGTACAGGTATGTACGTCCTACTTGTTATTGTACAGGTATGTACGTCCTTGTTATTGTACAGGTATGTACGTCCTTGTTATTGTACAGGTATGTACGTCTTACTTGTTATTGTACAGGTATGTACGTCCTACTTGTTATTGTACAGGTATGTACGTCCTTGTTATTGTACAGGTATGTACGTCCTTGTTATTGTACAGGTATGTACGTCCTTGTTATTGAACAGGTATGTACGTCCTTGTTATTGAACAGGTATGTACGTCCTTGTTATTGTACAGGTATGTACGTCTTACTTGTTATTGTACAGGTATGTACGTCTTACTTGTTATTGTACAGGTATGTACGTCTTACTTGTTATTGTGCAGGTATGTACGTCCTACTTGTTATTGTACAGGTATTTACGTCTTACTTGTTATTGTACAGGTATGTACGTCCTACTTGTTATTGTACAGGTATGTACGTCTTACTTGTTATTGTACAGGTATGTACGTCCTACTTTTTATTGTACAGGTATGTACGTCCTACTTGTTATTGTACAGGTATGTACGTCCTAGTTGTTATAGTACAGGTATGTACGTCTTACTTGTTATTGTACAGGTATGTACGTCCTACTTGTTATTGTACAGGTATGTACGTCTTACTTGTTATTGTACAGGTATGTACGTCCTGCTTGTTATTGTACAGGTATGTACGTCCTTGTTATTGTACAGGTATGCACGTCCTTGTTATTGTACAGGTATGTACGTCCTTGTTATTGTACAGGTATGTACGTCTTTGTTATTGTACAGGTATGCACGTCCTTGTTATTGTACAGGTATGTACGTCCTTGTTATTGTACAGGTATGTACGTCCTTGTTATTGTACAGGTATGTACGTCCTTGTTATTGTACAGGTATGTACGTCCTTGTTATTGAACAGATATGTACGTCCTTGGTATTATACAGGTATGTACGTCTTTGTTGTTGTACAGGTATGTACGTCCTTGTTATTGTACAGGTATGTACGTCTTTGTTATTGTACAGGTATGTACGTCCTTGTTATTGTACATGTATTTACATCCTTGTTATTGTACAGGTATGTACTTCCTACTTGTTATAGAACAGGTATGTACGTCCTACTTGTTATAATACAGGCATGTACGTCCTTGTTGTTGTAGTTCAGGTGTGTAGGTCCTAGTTATTATAGTACAGGTATGTATGTCCTACTTGTTATTGAACATGTCTGTACGCGCTTGTTGCTAGAGTACAGGTTTGTACGTCCTCGTTATTATTGTACAGGTATGTACGTCCTACTTGTTATTGTACAGGTATGTACGTCTTACTTGTTATTGTACAGGTATGTACGTCCTACTTGTTATTGTACAGGTATGTACGTCCTTGTTATTGTACAGGTATGTACGTCCTTGTTATTGTACAGGTATGTACGTCTTACTTGTTATTGTACAGGTATGTACGTCCTACTTGTTATTGTACAGGTATGTACGTCCTTGTTATTGTACAGGTATGTACGTCCTTGTTATTGTACAGGTATGTACGTCCTTGTTATTGAACAGGTATGTACGTCCTTGTTATTGAACAGGTATGTACGTCCTTGTTATTGTACAGGTATGTACGTCTTACTTGTTATTGTACAGGTATGTACGTCTTACTTGTTATTGTACAGGTATGTACGTCTTACTTGTTATTGTGCAGGTATGTACGTCCTACTTGTTATTGTACAGGTATGTACGTCTTACTTGTTATTGTACAGGTATGTACGTCCTACTTGTTATTGTACAGGTATGTACGTCTTACTTGTTATTGTACAGGTATGTACGTCCTACTTTTTATTGTACAGGTATGTACGTCCTACTTGTTATTGTACAGGTATGTACGTCCTAGTTGTTATAGTACAGGTATGTACGTCTTACTTGTTATTGTACAGGTATGTACGTCCTACTTGTTATTGTACAGGTTTGTACGTCTTACTTGTTATTGTACAGGTATGTACGTCCTGCTTGTTATTGTACAGGTATGTACGTCCTTGTTATTGTACAGGTATGCACGTCCTTGTTATTGTACAGGTATGCACGTCCTTGTTATTGTACAGGTATGTACGTCTTTGTTATTGTACAGGTATGCACGTCCTTGTTATTGTACAGGTATGTACGTCCTTGTTATTGTACAGGTATGTACGTCCTTGTTATTGTACAGGTATGTACGTCCTTGTTATTGTACAGGTATGTACGTCCTTGTTATTGAACAGATATGTACGTCCTTGGTATTGTACAGGTATGTACGTCTTTGTTATTGTACAGGTATGTACGTCCTTGTTATTGTACATGTATGTACGTCTTTGTTATTGTACAGGTATGTACGTCCTTGTTATTGTACATGTATTTACATCCTTGTTATTGTACAGGTATGTACTTCCTACTTGTTATAGAACAGGTATGTACGTCCTACTTGTTATAATACAGGCATGTACGTCCTTGTTGTTGTAGTTCAGGTGTGTAGGTCCTAGTTATTATAGTACAGGTATGTATGTCCTACTTGTTATTGTACATGTCTGTACGCGCTTGTTGCTAGAGTACAGGTTTGTACGTCCTCGTTATTATTGTATAGATATGTACGCCCTAGTGTTTATTGTATAGGTATGTTAGTCCTAGTCATTTTGTACAGGTATATGCGTCCTAGTTGTTATAGTACAGGTATGTACGTCTTACTTGTTATTGTACAGGTATGTACGTCCTTGTTATTGTACAGGTATATGCGTCCTAGTTGTTATAGTACAGGTATGTACGTCTTACTTGTTATTGTACAGGTATGTACGTCCTACTTGTTATTGTACAGGTATGTACGTCTTACTTGTTATTGTACAGGTATGTACATCCTGCTTGTTATTGTACAGGTATGTACGTCCTTGTTATTGTACAGGTATGCACGTCCTTGTTATTGTACAGGTATGTACGTCCTTGTTATTGTATAGGTATGTACGTCCTTGTTATAGTACAGGTATGTACGTCTTTGTTATTGTACAGGTATGCACGTCCTTGTTATTGTACAGGTATGCACGTCCTTGTTATTGTACAGGTATGTACGTCCTTGTTATTGTACAGGTATGTACGTCTTTGTTATTGTACAGGTATGCACGTCCTTGTTATTGTACAGGTATGTACGTCCTTGTTATTGTACAGGTATGTACGTCCTAGTTGTTATAGTACAGGTATGTACGTCCTTGTTATTGTACAGGTATGTACGTCCTAGTTGTTATTGTACAGGTATGTACGTCCTTGTTATTGTACAGGTATGTACGTCCTAGTTGTTATAGTACAGGTATGTACGTCCTTGTTATTGTACAGGTATGTACGTCCTTGGTATTGTACAGGTATGTATGTCCTTGTTATTGTACAGTTATGTACGTCCTTGTTATTGTACAGGTATGTACGTCCTTGTTATTGTACAGGTATGTACGTCCTAGTTGTTATAGTACAAGAATGTACGTCCTAGTTGTTATAGTACAGGTATGTACGTCCTTGTTATTGTACAGGTATGTACGTCCTTGTTATTGTACAGGTATGCACGTCCTTGTTATTGTACAGGTATGTGCGTCCTTGTTATTGTACAGGTATGTACGTCTTTGTTATTGTACAGGTATGCACGTCCTTGTTTTTGTACAGGTATGTACGTCCTTGTTATTGTACAGGTATGTACGTCCTTGTTATTGTACAGGTATGTACGTCCTTGTTATTGTACAGGTATGTACGTCTTTGTTATTGTACAGGTATGCACATCCTTGTTATTGTACAGGTATGTAAATCCTTGTTATTGTACAGGTATGTACGTCCTTGTTATTGTACAGGTATGTACGTCCTTGTTATTGTACAGGTATGTACGTCCTTGATATTGTACAGGTATGTACGTCCTTGTTATTGTACAGGTATGTACGTCCTTGTTATTGTACAGGTATGGACGTCCTTGTTATTGTACAGGTATGTACGGCTTTGTTATTGTACAGGTATGTACGTCTTTGTTATTGTACAGGTATGCACGTCCTTGTTATTGTACAGGTATGTACGTCCTTGTTATTGTACAGGTATGTACGTCCTTGTTATTGTACAGGTATGTACGTCTTTGTTATTGTACAGGTATGTACGTCTTACTTGTTATTGTACAGGTATGTACGTCCTACTTGTTATAGTACAGGTATGTACGTCCTTGTTATTGTACAGGTATGTACGTCCTTGTTATTGTACAGGTATGTACGTCCTTGTTATTGTACAGGTATGTACGTCCTTGTTATTGAACAGGTATTACGTCCTTGGTATTGTACAGGTATGTACGTCTTTGTTATTGAACAGGTATGTACGTCCTTGTTATTGTACATGTATGTACATCTTTGTTATTGTACATGTATTTACATCCTTGTTATTGTACAGGTATGTACTTCCTACTTGTTATAGAACAGGTATGTACGTCCTACTTGTTATAATACAGGCATGTACGTCCTTGTTGTTGTAGTTCAGGTGTGTACGTCCTAGTTATTATAGTACAGGTATGTATGTCCTACTTGTTATTGTACAGGTATGTACGTCCTAGTTGTTATTGTACATGTATGTACGCGCTTGTTGCTAGAGTACAGGTTTGTACGTCCTCGTTATTATTGTATAGATATGTACGCCCTAGTGTTTATTGTATAGGTACGTAAGTCCTAGTCATATTGTACAGGTATATGCGTCCTAGTTGTTATAGTACAGGTATGTACGTCCTAGTTGTTATAGTACAGGTATGTACGTCTTACTTGTTATTGTACAGGTATGTACGTCCTTGTTATTGTACAGGTATGTACGTCCTAGTTGTTATTGTACAGGTATGTACGTCCTTGTTATTGTACAGGTATGTACGTCTTACTTGTTATTGTACAGGTATGTACGTCCTTGTTATTGTACAGGTATGTACGTCCTAGTTGTTATTGTACAGGTATGTACGTCCTTGTTATAGTACATGTATGTACGTCTTACTTGTTATTGTACAGGTATGTACGTCCTTGTTATTGTACAGGTATGTACGTCCTTGTTATTGTACAGGTATGTACGTCCTTGTTATTGTACAGGTATGTACGTCTTACTTGTTATTGTACAGGTATGTACGTCTTACTTGTTATTGTACATGTATGTACGTCTTACTTGTTATTGTACAGGTATGTACGTCCTTGTTATTGTACAGGTATGTACGTCCTTGTTATTGTACAGGTATGTACGTCTTACTTGTTATTGTACAGGTATGTACGTCCTTGTTATTGTACAGGTATGTACGTCTTACTTGTTATTGTACAGGTATGTACGTCTTACTTGTTATTGTACAGGTATGTACGTCTTACTTGTTATTGTACAGGTATGTACGTCCTTGTTATTGTACAGGTATGCACGTCCTTGTTATTGTACAGGTATGTACGTCCTTGTTATTGTACAGGTATGTACGTCTTACTTGTTATTGTACAGGTATGTACGTCTTACTTGTTATTGTACAGGTATGTACGTCTTACTTGTTATTGTACAGGTATGTACGTCCTTGTTATTGTACAGGTATGCACGTCCTTGTTATTGTAAAGGTATGTACGTCCTTGTTATTGTACAGGTATGCACGTCCTTGTTATTGTACAGGTATGTACGTCCTTGTTATTGTACAGGTATGTACATCTTACTTGTTATTGTACAGGTATGTACGTCTTACTTGTTATTGTACATGTATGTACGTCTTACTTGTTATTGTACAGGTATGTACGTCCTACTTGTTATTGTACAGGTATGTACGTCTTACTTGTTATTGTACAGGTATGTACGTCCTGCTTGTTATTGTACAGGTATGTACGTCTTACTTGTTATTGTACAGGTGTGTGCGTCCTTGTTATTGTACAAGTATGTACGTCCTTGTTATTGTACAAGTATGAACGTCCTACTTGTTATTGTACAGGTATGTACGTCCTACTTGTTATTGTACAGGTGTGTGCGTCCTATTTGTTATTGTACAAGTATGTACGTCCTTGTTATTGTACAGGTATGTACGTCTTACTTGTTTTTGTACAGGTATGTACGTCCTACTTGTTATTGTACAGGTGTGTGCGTCCTTGTTATTTTACAGGTATGTACGTCCTAGTTGTTATTGTACAGGTATGTACGTTCTTGTTGTTATAGTACAGGTATGTACGTCCTACTTGTTATTGTACTGGTGTGTGCGTCCTTGTTATTGTACAGGTATGTACGTCCTAGTTGTTATTGTACAGGTATGTATGTCCTAGTTGTTGTAGTACAGGTATGTACGTCCTAGTTGTTGTAGTACAGGTATGTACGTCTTAGTTGTTGTAGTACAGGTATGTATGTCCTAGTTGTTGTAGTACAGGTATGTATGTCCTAGTTGTTATTGTACAGGTATGTATGTCCTAGTTGTTGTAGTACAGGTATGTATGTCCTAGTTGTTATTGTACAGGTATGTACGTCCTAGTTGTTATAGTACAGGTATGTACGTCCTAGTTGTTATAGTATAAGTATGTACGTCCTATTTGTTATGGTACAGGTATGTACGTCCTAGTTTTTATAGTACATGAATGGATGTTCTACTTGTTATTGTACAGGTATGTACGTCCTTCTTGTTATAGTACAGTTGTGTACGCCCTAGATTTTATTGTATAGGTATGTACGTCCTAGATGTTATGTTATAGTCTATCTACATCCTTATTTGTATACAGGTGTGATTGTCTTATTTTCTATATATGTTTATAAATCGATGTTTGTCGACTGATGGCAAACAAGCTAACACAGGGATTAGAGAGATGCAGGTTGATCAGAAATGTGGGCAAATTTTGTGGACGCCATGTTTGTCTCATTGAGATATATTCTGTATCTTTAAGTGATATGAAGATGGACGTTTTGAGTAAGCTCATTAGTATGCTTACTTGTTATTATTGACAATGACTCGGTTCTCCTTTCGAGGATGTTCATAGGTATGAGATACAAATGTTCATGTGTTGACGTTACTGTTTCAGGATGTATTATTTCAAGCATTAAAACAAACGAAAGTCGTGGAAGAGGAAGTGAAGAAGCTACAGACAGTGCCTCAGGTAATAAATAAAGGAATAGAAACGCTAAACCAAACCTTATGTCCCGACTGCAAAAGCAAACTGCTGGATAAAACCTCTCCACCTCAGGGATCGATAACTAAGAAAAAGGATTCCAAAACGATCAAACGACTACCAATTGAATGTCAGAGTGTTATAAAACAAATGGAAATACTGCTCATTAAAAAAGAAAGGCTGAACAAAGAAGGTGATGATGCCGAGGAGTACGGCACAAATGAGGAATGGTACCAACAAACGATATCTGATCTGAGGGCTCAGCACGAGAGAGATGTAAAGGGACTGCGAATGGAGGTAGACCAGCAAAAGAGAGAGGCAGGTGACGCAAAACGACGAGAACAAGAGCTAGAAGAGAGGTATGAGAAAAAGGATGCTGATCTTCAGAAGTCTATTGATAGCTATAAAATAAGCATGGTGACGAAAAATCGAACCATTGAGAATATGGAAGCGGACCGGAAAAGAGATCGATTGAGGATAAAAAGGCTGGAGAACGACATCAAAATATTAGATAAAAGAATCATTGAACTCAGTCATCCGAATCCACAAGAAAAATCGACCCAGACAGAACTTAGTAACCTCAATCCACAGATAAAATCGACCCAGACAGAACTTAGTAACCTCAATCCACAGATAAAATCGACCCAGACGGAACTTAGTAACCTCAATCCACAGATAAAGTCGACCCAGACAGAACCACAACAAGAGAAGAAATCATGGTCTTTATTCGGTGGAGGTAATGTTGTTGATTTGATAACTGTAGAAACCGATAAAGGTTGTATACTAAAACGGAAGGTGATAGATAATGATTTGGAAAGATAGTGATACACCACAAAAAGATGTTGTTTTTTATCAATTGTGTACATGGCGGGTGTCGTCGATGAAGCAGAAGACACTTACTCTTCCGGAACGCCTAGTCTTATCCTCTTGTACGTTTACAATGGTTTCCATGTTAATCGTTCCTTTGTTCATATTTTGCCCCTGGTTTAATCGATTTTGAATTCGGATTAAGATTTTGTTATGTCTATAAGGTGTCCTGGAAAATGTGTATGAGATATCCTAGAGGCGAATAAGAAATAAAGCCTATTCGATTTAATTACGCTTTAGGTAATAGTTGGTCACATATGTGGGAGATTAAATACGTCCCCTAATCTCGATTTAGGACTGACCCAATACAGCGTATCCCGATGGCATATTTAGTACAGTTGATGACATTCCCAAAGATATTTGTTGAAATCAAATATTTTTGCGAAGGGTCAGATATTTAACAAGTTAATGTTCTCAGTTTAATTTTATAAATCTAGTTATATATGATTAAAACGGCAGGTGTATCGAAAGATGAACTGAACGCCGAACGGATAGAAAACGAAAAACTACGCAATAGCTATCGAAGAATTCTACAGCAGAGAGAACAAGCAGAGAAAGCATTACAGGAGAAGAACAATCAACTTGTACAGCTGAACCAATCCTACCGTGACCAGACGAAACAGATCACGGATCTACGTAAGTACCATACCGAGTATCTTATTTTATTTTTATATTTTCGAAATAACCGAACAATTTCTCAGAATTGATCAAGACGGAATACTTAAATATGCAGAGTTCCTCTACATTTCAAATCTCTGAGCAAAGGATTATATCCGAACTGAAAATGTATGGGGTCACCTGCCCGACCATGTGGGTTTTGTCCGGGTACTCTGGTATCCTCCCACAATAAGACCCCTCGCGCGTTAACATCAGGGCCAACAAGAGTGACATGTAAAAGTTACATAACTTGTTTCATAATTGTTTTAAAACGAATAAAGTTTAAAACTGCTGATTGAGCTATATTATCATACATTATATTTTAGACATGGTTATTCCATACATCTTACCTAACTAAAATATTGAACACGTTAACTGCTTTAAATGTCAGAATTTATTACTCATTAGGAAAGCAGTGTTGGTGTGTTTTGAGCATTTGCAGGTTAACGCATCAGTTTAAATACAAATAGTCTATTTAATAAATAAAATGAATGTACATTTTCACGACAGAGTCTAAGTTAGAGGAGCTGATTATTTTAAAGGAAGAAAATGCTAAACTACATTCCAACATTCAGAACGCCAAAGAAAAGGAGAGAAAAACGGAGGCAGCTTTACAGGAAAAAAACATTGAGCTCGCACGTTTACGTGAGTATTGTTTATCAGATGAGTGGTGTGTAGTCTGTAGTCATGTGTAGAACCCATGGCTTCTGATTGATGGCAGGATGATTTGTGAGACTAAATGAACTGAGAGTTAAATGTAAAGACACAATATCATTGATACATCCATATCTAAATGGTGTAACTCGATATGTTTAAGATTGTTTTAACCTTAAACAAAATAACACGTGATTTGTACACATCCTTTACAAAGCAGTGTTGATGTCTTTTCAACATTTATTGGTTAAAGCATCAGTTTACATACACATAGTTTATAGTAAAGCCCATGTACATTGTCATCGACAGAGGCCTGGAAAGAGGAGCTGAATATTTTAAAGGAAGAAAATGCTAAACTGCATTCTGACATTCAGAACGCCAAAGAAAAGGAGAGAAAAACGGAGGCAGCTTTACAAGAAAAAAACTTTGAGCTCGAACGTGTACATTCACAATTAGACAAAATACAAAATGAAAACACCAACCTGGATGCTAATCTACGTAAGTATGTTGTATTAGATGAGCGGTGTGTAGCCTGTAATCTTGTGTAGAACCTATTAACTTTGATAGATGGCAGGACAATTTGTGAAGAGACTAAATGAAATGACAGTAAATATAACTACACAATACCATTGGTACATAAATATATTAATTGTGTTACTATAAATATGTACGTTTTCCTAAACCTTATAAAAGATAACACGTGCTTTTCACACGTCCTGTTGATTATCTTTACTTTATAGAACATAAGGCCGAGGAACAACAGAAAGAGAAGAAACAGCTTGACGATTCTCGTCAGGAAATACAACACCTACTCTCCGATCTAAGTAAGTTGTACATATTCACCTTTCCACCTCAGCCAAAAACACAAAAAAAAATTAGATTTTTTTTATTTGAATTTGTTTTGTTCAAAGCGTTACTGGATATGTGTTTTAACCTAGGTAACCCTACTTACGCGCGTATTGACCGATTTTTCGAAAGATTTAATGCTTTTAACTATGCGTCAGTATTACAATCATTCAAAATACAAAACTGTACCCGTTAATGATAAAGACGTATCTATATTGGATACAAGAACTGCAGAATGATCCATATTGGCAAAGTTTTATCACTGGTTGTTCTCATTGCTCAACCAAGCCATTATCAAAACTTCTTTCTACCATTCCTAGTACCGTTAACTCAGGGCTTCAGTCTTATTGTGACACTATATACTCCAGGAGTGGCATTAACAGGATAATGGGATGTGGATGTTAAAAAAGCTCTGCTGAACAGTCTGAGCACCCGCTTCTAAAAAATGTTTTGTCTATCAATATATTTGATTTTTCCACCCTGTACACTACCATACCGATTACCAAACTGAAAGAACGTCTTCGGTCTCTTATCATGAGAGCTTTCTTTTCCAAGAAAAGTGGACGATGAGATACAAATACATTGATGTAATCTTGGAGTACAGGATGTCTCAAAAATACATCTCCCGACTTTGATTTCGTAATCACAAATGAATATAGCTCATATCTTTAAAATTGAACGTATATGCTAAAGCCCAAATGAATAGAATTCAATTGACGAGACGCACGCATTTTGATGACATCATCATTTTTTGTGATGACGTCATAATTGAAACAGATGATGTCATCAAAAATTAGTAAAATTGTAGAATTGATTCCAAAATGGAGGTTTCAAAGCAGGTAGTTGCAATTTATTATGGAAATGATAAATCGCCAACTACAGTGCAATCATTATTGAGAAAACATCATCCAGATTTAAAACCAATTTGCAGGAAGAAAATTTACAGAATAATAGTTAAATTTGAAAAGCATGGATGTCTGAAAGACAGAAGAAAGGGAAACAGTGGGAGATCAAAAAGTGGACGTTGTGAGGAGAACATCAGCGAAGTAAAGGCCATAATTGAGGAAACACCACAAAGATCTGCGAGGAAAGTAGTAAATGATGTTACCAACAAACCAAGCAGGGCAACAGTTCAGCGAATATTAAAATTTGACCTTAAACTGACTCCGTATAAAGTGTCAACAATGCAACATTTGAAAACCACAGACATTTCATCAAGGTTAGCGTTTGCAAATTGGATGTTGGACCACATTGACGTTTGTGACCGTATTTGGTTTTCTGATAAGGCCCATTTCACATTGGATGCACATGTTAACAAGCAAAATATGCGTTATTGGGGAACCTCTTAACCAGACATCCACGAAGAAAAGCCTCTCCATAGTGAGAAAGTTACAGTGTGGGCTGCTCTGAGTAGCACGGGATTTATTGGACCTTTTTCTATGAGTGTGAGGGAGAAACCGCTACTGTAACCGCAGATTGGTATTTTGATTTACTACGCAAGAAGTTTCTACCAGCTTTGAGAAAAAGAAAAGTTAATCTTCCCGAAATCTGGTTTCAGCAAGATGGCGCTGCTCCGCACACTGCAATCCGCGTGTTGACATGGTTGAAGGAAATGTTCGGTGATCAGCTGATATCCCTGCGGACTGATATTGTGTGGCCACCTCATTCCCCCGAATACATGTAAGGAAGTTGTTCGCAATTTCAGGGACAGAGCACAGCTAGTCATCAGACAGAAAGGTGGACATTTTAAGCATGTCATATAGTAACGTCATAAAATATTGGAAATCGGGACAAATTTGTAACGTCGCCGGAATTTGTTTCTCTAATGTGAATAATAAAATTTTCACTATTAATAATTCTTTCCTTTGCTTATTATGTATCAACAGAATTTTATTTTCAATAGCTTTCAGCCAATATCGGTTTTACACATGTACCTATCCGGTAGAGTAAATTATTACAGTTTATAGTCGGGACATGTATTTTGAAACACCCTGTATACTGTGTGAAAAACACAACAAAAGCTAGGATGAAATATACTGAGGAAGATACTGTTTCGTACGAATGATTGAATTCCTGGTTGACAATATCGAGGCTGAATTTGTCGACAGGTTGATCAGGACGGGTTACAAAACCCTTTCAATTTCACTTTCAGGTATATCAACGATTTGTTGTTTATAAAACAACAAGCAGTTTGCCGACCTAGTCGATCGTATATACCCAACTTAACCTAAGATTAAATACACAACAAAGACTACAGACTCTCCTTCTTCAGCTTCTTACCTCGATCTTTAAATAAACTATGCCTACAAGGGCAACTTACTACTAAGCTGTATGATATTCGTGACGGTTTCGATTTCCTGATCGTGAACTTTTCCTTTCTTGATAGTAACATCCCTACATCTCCATCCTCAGGAGTAGCAATTGATTCGTTATTCTAGGGATTGCTCTGAATACAGATATTTTCATGATAGATGTCAGCTCCTGACGACAAAACATATGGCACAGGGAACAGGTTGATGAAGAAATTTATAGTCGCCATCTTGATCTCATCGAGAATTGTTCTGTATCTTTGTGTAGTATGAAGATTGATGCTTTTGATTATGCTTATTAGTGTGCTTATTTGTTGTGATTGACAATGATGACTTGGTTCTCATTTTGAGGACTTCATGTTTACTTGGATGTGACCAAGATCTACATGGCGAAGTGCCGTCGTTGAAACAGAAGACGATTAATCTTCCGGAACATCTGGTCTTATTTTCTTGTACGTTTACAACAATCTCCATGCAAATCTTTCCTTTGATCATATTTTGCCTCTAGTTTACTTGATTTGGAGTTCGGAGTATGATTTTGTTAGCGCTTCGGTATTCTCTATCTTTTAATCTCACTTCAATGGTACTGGAAAGTCAATTGTTAGTCACAGACTGTAACACTATGAAAACAACCTTTTTTAAATTGTATATTTCACCGCCATATTCAATAAATTCGTTCGACGAAACCGATTTTTGTGTTAATGTCAAATTGCCTGGCGTCCGTGGTTCGTGGTCCGTCGTCCGTCCTTAAACAATTCTTGTTTCCGCTATTTCTTGAGAAGTACTGGATGGATCATTCTCAAATTACATGATGGATGTTGTCGATGAAGCAGAAGACGCTTACTCTTCCGGAACACCTGGTCTTATCATCTTGTACTTTTACGAGGGTCTCCATGTAAATCGTTCCTTTTCTTTTATATTTTTCTCTGGTTTAATCGATTTTGAGTTCGGATTATGGTTTTGTTGACGCTTAGGTATTCTCTGATAGTTTTTCTTTTCAGTGTGGAACGCCTTTCGTTAAATACTGTAGCATGGCGTGATATATGTAGAATCAACTACGGTAATAACAGTTAAGTTAAACTGTATTACATTGTGGTGGTCACGGTAACTGGTACAGGTGCACGTACGTAAAAGTATGTTAGATAACCTTTTGAAGTTCAGATATCGTCAACTTTCTGACATTAAAGAAGAATCGAAAACTTAGTTCCTGACGTAGTTATTCCTTGGACATGTTCACAAGATATATCATCGCCACTCATGGCTGTCTCAAGGTTTTAACAAGCTATGAAACCTGGAGTTTGTTGAAGCCTGACCATGTACTACATCAATTCAATATAAATTCCAGATGAGCAGGACAACAAGCTGAAGACTTTACGTGAACAACTGGAGCAAAACCAACGTCCAAGAAGAAAGACAATCGGTAATGCCATCATAATAATGTTTACAATTTCAAGTGCTGTAATCTAACGCGTGCTATGTGTTTTTTATGATATTCAAATTTGCTCTTTGATGGTATTTTCCAAACACGTTTTAAAATGTGCGTTTATGACGAAATGGGGTTAAACGGTTTATGAACGTTTTTGAAATATGTTACAGTAATGGGCTTACACTGCAACCGTAGTGGATTGGGTAAGACGTTAGTTGATATGGTAGTGACAGAACTGAAGAAAGGAGTACAGGACAGACTGGATAGCAACAACATCAACTTGGCGATACAGTTCTCCCAAACACCCTCGGAAGTGACGAGTTGGCTTCAGATCGTCCTCTGTCTGAACATGTCCAGAGTCGGTACCAACATCCTGGACTCCGTGAAGGGGATCAAAGGTCAAGTACACATACATTGTTTTTTTTAAAACTGAAATTAAAAAATCTCGAATAAAAAAATAGTGACCACGTTCATGTTGAGTGAAATACTTTCTTTGATGTTGTAGTAATGGTAAAGCAGCAGTTAATTACGTTATACCTTTCATCCTTGCTATGTATTTTGGTATGCTGACGAAGATTGCCGCTTGTTACAGGTGATCGGGATATATTTGTCCTAGTTCTCCACCACACCAGCAAGAACAACCTGTCATCCCTAACTCCCACAAACCATAGGGTGACCGGAAGTGAGATACGACAGCTGGGTGGAATCCTCGACCTCGCATTCAGCAGCGACAGTGGTCTGTACGAGTGCGAATTAAACAACAATACCTTTGACAAGCTCGCCTCCCTATTAAGGAAATACATCCTATTATAAACGATCTCAATTGTCGTGAATCGAAATTGAGATCAATTTTATCTCCTAACTTCTTGGCCGTTTACATTGATCGTTTGTTTATTCTCTGCTAAACTCGGAGAAGTTGTCATATTTCTAAATACTTACATTTCCACTACACAGATTAGATCCCAATGTTAGTTGACATTAACATACATTGGGATATTGTGACTTCATCATGCATATATGGCGTCATAATTGAAGCGTTGGACATTGCACTGCTCCACTGTCAACTGGTTCCTGCTCTCTCTATGGATTCACCCTTTCGTTGAATCATGCTTTGACAAATACTATATTTATATGCCTGCATCAACTGTATGCTGGTTAGCAAAATTGTAAATATAAGTATTGGGTGTCATTTGTTCACATCCATGTGGATGTAACACGCTAGCGCACCATTTGATATGTAGGTGATTGAAAACAAATACTTAAAGGATATGTGGAACGAAAACTTAAAATTTCATATTAGGTAAAAAGTCATATTTTAAAACGGTATTAAATCGTGCACGCATGGTCTGGTTAATTTGTGGTGACAATAGTATTGGGTCATTCATTTGAGCTCACCTCTAAATTATGTGACCCAGAACGAGGCCACTCGCTTGTGGCGTCATTTTAGACCGTGATAATCAAGCCGTCGCCATATTACACTGTTTGCGTACATGTACATTAACATCGTTTATGTATAACGTGTATAGCAGCAAATCTTGTTGTGATAGTTACGTAATAAAACATGCAATACGTACAATATAGTTTTTTAAAACGAAAGTCCATGCATACTTTTAGCTTGTTTTGGCTTAAATGGTGTTTTGTTGTGCATTTGAATGCTAAATTCGTTCGTCATCCCTAGGTATATCGTATATCGTGACAAATTACAAAACACGGGCGTGCCATTCACAGGGGATTAGTGATCAAACACAAGTGTGCCACTAATTAGTTGATTGGTCATTGAATTCATCTGGTAAGACAGATAGCGAGTAACATTTAACCTTTTTATTGCAATATATACTGACGTCAGTCACGACGACGAAACCCGTACGAGAGTCAGAGAAGCGATAAACCGTAAACCAGCCAACCAACGAACTGGGTACATTTTATATTTATACCTATTTGACGAAAATATTACTAGAATTAATTTTTATTCCCAAATTATTTTCGCATTTTACGTTTTCGGCGACTACTTTTTCACAGTATAAATACTCAATAGAAAATCAAAAAACTGTGTAAATTGATCGTATATGCAGAGACGTCAATAGCCATACGTGTAATATACGTATATTATAGAATCGGGACCTAATTTGTACTTGTACTGTGCATTGAAAATTCCACGTAAAAAATTCCGGAAAAAAGGTGAAATGTAAATCCAACATAACGTTATCTAGTTTTATTTAGTGTTCATTTGTATGATTATAAGAGTGTTTTACATAGCAAATAACCGAATAATAACATTTTAAGGAAATTCTTTTTTTTTATATTCTAATCTTATACATCTGGTCAGTTAACACATTAGGGAAGGTATACAATAGATTGACACACCCTGTCAAATTCATACCCGAACTCTCTCAGATAATAATAAATGTTAACACCATATATAATGTATCTTGCGGAGCCGTTGCGATGTACCTTATTACGCCGCCAACTATAGATATATTTTGTATTCACTTGCAAAATATGAATTAGAAAAAAACGTCGGTTGTGCGATCGTTGCGATGGATAGGTAAAATTTGTCATCGACATGAAACTACAAAAAGAAGTGATTTTGTCCTTTTTCAATTTTCCGAATGATCCCATGCAGAGATCGACAAGGGAATACTATCGAATGTCCGGTTTTTCTCGGACAAATCTATGAATGAAATGTTCTGTACCACAACTAAAATAATCAATCAAATCTTAAAATTGTTTGCATTCCTGTGCTGACATAAAATAAAATTAATGAAAATAAGTAATTTCTTATTACATTTAATTACTGTGATCTTGTAATTTAGTTCCGTAAAAAGACACGATACATATTAATATACATAATGTGAATTCCATATAAATGATGTAATGAATAATGTTTTGGTGTTCTCATTTCGTTTGTTGGTATTAAACCGAATACATATAAAATTTACAAGTGCATTTTTAGATTGTATTTCCCGTCGAAGTAACATATGCGTGCTGTCATGTTTTCTGTGCTGATATCACGTTCCCTGCTATGTCTATTGTCCGTCTATAGCTCGATAGACATGGTTTTTAATGTGGATAAGATATCAAGGTCATCGCTAATAACAAGTACATCGCTATCTGTATCTGGCATGCTGAATGTTGCCAAAATTACAGTACTTTAGGTCGGCCAGCAGACCTAATATATGAATGAACGCAGGTAAGTTTAGATTGGGGAGTCCTTGTATTATAGTGACGTCAGACGATCACGTGACAAACGAGCTCATTATCTCTCGTTTCGCTTGAGAAGTCGAGGCGCATTATCCGAATTTCGTGTCAATGTTAGAAAAACCAGGCCCTGCGTGATAGTCAGGACATGTTATTATGGTTTTACAACACTACTTTTACCAAATATAAAATTTTCATTTTTCTTTGCACAAATCCTTTAAATCAGTTTTATCTTATTGACAGCTGATTAAAACATGTTTGAACTCATCAAAGCGTAAATAAAAATATCATAAAAGCCACACGGGTGGCGTTAGATTAGAACACTTGATGGTCGATATATTGCTAAGACAGCATTCAACGAGATTACCGATTTATATATGCTTATGGTTAGTTTAGTTAATGTCCTGTATGTTTAGGGGAATCATTCGTAAGATGTACTGATGATAAGAACTCAACTTCATCAGAGAACTTAACAAGAAAACAGAGGAAATACGTCCCAGAACTCGTCTTTGGCAATTGAATTGTATATAATGTCAGAAATAACTTTGCATCAACTAGATTTGGACTTCCATCAGTTCATAATATCGCATACATTGGATAATATGGTTAAAGTGTGCAGATACTTGTCACATATCACATACACACATTTTTTATTGTGCATTACATATATATCAAATATATAATATTAAAATATGTGTAAATTTAACATATACAAATATCTAATTAAGGGAAGTACATTCAGTTGAAAACGAATTCAAGTTTTCTCATCTTTAATTTCTGTTTCTAATCTCTAAATGTTTCATAATTGTATTATTCATTATCTAATTGTTATCAGCCACACATGTACACATGTATGTCCCGCTGGGAAACATTCCATAAATCCGTTCGTGAATAAAAATAACCCCATACAACCTAAAGGATTATAATGCAAGTAAAGTATCGATGTGATTATCTTAAGTACTCAACAAAGTATCGATGTGATTATCTTAAGTATTCAACAAAGTATCGATGTGATTATCTTAAGTATTCAACAAAGTATCGATGTGATTATCTTAAGTATTCAACAAAGTATCGATGTGATTATCTTAAGTATTCAACAAAGTATCGATGTGATTATCTTAAGTATTCAACAAAGTATCGATGTGATTATCTTAAGTACTCAACAAAGTAAGTATCGATGTGATTATCTTAAGTACTCAACAAAGTATCGATGTGATTATCTTAAGTATTCAACAAAGTATCGATGTGATTATCTTAAGTATTCAACAAAGTATCGATGTGATTATCTTAAGTATTCAACAAAGTATCGATGTGATTATCTTAAGTACTCAACAAAGTATCGATGTGATTATTTTAAGTACTCAACAAAGTATCGATGTGATTATCTTAAGTACTCAACAAAGTATCGATGTGATTATCTTAAGTACTCAACAAAGTATCGATGTGATTATCTTAAGTATTCAACAAAGCATCGATGTGATTATCTTAAGTATTCAACAAAGCATCGATGTGATTATCTTAAGTATTCAACAAAGTATCGATGTGATTATCTTAAATATCAATAACTTACACATACATCTTAATCTTTGCCAAGGGGTTCTGTAAATTTGAATTCAAAATTAGTTTAATTTTTCGTCATTCCGTTAGTTTAATTTTGCGTGTTTCCATTAACTTTTTGTTTGTGCCTATGTTAGCTTTATTGGGTCTGCTTCTGCTAATTATCGTTATGTTTATTCAGTGTGTTTTTTTTTAGCAAAATGATGACTACAATAATTATCAGCAGACCCTTTTGTAGTATAAGGTTGTGCCCTTTTTATGATATCCTTGTTTTATTGACCTGGTGTATTGCTACCTTGTATATGATCGCTATATATTGACTTGGTGTATTGATATCCTTGTATATGATCGCTATATATTGACTTGCGATATTGATATCCTTGTATATGATCGCTATACATTGACTTGGTGTATTGATATCCATGTATATGATCGCTATATATTGACTTGGTGTATTGATATCCATGTATATGATCGCTATATATTGACTTGCGGTATTGATATCCTTGTATATGATCGCTATATATTGACTTGGTGTATTGATATCCTTGTATATGATCACTATATATTGACTTGCGGTATTGATATCCTTGTATATGATCGCTATACATTGACTTGGTGTATTGATATCCATGTATATGATCGCTATATATTGACTTGGTGTATTGATATCCTTGTATATGATCGCTATATATTGACTTGGTGTATTGATATCCTTGTATATGATCGCTATATATTGACTTGGTGTATTGATATCCTTGTATATGATCGCTATATATTGACTTGGTGTATTGCTACCTTGTATATGATCGCTATATATTGACCTTGTGTATTGATATCCTTGTATATGATCGCTATACATTGACTTGGTGTATTGATATCCATGTATATGATCGCTATATATTGACTTGGTGTATTGATATCCTTGTATATGATCGCTATATATTGACTTGGTGTATTGATATCCTTGTATATGATCGCTATATATTGACTTGTGGTATTGATATCCTTGTATATGATCGCTATATATTGACTTGGTGTATTGATATCCTTGTATATGATCGCTATATATTGACCTTGTGTATTGATATCCTTGTATATGATCGCTATATATTGACTTGGTGTATTGATATCCTTGTATATGATCGCTATATATTGACATTGTGTATTGATATCCTTGTATATGATCGCTATATATTGACTTGGTGTATTGATATCCTTGTATATGATCGCTATATATTGACTTGGTGTATTGATATCCTTGTATATGATCGCTATATATTGATTTGTGGTATTGATATCCTTGTATATGATCGCTATATATTGACTTGTGGTATTGATATCCTTGTATATGATCGCTATATATTGACTTGTGGTATTGATATCCTTGTATATGATCGCTATATATTGACTTGGTGTATTGATATCCTTGTATATGATCACTATATATTGACTTGTGGTATTGATATCCTTGTATATTATCGCTATATATTGACTTGTGGTATTGCTACCTTGTATATGATCGCTATATATTGACTTGGTGTATTGATATCCTTGTATATGATCGCTATATATTGACTTGGTGTATTGATATCCTTGTATATGATCGCTATATATTGACCTTGTGTATTGATATCCTTGTATATGATCGCTATACATTGACTTGGTGTATTGATATCCATGTATATGATCGCTATATATTGACTTGGTGTATTGATATCCTTGTATATGATCGCTATATATTGACTTGGTGTATTGATATCCTTGTATATGATCGCTATATATTGACTTGTGGTATTGATATCCTTGTATATGATCGCTATATATTGACTTGGTGTATTGATATCCTTGTATATGATCGCTATATATTGACCTTGTGTATTGATATCCTTGTATATGATCGCTATATATTGACTTGGTGTATTGATATCCATGTATATGATCGCTATATATTGACTTGGTGTATTGATATCCTTGTATATGATCGCTATATATTGATTTGTGGTATTGATATCCTTGTATATGATCGCTATATATTGACTTGTGGTATTGATATCCTTGTATATGATCGCTATATATTGACTTGGTGTATTGATATCCTTGTATATGATCGCTATATATTGACCTTGTGTATTGATATCCTTGTATATGATCGCTATATATTGACCTTGTGTATTGATATCCTTGTATATGATTGCTATATATTGACTTGCGGTATTGATATCCTTGTATATGATCGCTATATATTGACTTGTGGTATTGATATCCTTGTATATGATCGCTATACATTGACTTGGTGTATTGATATCCATGTATATGATCGCTATATATTGACTTGTGGTATTGATATCCTTGTATATGATCGCTATACATTGACTTGGTGTATTGATATCCTTGTATATGATCGCTATATATTGATTTGTGGTATTGATATCCTTGTATATGATCGCTATATATTGACTTGGTGTATTGCTACCTTGTATATGATCGCTATACATTGACATAATTCTACACCACAACTGTTTATTGCCTTCGTGGGATAATAATAGAATCTTTCCCTACATTGAGGGTGTGACAGAGAAATATCAAACCCTAGGGGCGATTTTCTCGGTTGTCTAAACAATCAAGCATATCATCCCGAGGGTTGGATATTTCTCTGTCGCAACTTCAATTTAGGGGATGAATTATTGTTATCCCATCATTATGTATTGTTTAAACGAAAGTATCAATGCAACACAATGCTGACATGACGTGATTAAATTGTTGACTTGTGGTGTTGGTACTGTTGTGTTGATGTTATTGCATTGTGTCAGCTCATGATATCTGTAATACCCTAGGGGTGACAGAGAAATCTTGGACAGGTAAAGGAGAAGAAAAATCGGAATGATGGGAGGAGGTTCAGTGTATGTTGTCTGTGTGTGTTAACGGGGTGCGGTATGTAGGTGTCCTATGTAAAACTTATATTGTTATTCATATGCTGTATCATCGTTTTGTACATTGATCTCGGGTGTTGACAATATTGTACATTTTCTCAGACTTACGGTGTGACGAATCACTTGTGGTAACGGTTATGTTTTGTTCCTGTGTGTTTATTTTTTCAATCCTTGTTTATTGACGATATTACATATCTCCCTTACCTTACCTCAAATGAGCACATATTGTTTATTCCCTTCTTCCGTATTTTATAGCAGTGCATGGGTCACGGAATTAGAAGTTTTTGCTTTGATGATACATATATTTTATGCAGTATAGGCATTCTAATAGTATAGTTATGTAAGATATTTATTACATTTTTACATGTGAAATATCGAAAAGTATTATCCCCTAAAAACATAACTTTTCACAAGTGAGAAATGTTATATTTGTGAATATTGAAAAATATCATTTTTTTTATTAAACCACTGTTTACAAATGATAATTGGGAAAATGAAAAGCTAACTGGAAAGGTTTGCCATACAAATGTAATAAACAGAATATCTAACCATACCTTCTGTAATACCAAATATGTTTCACGGGTGGGACTTATATTTTGATATTTAACATCACAAGTCTAAATATTATCCCCTCTCGTGAAAGTTATATGGTATTAATGAAGACTGTTATATTTCCTCAATATATTTGGTATTAATGAAGACACTTGTACATAATTATCCTCTACAGACTTTGCCTTACAACGTGATAGACAATGTTGTGCCCATTATTAAACAGTGATATTTTGTTAAAAGGAAATAAAATATTTACATCAGATGTCAGTTTCATGTTATCATATCCCCGCAACAAAGGGATGGGGAGTGGGGTAGCGGGAAAATTAGTTTATATATAGCCATAGGCTTACAATAATATTCTTGTTCTGCCTGTAATCTGACTCTGGAGTATAGAAGCCTGGGTGTTCTTGTGCCTTTAATACTCTGGAGTAAGGAAGCCTGGGTGTTTAACATCGTTAATTAACACATATGTCAGCCCACTCACCAGGTGTACATATCCGCTGTACTTGCGTTTTGTCCGTTGTCCCTCCATCGTAACTTTTCCAAATTAAGTGTAAATAACTGAACACAGTTGATTAAACGCTGGCATGCAGCATCTTTCGGGCTGGTAATCTAACTGAATATAGTGAAGATAGAGTACCAGAGCCCAATATGAGAAAAGGGGGTAAATATGTCAAATTCAACTGTACTGGATTTTGGTGATGTCGGCCATTTGTGAGATTAAAAGACATGATACAGCGTAATGTGGACGTAATCATTATATGGAAACAAATTTAACAAGTTATTTTAGCACCCATGTACCGGAACATGCGTACATGTTTCGGCTCAATAACATACAGTAAAATCAATTAAACTGAAGGCACAAACTTAACAATGGAAATATTTACACGGAGACCATTGTAAAAGTACAAGATAATAAGACCAAATGTTCCGGAAACGTAAGCGTCTGTTGCTTCATCGACGACACCCGCCTTGTAAATCTTGGTCACATCCAAGTAAGCATTAATCCTCAAAGTGAGAACCGAGTCATCATTGTCAATCACAACAAGTTAGCACACTAATAAACTAATAAGCAAACTCAAATGCGTTACACTGTGTTTCACAGGAAGGACCTTGGTCATTTATACAGGCCGTATGTGCACAGGCGGATACAGCGGATACATTTAAAAAAACTCGACTATCAGACACTGAAAAAGAGAAAAGCTCTCGTTTTCAGTGTCTGATAGTACGGAAGAGCATTAAGGCCATGCAGGAAAAACCTAATTTTCGTTTTTTCATATTAACTCGAAATATCAAGATAATAACTCGAAATTTCGACTTACTAACTCGAAATTTCAAGATAATAACTCGAAATTTCGACTTACTAACTCGAAATTTCAAGATAATAGCTCGAAATTTCGACTTACTAACTCGAAATTTCTAGATAATAACTCGAAATTTCGACTTATTAACTCGATATTTCGAGATAATAATTCGAAATTTCGAAACAATAACTCGAAATTTCAAGATAATAACTCGAAATTTCAAGATAAGAAATTTCAGTTTTTTTAATATAAGGGAGACAACTTTTACTGTATCGGTTTCAATACTTAAGCGTATATCAAAGTGTGTACAAGAGATTGTTAATATGGTTATGTTGTGAACCTTCTGTACATTTCAGATAACACCTTTCTAAATAGGTATTTGTTGTGAGAACATATATTATATGTTAAGGTAAAAGCCATTTTCCTTTTTGCTGAACCATCGGTGCATCCACTTTCAAATGTAATATTTTTAGGTGAAAATCATGGTGGATATGCCAATGCTTATGTAGGTTTTTCTCATGGCTGACCTTAAAGCAACATGAGATTACGAGGTTCGACTTAACTCAATATACGAACAAACTTGGTCAGACCGGTTCAGCCGCTTATATGAAAAACGGTAAGTGTCAAGAACGGGTGCGCACTATATGCAAGAACAATCAAAACCTTGGCCGCGATCATGTATCGTTATTTTTTTTCGGAATTTTCATAATGACAGTAAACATGTTGTTAAATAGTTCTTGATTTGCATGATCTTTTTACAACAACGAAAAGTTGCAGTTGAAAGTCATTTTATACGATAGAATCTGATAAATAAACTCAAGTATATGGCAAGCCAGCAATGTTGATCGTGTAATTCAGGAAAAATATATGAGATATCTTATATAGTATATCTTATTTAATCAAAATCTCGTACTGTATAAGACATCTTATATATAGGAACGAGACTTTATCAAGATGTCGAAATGAAGCTACAAATATGACAATCTTTAAAATATGTCACCTCAACCACCCTTATATCTAGTCCGCTATGAGACTTACAGAGCGAGACACTCTGGATTCCCCTTTTATCCTTGACCATGATAACATTAAGTTGTACATCGTTATGATAGCTTAAACAAACTTGACAAAAAAATGAAAAACCGAGGTCATAACAGAGGCGAGACGAGTAGGCCTAATGTGCTCCGAATAAATTTTCGAGTGAGAAATTAGTTTTGGTTTTGATGCCACGAAATCTCATTCTATATAACATATCTTATATATCATATAAAATAATATCTAAAGCCCAATATATATCTCATATATTATATAAGATATCTTATATCGAAAATTGAATGAGATGTCTTAAATACGAGTATAAGATATCTTATATGGTATATATGATATCTTATATACTTATATCAGATATCTCATTTAATTTCTATATACAATGTATGATGTCTCATATAGTATTAAAGATGACGTAACACACACATACAAGTACCTAGCCTGAACTTTCAGGTCGAGAATGTATTGACGCTACGTTATGAATTTATTATAAGTATGGCAAGACAACTTAACATTTATTCAAAGAGCAATGTCGATTCTGTATTTTATCAAATTATATGAGATGTCTTATATAATAAATTTTCTCACAACAAATGCATGTACTTATTTAGAAACGCACAGAAGGTTCACAAAATAATCATATTAACAAACTCTTGTACACTATTTGATAAAGGCTTAAGTATTGAAACGATTCTTTAAAAGTTGTCTCCCTTATATCCAAAAAGTATCTTGAAATTTCGAATTATTATCTTGAAATGTCGAGTTTTTTCTTGAAATTTCGAATTATTATCTCGAAATATCGAAATAGTATGTCGAGATTTCGAGTTATTTTCTTGAAATTTCGAGTTATTATCTCTAAATTTCGAGTTAGTAAGTCGAAATTTCGAGATATTATCTCTAAATTTCGAGTAAGTTAGTCGAAATTTTGAATTGTTATCTTGAAATTTCGAGTTACTAACTTGAAACTTTCGTTTTTATATATTGTTTTTATTCTTCATATTTTGCTAAGTAATCTATTTATAGATGGTTATTCTCTAGATTGTTCGTATGCGTTCTCTGCAGTATTTTTGTTATACTCATTCCACAAAGTTTTAAACGATGATTTTCACATTATTACACGTTTCATTTCATGACATGTATAACATTAGTAACATTTCTTTCGTTTAAAACAAGACGGTCACTCAGAAACGTTCCCGGGGAATATTAATTAATCCACTTTCTGGAGACATAACGATTTTATCTGCGTACTTGAGATTTCTTTTTCCGACTATAAATAGCATCGAGTCATGTGTGTCACTTCGATAAACCGAGACCGGACTTCCCAAACAGGTTATAAATAGAACGAAGCCAATGCAACGAAAAACGAAAACGAAAGAAGGCTTTCCTCTAGTAGGTTTTGTGTTAAATCTTCAGATCTCATGGTGCTTCAATTAGAGTGTATGATGACTACATACTCCATCGACTGACCAGATCAGTGTATCAGAAAAAAATGACAGGTAATTATAACTTTATACCTTGTAGACTTACCAGTGTATCAGAGGTGGCAAAAGTAATTAAGAACTTTATACTCTGTAGACTGGCCAGTGTATCAGAGGTAGTGACAGGTAATAATAACTTCATACTATGTAGACTGACCCGTGTATCAGAAAAAAATGACAGGTAATTATAACTTTATACCTTGTAGACTGACCAGTGTATCAGAGGTGGCAAAAGTTAATAAGAACTTTATACTCTGTAGACTGACCAGTGTATCAGAGGTAGTGACAGGCAATAATACCTTTATATTCGGTAGACTGACCAGTGTATCAGAGGTAGTGACAGGTTATAATAACTTTATACTCTGTAGACTGACCAGTGTATCAGAGGTAGTAATAGGTAATAATAACTTCATACACTGTAGACTGACCAGTGTATCAGAGGTGGTACCAGGTAATAATAACTTTATACACTGTAGACTGACCAGTGTATCAGAGGTAGTGACAGGTAATAATAGCTTTATACTCTGTAGACAGACCAGTGTATTAGAGGTAATGACAGGTAATAATAACTTTATACCCTGTAGACAGACCAGTGTATCAGAGGTACTGACAGGCAATAATAACTTTACACTCTGTAGACTGACCAGTGTATCAGAGGTGGTGGCAGGTAATAATAACCTTATACTCTGTAGAATGACCAGTGTATCAGAGGAAGTGACAAGTTAATAATAGCTTTATATTCTGTAGACTGACCAGTGTATCAGAGGTAGTGACAGGTAATAATAACTTTATACTCTGTAGACTGACCAGTGTATCAGAGGTAGTAACAGGTAATAATAACTTTATACTCTGTAGACTGACCAGTGTATCAGAGATGGTGACAGGTAATAATAACTTTATATTCTGTAGACTGACCAGTGTATCAGAGGTAGTGACAGGTAATAATAACTTTATACTCTGTAGACTGACCAGTGTATCAGAGGTAATGACAGGTAATAATAACTTTATACCCTGTAGACAGACCAGTGTATCAGAGGTACTGACAGGCAATAATAACTTTACACTCTGTAGACTGACCAGTGTATCAGAGGTGGTGACAGGTAATAATAACTTTATACTCTGTAGAATGATCAGTGTATCAGAGGAAGTGACAAGGTAATAATAGCTTTATACTCTGTAGACTGACCAGTGTATCAGAGGTAGTACCAGGTAATAATAACTTTATACTCTGTAGACTGACCAGTGTATCAGAGGTAGTAACAGGTAATAATAACTTTATACTCTGTAGACTGACCAGTGTATCAGAGATGGTGACAATTAATAATAACTGTATACACTGTAAACTGACCAGTGTATCAGAGGTAGTGACAGGTAATAATAACTTTATACTCTACAGACTGACCAGTGTATCAGAGGTGGTACCAGGTAATAATAACTTTATACACTGTAGACTGACCAGTGTATCAGAGGTGGTACCAGATAATGATAACTTTATACACTGTAGACTGACCAGTGTATCAGAGGTAGTGACAGGTAATAATAACTTTATACTCTGTAGACTGACCAGTGTATCAGAGGTAGTGACAGGTAATAATAGCTTTATACTCTGTAGACTGACCAGTGTATCAGAGGTAGTGACAGGTAATAATAACTTTATACTCTACAGACTGACCAGTGAATCAGAGGTAGCGACAGGTAATAATAACTTTATACTCTGTAGACTGACCAGTGTATCAGAGGTGGTGACAGGTAATAATAACTTTATATTCTGTAGACTGACCAGTGTATCAGAGGTAGTGACAGGAAATAATAACTTTATACTCTGTAGACTGACCAGTGTATCACTGGTGGACACAGGTAATAATAACTTTATACTCTGTAGACTGACCAGTGTATCAGAGGTGGTGACAGGTAATAATAACTTTATATTCTGTAGACTGACCAGTGTATCAGAGGTAGTGACAGGAAATAATAACTTTATACTCTGTAGACTGACCAGTGTATCACTGGTGGACACAGGTAATAATAACTTTATACTCTGTAGACTGACCAGTGTATTAGAGGTAGTAACAGGTAATAATAACTTTATACCCTGTAGACTGACCAGTGCATCAGAGGTAGTGACAGGTAATAATAACTTTATACTCTGTAGACTGACCAGTGTATCAGAAAAAAATGACAGGTAATTATAACTTTATACCTTGTAGACTGACCAGTGTATCAGAGGTGGCAAAAGTTAATAAGAACTTTATACTCTATAGACTGACCAGTGTATCAGAGGTAGTGACAATTAATAATAACTTCATACTATGTAGACTGACCCGTGTATCAGAAAAAAATGACAGGTAATTATAACTTTATACCTTGTAGACTGACCAGTGTATCAGAGGTGGCAAAATTTAATAAGAACTTTATACTCTGTAGACTGACCAGTGTATCAGAGGTAGTGACAGGCAATAATACCTTTATATTCGGTAGACTGACCAGTGTATCAGAGGTAGTGACAGGTTATAATAACTTTATACTCTGTAGACTGACCAGTGTATCAGAGGTAGTAATAGGTAATAATAACTTCATACACTGTAGACTGACCAGTGTATCAGAGGTGGTACCGGGTAATAATAACTTTATACACTGTAGACTGACCAGTGTATCAGAGGTGGTACCAGGTAATAATAACTTTATACACTGTAGACTGACCAGTGTATCAGAGGTGGTACCAGGTAATAATAACTTTATACACTGTAGACTGACCAGTGTATTAGAGGTTGTGGCAGGTAATAATAACTGTATACACTGTAGACTTACCAGTGTGTCAGTGGTACTGATAGGTCATGATAACTTTATAATCTGTAGACTGACCAGTGTATCAGAGGTTGTGACAGGTAATAATAACTTTATACCCTGTAGACTGACCAGTGTATCAGAGGTAGTGACAGGTAATAATGAATTGATACTATGTACAATTCATAAAAAGTTTATGTTTTTAGATGATATTTTATTGATTATCAATGTTTTATTAGGTTGTCTTGACATGGCAGCAGAATCCACTTTGGCAAAAAAGAACGATGAGCTACAGCTATGTTACGTAAGTCTGAACTTAATCCAACGATTTATTCACATATGTTTTAATAGTCAATATCATTGCAAAATGTGTATTACTTGTTACTTTCTTATAGAAAACAAAAAATAAAAATGATTAAAGCTTGCTTGTGTTTTTTCCGTAATATTGCTACAGTTCCAGTATGATCTGTAAGAGACTCTGATTGTTTTTAATTCAAAACTAGGATCCATAGGAAGAATAATATTTAACATTTACAAATAACACAAGTAAGCTAAAATCTGACAAATGAATACTGAGACTTTATTTAGAAAGGGTTGACCTATCTTTGTTTACATTTAGCGGATCGTCATAGGGGATGTAACCCAGGTCCCATATGCGTCACATGGCTGAATATGTACATAAAATGTAGTAATGCATAGTGATATCACAAACACCTGTTCGACTAATGCCAATCTGTAGTAACCATTAGCAAAACAGTCAAGTTGGATAGGAACAAAGGCAATGTTACAATTTTGTTTTTTATCATATTTTATTTGTTTGTTCACATATTCACATATAATAACACTTTATTACATCTTTAATACATTGTAAACCGCACAACCTCTTGTCTACATGTTATTACCATACCCACTGTAACTAACTCAAACCTGTCAAAGTCCGCACTATCTGTGACTTAAACACTACACTGTCACACTTAACTAATGTTACAAAATTAAATATATTCATATGGTTAAAGTTGTGAATACGATCAGTGCTGGTCGAAACACTTAAACCAGGTTTTGATAATTAGTCCGTTAACTCCCTTTGTATACAGTGTTATGTAGCTGATTAATTTGAAATAACAGGGAACGCATGATAAGCACAATATTTCAAATAATCAGTTGTCCCTTTTGCCTATTGCCTTTGAAGTGCCCTATTACGTTGACGCAACTTGCAACCAGTTCGTCGTTTGTAAACCCCAGAAATTGTTTTGCAGATAATTGCATAAACAAAATAGTCCTATGTTTAATTTGTTTTAACATGGTATTCCCCAACGCTCGGACTAAAGTTATCTCCTTCATCAACAATAGTTCAATCACCGCATCTTGATTGGAAACATTTCGGTACATGTACACTTTGTAATCAATAAACTAAAGTTCTCAGATAAAAATTATCGACATTAATAACTATCAGTATATTTTCAGGACCTTAAGAAGGATTCATCAAAACATCTGACAGAATTACAAAGAACTGTAAGTAAGCTTGCAGAAATTCCAAAAATTCAAATCAAAGCAAAACGTGATCTGCGTAACGTGTTGTGTACTACGTGCAGAGGAAAATCATATGAAATACTTGATTTTAAGTTAACATCATTTACCAACGTTGGATGTCAAACTGTGGATCGATTCCCAGAGCTAGAATTATCCGATAGCAATACTGAGTTTCTGAATCAAATGGTTCATATCTTGAGCGAAAATGAGAGACTGGGATGTGTCAGATCTAAACATGTGGGCTACGATGATAACAACAGAAGATCCAAACAGACAGAGCAACATCTACCAACGGGAGGACTTGGCGTCGACAAAGGAATCAGTAAGCTGGTTTATTGGTGATAATAACTAAGTTCATTCTTAATTATCGTTGATTTGGTTCAAATAACAAACGAAAACAATGCTACAAAACTGGGGTTTTATATATCTGTTCTGACAACGAACTTCACATATTTGATACCAGCTCATTGAAATAATATCATGATAATCATAGGCTATTTTTATGACATTGTTATATGTTTAATACAAACATTACTCTCTCATTTATCGAAATTTTGTTTTAACTTCAACCTAGGTTCTTGTTATTTGCATAGATAATGACCAAGAAGACCAATATATGGGTAAACTGAAAATGGACACCGTAAACTTTGAGGAGATAAAAAGGCTAAGAACAGAAAATGAGGAACTCAAACACTATCTGGAAACAGAACAAGAAATTATTGCAAAGCTGCAATCGACACTCGGTAAGTCTTTTTTTCTCTCACTCGAAAAACAATAATTCAATATGAAAAAATCAATGTTGCAAAAATACAATATTTCATAATTCTCCGGATAAAATCTATAAGCGGTTAAACACTCCGAATATTATATTCCATGCCTGAAATACTCATGGGTAGACTGTCAATTAGTTATTTTGGTCTCGAGATCGCGAGTCAAGCAGATTTAATGCATTATTTGTTTACAAATTAAAAGAGTGAATACCAAAGCGTCAACAAAACTATAATCCGAACTCAAAATCGATTAAACTAACTTGTAAAATAACAAGAGAATATAACCAGGTGTACCAGACGAGTGAGCTTTGTCTGCTTCATCGGAGAAAATCTCGATATTTAGAACACCCCTATGATAATATTCTCTGATTTTATTTCTCTTCTCACAATCTATCTATGTTTTCCTTTTTTTTTTGTCTGCCTGCTGTTTTTAATAACTTAGAGGAGCGCGTTTCCTCTCGAGCTGAAACGGAATCGGCTCTCTCTGCACAGATTTCAAGACTCACCTCAGATAATGAGGAACTTCACAGCAATCTCCAAACGAAACAAAGTACAATTGAAAAACTACAAACGACACTTGGTAAGTCATTTTCACCAACATTCAATCTATTTTCAAAACACCTAATGAGTAAGTTTAAACATGCAAAACAGCCTTAATGAAATGTTTGAATGTTAAGAAAGATATACAAAACAAAAATGAAAAGTATCGAAGATAGTCATGAGACTCCTCCTTTGTATCTTTACAATGACATCAAATAAGTGTGTTTGTATTTGGTTGATACTTTTCCGCATACGAAAACATGTCTACCATTTGATCGGATGTTTAATTATGCATGAAAATTGAAATCGAATTAGTAGAAGATAACTTTACTGTCATATAGATACTCTCTAAACAAACAATGCATGAATTAACCAAGTTGCAAAGTTCGAAGACCGACTGGTCCCTTTGTTAAAGGATTGTACAAAAGACACAAGAGATTGAGCAAAAGTATTAAATAAACTGTACCGTACGGCTGTTTCGTCCTTCTAGGACTTATCAGTGATCTAAGCAAGAAAGTAAATTATGAAACCTAGGGTGCGACAGAGAAAATAAAATCGGCCGAAAGAAATGTCTATTCCAGATGGGATTCTTACACTGGACAGCTATATCAAACATATTTTTAATGTTAAAGTAATGATAGTTGTTAACATATAAGGGTTATGTTCAGTAACTTTACTACAACGAAATGTATGAATTCAAAAACGTTGAAAACTCTTGGGTTAAAAAAAATACATGTACCATATTTATGAGTCACAAACGCATTACTTCTGTTTAAGAAAACACAATACACAGAATATGTATTGAAAAGAAAGTTTTTATATATTTACAGAAATAGCACAGGAACAGCATCAACAGGTAGGCAACCGTTCTCATGGTCAAGAGAAACAAGATAAGGAGACACCTAGCGTGAAAAAGAATGATGTTAGAAGTGAGCAAATTGAAATGGAATTTGAGAAGATTACACAGGATATCGGTGAGTATATATAACCGATAACATGGTGTCAAGTAGTTTTACGAAACACATATTTTGTCATTGAAAAAGTTAAAGTTATCTACCAAGAAGACTCTTACCTAAGCTTTAAGAAAGCATGATTCTGTGTCATTTACGAACGCTGAAAACATAAAGTGTTGATAAAAATATGTCAATAGCATTGCAAAATAAAAACAAAAAACACGAAAAGAGAAAACCTGTCATTCAGCACGGATATATATGTGTGTCTAAGTGGGTATTTACAAATATGTATTCACGTTTGTTGTGTTACTTCACTATCAAATTGTCTAAATTATTAAACATTATATCATAGCCTATGCTTTTTCAATACCCTATCTGGACAAATTGTCGTGTCTCGTCACACTTGAATCGAGATGATAACGAGTATAATTTATTTTTCCTTTGGAGACTTATTAATCCACATCAAAAGGGCGACATCTAAAAGTAAGGACATACGTTTCGTGTGATGTTTGACCATATTGCTGAAGCGAAATATACATTTATATATCTAAGTATTACTGAGTATGTATATACATTCAATACGATACTGACATTCTCAACTCACATCTGCGAACTACAAAATTTACGAACTTTTGTTTTTTAGTTTAGGGATGAATTATGATTATTAAACATATACATATTTAGTATCATAGTGTTATTACACCCTGAACACATACTATATACATTTTTGAAATGATCTCATTAACTTGCTATGACATTTAAAATTAATGGGTTATGTAGTCAATCAATGGAATATTGTATAATACGATCCCTGGTGTTGAATCAAACTTGCTTTCAGAATATGTTTTTGTTTCTATTCATACAATCGGTTTTCGTATTCATTTTAAACACATTCAGTCGTAATTTTCATTGTATTTCTGTGTTTTGTATACTCAAATCCTGAATGTGAGTTTGATAGTTTTATAGTTTCTATATGTAGCGTAAGTTCAGTAATGACAAACTACCACCAATTAGTGTTGCTCTGTTTAATTGCTCGAATAGCAAAGTAACCTATTAAATAGAAATACGAAACGATATAACCATTCGTACATCATTCACGCTATGTAATAATGGACATAATATATATGATGAGATATAATGAATAATTATACGTTTGCAAATATAGTTATAAATTATATTAATGAGCCTTTCATACATAAGATACTTACCAGGAACATCCAGAGCGGGGCTGTGACTCAGAGTTGTTGATGGTAACATGCGTTACCATCAAGAGGTATAGTCAGAGTGAGGTGGGGAGACGGCGGTGACTGGGATATGGACGAGTGGTCCGTGCGGCACGTGCACATACATACTTTCCTACAAGTTGGCATTACGCGCGATGATTTGAATGTAGTATTTGAACCCCTGGCTACATACTCCCCCACTTTGTTAAATGTCTCCTGGCATTTCTCATACTTGTATTACCCAGATAATATATTTTATTAAGGGTTATAATGAGAGACTATTGCTCTAGAAACAATAGTGTTCTTTAAATTGATGGTTACATGACCTCATAATTAATCACTTAAGAATCATAAGCACCAACAACTTGAACAAAGCACAGGAATACATCAAGAACTATCTTTGCAGAAAGAACTTGTTAAGCTCTGCTCATATACAGAGTTATCTACCCTTGGTAAACAAACTATTACTTGTCTACAGTAAAGGATAGAGTTCCGATGAGCAGGTACAATATAATTATGATTATATACACTCTGGAATGAGGTGACAATCCAACAATGAAAACCGTATTACCACATTTGCATGTGCTAACGAGAAATCATGCATACTCATGTGAAATAACAAACCACTGCTGACGGTTTGGGAGCCCCATACCTGACAACACGGTAAGTTGTACAAATCCCACTGAATGGAAGGATAATGAATAGAATGAAGGTTTAAAAAATGAGATTGAAACACAGTATGATGTCTAAAACATAATAATTAAATCACAGTGGAATGTTCCCAGCGGTTGGGGGGCCCCCTAACAGCCGGTACTTCTATCCCAGCGAGTAAAAGTAATAATGCAATAAAAATACACTAAAATACTAGAATAAAATTTCATAATTGGTAGGTCGATCTTCATACGAAAATTTCATCAGACTCAGGATTGGCAGCTTGCAATGAGAAGACCGGATAGCCCCAACGTTCTGGTGGCTTGGAAGGCCGAGTTGACCTCCTCAATACAGGCTGAATATCTGCACCTGTATTGCCTATACCCTCATCCAGTACACTGAGATCTTCTGCTATAGAACCAGAATCTGACTCCACTTCCGGTACAGAATCATGTACTAGATCTATAACGGAGTCATTCCCAATTTCTAGAACAGAATCTTGTCTCTGTGGCTCTAGTGTATTTGGCTCACCAACTGTTACAGTGCTGGGTATAGTAGTTGTATTGTGAGGCCCACGGTTTCTCAACTGTCTAGTAGAGCGCCTTGTTCTAACAGGAAGGAGCACAGAATCTGATTCTAAGTCAGAATCCTGAGATGAAGAAGTTGGCTCTGAATCTATTCGCTCAGAAGGAAATGACTTTCTAGGTTGTTTAACCTTGCGGTTATCAACCTTTTGGGGAACATCCACCGGAGTGGAGTCAAAGGGGAGCAACATGTTCCTATGAAGGGTTCGTTTTGATCCCTTCTTGGATTCAGGTGCAACCTTATAAACCGGAATATCACTATTTGGAATGCTAGTCACCAAATAGGGTTCCTGTTCCCACCTATCAGCCAATTTATTCTTTCCTTTTAGACCGGTTTTTCGTACCAAAACACGGTCACCAACCACTAGTTTGGACTCCCGAACAGACCTGTCATACCGGTCTTTGTTCTGAGCAGCTTTCCTGGAGGCAGTGCGACGAGAGGTCTCGTACGCAAACTCCATTCGGCCCCGTAGCTTACCTACATAGGAGGCTGGGTCTACTGCTTCCTGTTGGTCAGGGTTAATTCCAAGGAATGCATCTACTGACAATCGAGGGTGCCAACCGAACATCAGATAGTGAGGTGGATATCCGGTGGCATCGCTCTTTGTTGCATTGTAGGCTTGGACAAGTGGTGCTACGTAAGATGTCCAGTCAGGTTTTTTGTGCTCCTCAAGGGTTGCTAGCATCCCTAGGAGTGTTCTGTTAAACCTTTCTGCTGAGCCGTTCGCCTGTGGGTGATATGGCGTTGTCCTGGTCTTCTGAACTCCTGCGATCTTACAGAGTTCTTTAATAACTTTGCTCTCAAAGTTACGACCTTGATAACTGTGAAGCTGCTTAGGGAAGCTGTAATAGGCTATGAACTTTTCGTACAAAGCCTTAGCTGTTGTATGTGCTGTCTGATTGCGACAAGGCACTGCCTGAGCATATCTGGTGAAGTGATCAGTTATGACCAGTATATTCTCATACCCACTCGAGGATCTCTCAAGACTCAGAAAATCAATACAAAGTATTTGAAGCGGCATTGAGGATTCTATTGGGACTAACTCAGCGACTGGTTTCACTGGTGTCTTACGTCTGATACAGCGACCACATGTCTCAACTTTCATGTTTACGTCTTTCTCCAGACCAGGCCAGTAAAATCGTTGCCGTGCTAGCCAAAGAGTTTTCGCCCTTCCCTGATGTCCAGCATCATCATGAACACCTTTAAGGGCTAGGGAATGGTAATGTTTTGGCAAGACGAGCTGGTTTACTTTCTGACCGTCGAGAGAAGCGGTTCTATAAAGAACACCGTCGCGCAAACGTAACCTGCTCCAAGCTCTCAGGAGTTTTTGCACATACGGGGACTCATTTTGTAATGGTTTCCCCCTGGGACAAAATCGGTTCTCACAAGGTCTGAAACCCTGGCAATTTCTGGATCAACCCTTTGTTCCTTTCTCCAATCTACTGTGCTAAGTGTATCGGGTTTCGCCGTAAACTCACTGGCCACATGAGCCACAGCAATATCCGACACGCTATCCGCTAATGGAGTATGCCCGTTTATGTGACATTTTTTAATTTCAGATATATCATCGTAGGTCAGCAATATATCAATATTTCTCTTTCAGAAAATCATGATTCGAAACAGAGCTCTGCGCAATGTCAGGAACCCACACATTCCTATGAGCTTAAGACTTCCACACTACATTCCAGTAAGTGTTATATAGTTAAAGTGATAAGGAAATATGACGAATGCACACTAAACTTTAGCAATATTATGTTTGAATAACATATTTTTCATATATTTCAATATGTTTTTTTAAAGAACATTTATAAGCAAAGAAGAGCTAATAGATCTACTATATCAACATGCATCTTTAAACGTTTGGTAAGCGGATATTATTTCCGCTTATCCTCTCTGTATATGATACTATATAAGAATATTGCATAAAACATGTGGTACATGTATGATCTAACTTAATTGTCATTGTAGCAACGAATTCAGTATTTCAACACTTATAAAACAATCATGCAAAAGGGTTATTAACAGATGTTGTTTGTGAGTTCAACATATCCGACAAAATAATTCATTCCGCAAGCAAAATCTTTTTAAAATGTAAATGAAATAGTCGGTTATGATATATAAATTTTTAAGTATAAGTTTTTATTGACAGGCACAACCAGTGAAAGACTTCAGATTTTACAAAGTGAAAACAACCGATTGGAATCGGAAAGAAAGGGGTTACTAGAGGAGACCTCTGAAATCAAAGATAAGCTGAAGAAAAATGTGGAAAAACTGGCAGAAGTAAATAAAGAACTAAATAAAATTCGGACAGAGAACACAAAATTGAAAGAGGATTTCGGTAGGTAAAAGACAACTTTATCTTGGAAGGGGACATGTAATTTTGTTACAAATTGTTACGTAGTCACTCGGGTTTGACTGCCGCTTTCGCATGCAGATCCCAAATATTTTAATGGGGCATAGATTGTTGGAAATAACAACTTAGACAGATGCAAATTTACCTATTTATTATACATAGAAGTGTCAAGCATTTAACAGGCAGAACACATGGGTTTTCATCAAATACAAAAAATGTTCAACAAAATGTACGATACTTTAATTTATCCTTCCTATAGCAACTACGACAGTAGTGGCAATTATTAAGATATTAGTACTCTTTTGAGTAGTGGCACGGTACATAATATACTTTTTTTCGAAGTACACGATTTGAAATTATAAAGAACTATTTTTATTGACTTCTATATTCATTAATTAAAGCCGTTTTACAAAAAGGAAAACTTGACTTATACATGTATCGTAGAAGAAGTTTTAAATGTGAAACGGTTTATTATATAGATTATATAGGGGAAAATTCAAAATGGCGTATACCGGAAACCGCATTTGTTACAGAAAAACTGAAGACATCAAATTCATCAGAAAGACATTTTGTATTGATTAGTGAAAACAATTTTCAAAAACAAATGAAAAATATAAAAAAAATAAAAATTTTGAAACTTTTTTATTTGAACTCTTGTGTACCTATATGTGAGACAAAAAAAAACTAGATTTGGCATATGTATACAATAATATCATTATAGAAGCCCTGATCGTCAAACGGTTTTTGAAATATGGCTGTTTTAAGGTTCTTCACTAATTACATTATGGCGGCCATCTTGTATTTTAGACCTACTTCAAAATACCGAGGTTGACACCGTTACATACACATATATAATATGCATAAAGATTAGACTCCACAAATTTCGTGGGAAGAATAATAAGAATAAGAAACAGAACAGAAACGATAAGACTTTTCACCAGTTGGTGAAAAGCCCTAACAAAGTCAATGTGTCAAGGGAAATCACTTAATTACATACGAAACAGGCGGATTTCACGTTGAAAAGCCAATTGCAGCAGGCAGGACATATTTGTGAAATATTCACCTGTACTAAATTTGATTTCCTCGCCAATGACACAGTATCGCTGTATTAGCATCATGCATTCATGACAATAAAGTTATTTACGAAATTTAGCATTCGACATTAAATGTTGAAAGGAGGATTGAATGTCAACGTTTTCGAAATGAGAAATCAAATGTAATCAATTCACATAAGCCATTTGAAATCCATAAAAAATATCATATTTCACTGTTTACAGGGGCAGATGATGATGAACTGAAGACTTTGAAAACTGAAAAAGCCGAGCTTGAGTCACGCATGGAGTGCGTGAAGGAAGAAAAACAACACCTCGAAGATAAATTCGGCAATCTTAAAGAAAATATGACGAAAATAGAAATAGAATTGCAAAAGACAAAGCTAGAAAATCAGAACCTGGCAGAAGATCAAAGTAAGTCTTGTTTGATTAAATAGGTATCTACGTATGACCTTACAGTTTCTTTCCATTGCAACCGCGGGTCCAATTAAAGAAATGAGAACAAAATAATCAAATGTAACATAAGAGTAGAAAATAAAAAAGAGAATACCGAAGCGTTAACATAATCATGATCCAAACTCAAAATCGATTAAACCAGGGGCAAAATATGAACAAAGGAAAGATTCACATGGAGACCCTTGCAAAAGTACAAAAGAATAGGACCAGGTGTTCCGGAAGAGTAAGCGTCTTCTGCTTCATCGACGACACCCGCCATGTAAATCTTAGTCACATCCAAGTAAACATCAAGTTCTCAAAATGAGAACCGAGTATCATTGTCAATCACAACAAGTAAACACACTAATGAGCATACTCAAAAACGTCCGTATACATATCACTTAAAGATACAGAATATTTCTCAATGAGAGAAAGATGGCGACCATAAACTTGCCCATAGTTCTGATCAACCTGCATCTGTCGAATCCTTGTGTTGTTAGTTTGTGTATCAGCAGTCGACATCGATCACGAAAATCCCGATATTTAGAGCAAGCCCTGGAATACCGAATCAACTTAGACATGTAAACACCATAGGTTGGAGAAGCAGGGATGTTACTATCAAGAAATGGAACGTTAACGATCGGAAAATTGAAATCATCACGTTTATCGTATAGCTTAGTCGTAAGCTGTCCATGTGGTCGTAGTTGAAGTAGAGATCTAGGTAAGCAGCTGATGTAGAAGAGTCTGTTGTGTCCTTTATTTCAAGTTCAGAAGGGTATATATATACGACCGACGTGGTCAGCAAACTTCTTGTTGTTTTTAGACAACACATCGTCGATATATCTGAAAGTGAAGTTAAAAGATTTGGCAAGGTTTTTGTTACCTGTCCTGATTAGTTCTGCCTTTAGGCAAGATTTAACAGAAGACAGAGTAAACTCAAATATACAGTCAAGAGCATTGGTATTGCGGTTGAAAGTTCTAATTACACGATTAGAATTGTTTAACAATTAGCCTACTATGAGGACAACATAATTGCAAATGTACAGAGGATCGTAAACATTTTCTTAGAGCTAAAACACTTAATCATTTCTGCAAAATATGGACAGTCAAAGAGACCATGAACACATGTATAAAAGAAACAAAGATCTAAATATTGGCGTTTGCTTTCTAGAGAGGCAAATTAAAATGTTTACAGACACGGAATAAGAATTGCTATTAAAATTAAATTTTGCCTTGAAACATAAGGATTTCAGATTTGTTCTCTGGACAGTTCAACTTGGTGTATATATGTAGATTGGTACGGTGACCATATCTCGACAATACTTCAGCTGACGTCTAATTAGACTGATATACAAGGACCAAATTACAGATACATTTACAGGAAAGTTTTAAAAGACCAAGCATTTTCATACTCTTTGACACATCTGTTTTAATATGGTGAGAGAGATTAAGGTTTTCAGATAACCAAACTCCTAAGTCCTTGAAGAATATCTTATAACTGCAGGCAAGCATTAATAAAAATTAAAAATAACTTGGCCCAAGTATGGATCCCTGGGGTACACCGGAGGTAACTTCATACCAGCCGGATACTGTCTGTTACTAAGGTAACTGGTGAACAAGTTTAAAATGTTTCCTCTAAGACCATGGGCATGAAGTTTATATAATAATAACTTATGAATCATTTTGTCAAATGCCTTCTAAAAATCAGTATACATAGCATGAACATTTTTTTTGTTCTTTTTTTTTGTGTGAGATTTGTAAAAGTAGATTTTTAGGCATGAAACTATGTTGTTCCATACATGAGGATTTATAAAAGATGAAAAGACACAGGTCTATAGTGTTTGTAACACTACTTCTTTAACCAGATAAAAAAATTGGTATCACTTTTGCCTTTTTAAGACAATCAGGGAAAACACCCTCGTGGATGGATTTATCAAATAAATTACAAACTCGAACACACAGTTCGTGTGCGCATTCTTTATAAACAATGCCAGATATCTTGTCATACACGCAAGCCTTTTTCGGATCAATATCTTTTAAAACCTTAAGAACATTGGTACAAATTAATATTATATCATTGTCACGGGTAAAAAACACTTTGAAAAAGTTATGAAACATTTCTGCAGATTCATGATTACATGTAGTTTTGTTACCAGAACTATATATAGAGTCAGGAAGTTGACCCTCTTTCTTTTTACTATTTACATAACCCCATTACATTACGCATAGACTCAAAGTCTGCACGCCTGTAGTTAACAACAAAATAGTTTTTCAAGAACTCGGTTGAACAGGATTGCATTGCCTACGTTTTCATGTGTGTGTCACGTCATCTCATATATCCATTTTCGCCAATAACATTCTAAACATCCACATTTGGTTACCTTTTCAAATGACTATTAAGTATTATCATTTTTTGGGATAAAATAAATACATATGCATAATATTATAAACATGATGCTTAACTGAGCTGTTTCTGAAGTTGTTTGACTTGGTATTATATTATAACTGTCAGTGTAACAACCAAGTCATTAAAAAAGTATTGTGTATGGGTGTAGTTGTATATGTGTTATAGAGGCACGGTATGTTGCTGTAATGATGTCGAATTTATTGTGCTAATTCACAAAATGCAATGTTAAAAGCACCCAGCACAGTGTTCCCGATTATGTTATAATTTTTCACATACAACAAATGTTTACCCGTTGTTATTGGCAGACAAGGTACTCGGAAGTAAAAAGTAACTAGAAGGAGAAAAAAAAAGTAAAAAATATACAAAATATGTCTTGGTTGTCTTTGTGTTTCTATATAGGGACACACCAGCAAATCCCTAGTTCTGCAGGGTTTCTGACATATGTTACCTCTTAGAATAGGAAACTATAATAACTCAAAATGAAGTTATTGACACCTTTGTATAAATGTTTTTTTATATACAGACACTCGACTTCATGAGCTAAGATCTATTAAAACAGAGAGGGACAGAACTTACTCACAAATAAAAGGTCTGGAACAAGAGAAGCATACGCTACAATGTGAAGTGGATAAACTCAAACCAAAAATGAAAAAGACGGAATCAGAACTGACAAAGATACAAAAAGAAAACACAACGCTAAGAAATAGTCAAGGCAAGTTGTGATGTACATCACGATTAAGAGTAGAAAGATTGCCATTTAATTTATTTCATTGTCAGATAACAAGATGATGAAATGGGCCAATGGAAACATGTCCGTACAAATTCCGTTTGTAGTTTTTTTTTTTTTTCTTTTGTGACTTTTATTTTCCTGTCAATTATGTTCTAAATTTAATCAGATTCCTCGGCTATGATGTAATAATAATAATTAATAATTCGAGGTACTTATATACCGCTACATCACTTGCCTCAAAGCGGTTTACCGTCATTACCCATCAATAAAGTTTTAGGAAACCCATTTATGTTTTTATACAATTTGGTGCAAATATTTACAGTAAAAATGAGAATAATATAAATTAGATAGCATTCAGAAAAGTACAAACGCTTGAAAGCGGATTACGATAAGACAGTTTCGGGATTTCCAGTTGTAAAAGTAGCAGAGAAAGGATGCATATTGCAAAAGACCGAGTTGTCTCCCTCTTAAAACACTTGGAGGATAACATGAATATATTATTATCACTCACCAATATATAAACATCTTGAATGAAAACAATCCACTATTGTTTAAATTAACAGGTGAACAGATGGGACATTTAGTATCAGAATTGAGAGAAATTTGTCATAAAAAGAAAGAACTCGAAGAGAGTTTAGGTAAGTTTGGTGTAAATATTAGAAAATGTTGACGCGTTCATCACCGAAAGATCGTATCCTACTTTCTCATACGTTATCCCTTATTAGGTGCTTATTGTAGAGAAAGAGTTGTTGGAATCAATTTGTGATAATTTACACTTTGAATAACATTGTTTTATTTATGAATGTCATGACATTATTTATTCAACAGATCAGTTGCTAAGATTTAAAAAAAAAAACACTGTTCTTTTGACAGAAAACGTTTCCGAAACGAACCTGAACTTACATGTTGCTTGAGGAACTAATTAGAATCAATAATATTGGTCTTGTATATATGTAATCTTCTACATAATTTGTCACATTTACAGGGAAACTTGAGGACGAGCTGAAGTCTTTGAAAACTGAAAAAAGCGAACTCGACCCACGAATGGAGCGTATAGAGCAAGAGAAACAAAACCTCCAAACCATACTAGAAGATCGTAATAAACAAATGACGGAAATAAAATCAGAGCTTGAAAAGACAAAGATTGCTAATAAAACACTGGAAGACAGTCTGGGTAAGTTTTGTTGTAATACATACAAGAAAAAGAGAATACAAAAGCATCAAAAACACAATTCAAACTCAAACTTGATTATACTAGGGGCAAACTGTGAACAAAGAAAAGATTACCACGGAGAACCTACAGAGGTAGAAAATGTCCAGGATATTAGGACTATTGTCTGGAATATATCAGAAAAAGAAAATATACCTTCAACCAGGAATTTAATCATCTGTACTATATCTTCCTCTGTATCTTTCACCTTAGATTTTGTTGTGTTTCTAAAATTATTTTCCAAGATAGCTCAAAACCTATATTTGTACCATCGTCCATTTTGAAGCGCTCCTAATTAGAGATCGCAGACGTTCTTTAAGTTCCATCTTTCACCATGTGGAGTTCACATCAATACGTGTTTTAAGGCAAGCCAGCTACAATTTGTTGTGTTTGATTATAACAACGTATATTATATATGTAGCCTGTAAATCCAAAGTCATGTCCGAGTCATGTTTGGACTTTTCAGTTTTCAAAGTCGTTGGCTCGTAAATACTCTTACAGAAATATCGATCCTTTATTTTCTCATATTCAATACTGATTTCATACAATATATTGGCATTATAATAAATATATAGATAAAACAATTAAAAGGTCAAAGATGAAGATAATATAAAGATGGCACAGAGGTATAAGTAACTAACGAAACGGACAGAGAGTAGAAACATTCTTAATCCTATTGCAGTAATCGAAACTCCATTTGTATTAGACTAGATGTCTTTCTCTGGACTACTCGATGATTAAGATTTCGACAATAATTCAGTTTCGATGGTATCTGATGAATGTTTAGAAAGGATAATGAAATAAAACCACTCAACATGTATCTATCGGTACTTGAGGAAAGCGAAGAAAAATGAAAATAATGGAAATCAAAGAGAAAATACAGAATGTTTCCGAAAGGAAGAATTAATTATAATAGAGTAACAAAGCGTATTGAAATTTTAAAACGCTCTATTGTTGTTTATATTTACAGATGCTCGTGATGACAAATTGAAATCTTTGGAAACTGAAAAATGCAAGCTTGACTCCCAAATGGAGCATGTAAAGCAAGAGAAACAAAACCTCCAAACTAAACTAGATGATCTTAATACAAAGATGGCGGGAACGGAATCAGAGCTGCAAACGACAAAAACCGAGAATGAAACACTGGCAGACAAGCTAAGTAAGTCATGTTTAATTATATAAATGCAAACCAATTTTCATTCAAGAACATATAATTATGTTCACTTTGCAATCACTGAGAAAACAAGTCACGAATGCCACATGGCGTCGAACCATTAAAATCAGCAGTTAAAAGCAATTTCGCGCCCAATTTCTCTATATACAGCAGGCATTGAGGGGATTAAGAAAACAAAGACACAATTCCGTCCCTAAGTAGTGTTATAATTGGTTTATACATTTCCCAGCTAGTACAAGTAGAAACAGAAATAAAATATACAAAAAGACGAGAATAAATACCGATATAGTTTATACATTTCCCAGCTAGTACAAGTAGAAACAGAAATAAAATATACAAAAAGACGAGAATAAACAACGATATAGTCACTATCCTTTACATAATTTTGTTATTCATCATTTGTTTTGTCAAAATTGGGAAATATACTTTTAATTTCCGTAGTCTGCCCTTTTGATTTTGAATTTTATTTTTGTTCCAAGAACCATCAAAAACATTACTTTCGATCATTCACCATGAGGATATTGAATGATAACTTGTACATTTGGAAAGCCAATACAACTATCTAAATATTCTAACAGAAATATCGATCCTTTATTTTATCACATGTAATATCTTTATTCCATACAATATATAATAGCATTATAATAAATATATAGATTAAACAATAAAAAGGTCACAGATGAAGATATTATAAAGATGAAACAAAAATATATTAAGTAACCGAATACAAAACAGACAGAGAGTAGAGCAAAACCCTTGAAGGAAACTCCATTTGTATTAGACTGGATGCCTTTCTGAACTACATGATATTTAAGATATTGACAAGAATTTCATTTTCGATTGTCACTGATGAACGTTTGGAAAGGATAATAAAAAAAACACTCAAAATTTATCTATCGGTACTTGTAGAAAGAGAAGGAAAATGAAAATAATGGAAATCAAAGAGAAAATACAGAATGTTTCCGAAAGGAAGAATTAATTATAATAGAGTAACAAAGCGTATTGGAATTTTAAAACGCTCTATTGTTGTTTATATTTACAGGTGCTCGTGATGCCAAATTGAAAACTTTGGAAACAGAAAAAGGCAAGCTTGTCTCCCAAATGGAGCATGTAAGGCAGGAGACAGAAAACCTCCGAACTAAACTAGATGATCTTAATACAAAGATGGCGGGAACGGAATCAGAGCTGCAAACGACAAAAACCGAGAATAAAACACTGGCAGACAATCTTAGTAAGTCATGTTTAATTAAATAGATGTGGACGCATTCCTTTCTAGATAATATGTTCCCGTTGCATTCAGTGAAAAACTTAATATCGTAATTAACCATGTTTTTGTTGAGATTTTGAGTGTGAAATACAATTTTTGAAACGCTGAAGTATTCTCTTCTTCCTGTATTTTAAATTTCCGTTTTTCTCTGAGGACGCCTAAAGATGTTACTTTCGATCTTTCACCATGAAAATGTCCATGATTTGTTCATATCTTGCCCATGTTCAAACAATTTTGATTTCTGATTATGATGTTGTTGACGTTTTGGTATTTTTTATTTGTTTCTTACAGAAATATTGATCCTTCCTTTTTAAATACCTATATCATTTATTATATAAGCTATAAATATATCAATTCAACATTATAATGTACGAAAGCCTATTAGAGTCAGGCTTTCGTAATAATGACCACGGATATTGCAGCTGTTACAAGAAAAATAATTAAATAAATACGAAATAGACAGGGTACGAACGTTCCGCAGCTTATTGCAGAAAACAAGGCTTTCTGGAGAAAACGTATTAATTGAATGTCTCACTGAATAACATGACAATGATATATTGACAATAAATCCATTTTCGATGTTATCGGATAAACATGAATCCCGGTATGAATACATAGATGGGTTAACGAAATAAAATCACTCAACATTTATCTATCGACATATGGGTAAAAAACTAATAAATAATATGTCAAATTGAAAACACAAAATATTTATAATAAAATAATATCAATTAGCAGTAGTGTATTGAAAATTAATAAAGGCCATGATTCGCTATTGTTTTACAGGGTCACTTGATGCCGAACTGAAGGATTTGAAAACTGAAAAAAACAAACATGCCTCGCACATGGAGAGGATGAAGCGAGAAAAACAACACCTCGAAACTAAACTAAATGATCTTGATGTAAACATGAGGACAATAGAATCGGAGCTGGAAAAGACAAAGACAGACAATAAAAACCTAGCAAACGGCCGAAGTAAGTTGTGTTTTACTATCGTCGTTTTCCTTTGTGGAATTCATGTTTTTAAATGCTGAAAACAACTGACATGCGTCAAAAGTAAATTTGCCTAATAACGGTCTTATACTACAGACGGATAGGGGTTAGCATCATGTCCAACCACTATATCCCTTAGTGGTTTTATTAAGAAGCAAAGAAGAAGAAATACAAACATACAGAGAAGATAGATTAGTGAATACCGAAGCGTTAACATATCATAATCCGAACTAAAAATCTATTGAACTAGGGGCACACTATGACAAAAGAAAAGATTTACATGTAAAAGTACAAGAGAATAAGACCAGGTGTTCCGGGGAAGAACTAAGAGAGGAACTAACGGATCACTCAATATCACGAAAATAAAATCGGTGTCTACATTTATGTAAGGCGAGAGGTAGTCCGAGTGGTTTTGCCTACCGACAAAAGACTGCATCCGGCAATATCTATAAACTACTTATCAAATCTAAAATTTGTTGAATGTATGTATTCCCTTGGATGAACACGTGTTTAAATATAAACATTTAACATATATGCTAGAAAAGGCTTGAATGGTTGGGTCTACCAGCACAACCTTTTTCCGGCCATAACCTTTAGTATTCATTTAGTTTCTTTTTACTTCATCACTTCACAGTATAAGTCGTCACACCACAACCTGTATCAAGCCCTAAGATTTATTATTTCACAAAAGCATATACCATCAAAACTCAGCATGTATGTTCACAACACAACACGCATCATCAGACCACAACATGTATCATCACAACGTCAAGTACATCATCACAACACAATACGTATGTATCATCACAGCATCCACATCGCACCATACAGAAACACACCATCACTAAACAAATACCTGAACAGAAGACATCACGCCATCACATCGCTAAACAAATACCTAAACAGAAGACAGAAATGTTCGGGAACCTATTGCATTATTTAACAGAACCTGGGTGTGGACTCTCTTTACATTAAATTTGATTTCTAATGATTGATAGTATCATTATATTGACAGTAATTTTATTGTCGATATCATATCAGATATACATGACGCTGAACTTCGATATAGCGAAACTAGCAACGATAAAACTGAAATCCAAAAGTTTTCGATTGAAGAACTGAATATAATCACACACTATCAATCTATATATAAATTGGTGTAAATGGACAAAGGAAAATTCGTCTTTAACACAACTTTACCGAAAAAAAAATCAAGGCTTAATCCACTGTTTTTTTTTACATTTTAAGGAGCACAAGAAGACGATCTGAAATCTTTGAGAACTGAAAACGTCAAACTAGACTCACACTTGGAGCGTGCGAAGCAAGAAAAACAACACCTCGAAACAGAACTAGACGATCTCAATGCACAAATTACGGAAATGAAATCAGAGTTGGAAAAGACAAAGACAGAAAATAAGAATCTGGCAGACAGTCAAAGTAAGTCTTGTTTAATTAAATAAATTTCGGCGCATTCCCCTTGTAGATATATGTTTCTGTTGTTGCTGCTGAAAACAATTGACGCCGTCTATAGTAAATGTTCCCAATAACCTTCTAATACTACACACAGACAACGGCGAGTAATATGTTCAATAGACTTATTTTTTATAAACAACACAGAAAGATTAGAGAGGGGGAAGAGAGACAGAAAAAGACGGAAAGAAGGAGACAGACACAGAGAGAGAGGGGGGGTGAGAATTATCTCATTGTCGGTATTATATCATTTATGCATGACGCAGAACGGCGATATATTAGTATATATATGTATGTGAGTGATTGGGTGGTGCAAAGAATAGGCACTTGCCTTTCACCTAGGTGGCCGAGGTTCGATTCCCCGACCTGACGTGAAAAGGTATGGGGTCACCTGCCCGATCACTCGGGGTTTTTTTCGGATACTCCTGTTTCCACCCACAACAATTCTCTTCGCATCCGGACCAACAAGAGTAATTAATTTAAATTTGATTTTTTTGTTTTTCATAATAGTTGTAAAAAGAAATAAAGCCTTTTTAAAGTACATGTATATATTTATAAAAGTGCAAAAGTAGCAACGCTAAAACCGATATCGAAAACTCTTCGATTGAAAATTAAACATAATAACACACTACCAATCTAAATATAGATTGGTGTAAATGAAAAATGATTATAATTAAAAGGAAAATTCGTCTCTAACACAACCTTACCGAAATAAATCATCATCAATTATCATAAGTCTTTGTAAAGGCACAATCCACTGTTGTTTAAATTTACAGGGATACTTGATGTCGAACTGAAGTCTTTGAAAACTGAAAAGATCAAACTAGACTCACACTTGGAGCGCGCAAAGCAAGAAAAACAACACCTCGAAACAAATGTAGACACTCTTAATGCACAGATTTTGGAAATGAAATCAGAGCTGGAAAAGACAGAGACAGAACTGGCAGACAGTCAAAGTAAGTCTTTTTTAATCGCTGAAAACAAATCCCTTAGCAAGTATGCCGGAAAAATAAAATCAGGTGGCTTAAAATGTTAGACAATACAATACAAATTAAGTGAATTAACAGATTTTTAAAAATGTAATAAGCATATTAGTAAAATGGAGATAACTCACATCTGATAATATATAAAGCATGTACTCGCTAAGCGGGCCGAATACACTTTAACAGCCCGCTCAGCAAGCGGGCCGAATACACTGTAACAGCCCGCTCAGCAAGCGGGCCGAATACACTGTAACAGCCCGCTCAGCAAGCGGGCCGAATACACTGTATCATGCCGCTTCCGAAATTGCCGCAATGTCATATGACGTTAATGATGTCAAACAATCGAAAATGGATAGGAAGCGAGAAAGTTAAAGAGTCTCTCGTAACAAGAATGCTAGAGCTTGATGAATTAATAGAAAGGAAGAGAAAGGGAAAAGGGCCAATGTAGAGTAAATTATTCAAAATGTTATGTCAATGGTATGAATAATTATAAAATTTAATCTAAATCAACGTCCAGACAATGACAAAACAAGGAACAAAAAAGAGATGTCAACAAAAAAAGAGATCATCATGAACCGTCAACAAAGTCAATATATACAAAAAACTGACAAGCTACAGTAGAATTTGTGTACATAATGTAATGTTTTTATTTTTATTAAAATTGTTTTAATTTTAGATAATCAGAGAGAAGAAGGTGACACGTTACGCCAACAAATCAAAGAATTAAGTGTTCCGAAGAAAAAACGTGTTGGTATGTAATAATTATAACTTTATTTAAACGTCTATGACCCATATGAGCCAGGGGCTCATCTCCCTTGAGGTTGACATAAGACCTGCATCACATTGTAAAAATATGACATATAATTTTGAGATGAAGTTAAACGGAGATTCTATATTAAAATTAATTCTACGAAATCAAGAATCAGAACTATGCATTATTATATCCTACAAGACCACTACAAATACTATACATTTACACGTTAAGTTTATCTAAAGTTCGCCCAATTACACTCCAATATTACAGACATCTAAAACTCAACAAAATAATGAAGCTTTTTATGAAAGGTTCGAGGGATTCCATCCATCAAAAGAAATGTGAATTTCAAGATACATGTACGTATGGACTATGTGGAACAGTATGCCAGATAATGGGCTAAACGTGAACATACGACTTTGAATTCATTTTTGTAGTGGATGAAATCTGTCAGGTCTTCTATCCAGAAAAAAATAAGCTGTTTGCAATACAATGCAACGACACTCAATGAAAACATTTTACCAGACCATATTTTGATATCGACTGTTGTGTATTGTGTGGTACTAATAATGTAACACATCTCATGAAGGTACCTATCTCTTTTCACATGTCACATGTGCAGTGCTTGGACTACGTAGTGAAAAAAGTGGATTGGGCAAATCTCTTGTTGATATGGTAACAAAGGAGCTGAAGAGGCGCCTGCAACAGAGACTGGATATGTTCAGCTTAAACCTGACGATTGCGTTTTCCCAGACGCCTTCTGACGTCACCAACGGCCTCCAAATTGTCCTCTGTCTGAACATGTCCAGAGTCGGGACCAACATCACGGACGCTCTTAAAGGAATGAAAGGTATCAACAAAGAAACAATAATGGTAGACTTTATCATAATAAAAATAACATTAATGTAATTAGCCCCTAGCAACTTTTTATGATGCCATAAAATCTATAAGTGAATATATTTGTTGTATTGACAGCTGACAGAGACATGTTTGTAATGGTACTGCATCACACCAGCAGGGAGAACCTCTCGTCTCTTACCCCCACGAGTCACCGCGTGACCGGAAGTGAACTTCGACAGTTGGGCGGGATCCTCGATATGGCGTTTGACAGTAACAGTGGATTATATGACTGTGGATTCAACAACACAGCTATCGAAAAGATCGCTTCCATTCTTAGAAAATGTTTGATATTGTGAACATTGGAAAATCAGTAGTATACGATCAAATCAGAAATTGGTATGAAACATGTACAAGGGACGTTATATCGTCGAAAGTATGGGCGTGTATGATATAGCAATGATACGAAAACTAGTGAATGAGGACCGTGTTTTATAGCCATTGAACTCGTTATTTTAGTCTAAAATGGCAAATACAAAAATATCAGTATGGTCAGTACAATGTTAATCATTTTTAAGATCGCTAATTGCCATGAAGTTGCCTTAATACTTCGCTCAACATACGTGGCAATAACGGACTCATGTTTTACATCATCCGTAGAAATTACAGCTATTGAATAAGTTTAGGCTTAAGAAAGGTCGAACCCCAATTGTAGCTTGTAAAAAGATCTTGACTTGGAATCCCTAGTGAATGAAGGATTTATAGATAACTTATTTCATGGTTAAAAATAAAGTAGTTATTATGTTTTATACACAATTTCCCGAGTTTGCTCAGGGTGCATGTATTTAGATGTGATTAATATAATGTTTTGTTTAGATAAGAATAGCATAACATCGGATAGCCATACAGTTTGTACCAGTGAGTTATCAAAGGCGGTCTTGTTGCTGTACAAAGCCGCTCTAAGGACAGATTGTATCTACTGTTTAATCCGATTTTGTTTTTGATAATATATGTAGGAAAGGATAGGCCTATATGTTACTATTTCAAATCGATTCCTTAAGCAACCCGACATTTGATCACGACAATATCAAGTCTACGTTTTACAAGTTTCTAAATCCCTGTACATTATAAATCTAGAGATCTATTGCATTATCAAATTAAATATCATTCCAAATCATCCCGATTTTTTTCTACGGAAATCAAATCGCATACGTGAGTCAGTAGAAGTTTGGGTTTAATCTGCTTTCCCGAGGCTGATGTTAGCCGTGCCCGCGTCAATCCTAAATTATATCTTATTTACGCCAAAATTTACCAGAACGTTTAGATACTCTTTTTACATTTAATATAAAATCTAGGAACTAACATGAATCCAAACAGCCCTGTAACGTTTTACACCAGGTGGTTTGATTGGCCCATTGTGTATTTTATACACATAAAATCCGATAAATTCAAAACGCTTTCTGGTCCGTTACTGAATACAAATATTATTTTCCGGTGATGTTTTGTCATAGACTTTATTTCAATCGAAAAAAGAAAGTCCCAGCAATAATTAAATCATTATCTATTTTTGCACGCAAAGTATATACGTGAAGTTTAAATTCCACTATAAATAGGCGTGGTCTAAGCTTGTTCGTTCTGTTTACAAATAAAAACACAGTGTTGTTTACTTATTCATAGCTCAAGACAAACACGAAGGTCTCTAAATGTTCTTTTATGATGAAGTGAATCTGAGGACCACAATTTTGGTAGTATAGATAGAGTAAATGAAAATATTCCATGTTATTGTATATGTTATCTTCATTCTTTTATCTCTTCTTCAATGTAATATTGTGGGTTAATAATGTAGGGGGCTTGTTCTAGTTAGCAATAACATGCCAGAAACTTGTATAGATCAAAATCGGGATGCGGGTTTACTTATTGACCACGGAATAACAAAACATAAACTCTCATTTTTAATTCTCAGAACTTGATTTATTTTCATGGGTTTTTTCCTCCAACAAGTAATATAGGACCATGTGGAAGATTTGCTCTGGACGTTTTTGAGTTTGCTTATTAGTGTGCTTACTTGTTGTGATGACAATGATGACTCGGTTCTCATTTTGAGGATTGATGCGTACTTGGATGTGACCAAGATTTACATGGCGGGTGTCGTCGATGAAGCAGAAGATGCTTACTCTTCCGGAACACCTGGTCTTATTCCCTTGTACTTTAACGAGGGTTTCCATGTAAATCTTTCCTTATTCCTATTTTGCTTCTATTTTAATCGATTTGGAATTCGGATTATGGTTTTGTTGACGCTTTGATATTCTCTGATTTTTGCTAAACAGGTCTTTTATCCTCAATTAATAAAGTTTATTATTATTATGTAGAATAAATTATTATGAAGTGAAAGTGTGTTTAAGTATATGTTGGCTAGAATAGTCTTATTGTAATAAACGTTATAATACAAGCTCGTCGATACTAGTTTTTTAACTTCATCAAAGAGGAAATTGTATAAATTAGGAAGATGATGACTCCTGTAAGACTGTAAGTACTGGTTATAGACTGTTATTTACCTGTAATTGTCCTGGGCGACATGTCAGTATAAGGCATCATTTGTAGTACATTAATCTTTTAATCGGCGGAAAGTATTATACAGAAGATAATAATACACTGTATACAATGTAGCTAGTTTATTTAAACCACCTTTTATGCAATTTGGCTAAACTATTTCAAAACATCGTTTATACAATGTGGCAACACGATTTCAAGCCATCGTTTATACAACGTAGCTACACTATTACCAACCAGGGTGTATACAACGTAGCTACACTATTACCAACCAGGGTTTATAAAATGTAGCTACACTATTACTAACCAGGGTTTATACAATGTAGCTACACTATTACAAACCAGGGTTTATTCATTGAAGCTACACTATTACCAACCAGGGTTTATACAATGTAGCTACACTATTACCAACCAGGGTTTATACAACGTAGCTACACTATTACCAACCAGGGTTTATACATTGTAGCTACACTATTTTAAATCATGGTTTATATATTGTAGCTACACTATTACCAACCAGGGTTTATACAATGTACATTTCTGTAGCTACACTATTTGAAATTATGGTTTATATATTGTAGCTACACTATTACCAACCAGGGTTTATACAATGTAGCTACACTATTTTAAATCATGGTTTATATATTGTAGCTACGCTGTTTTAAATCATGGTTTATAGAATGTGGCTACATTATTTAAACGATATTTTATACAATGTGGCTACATTATTTAAACGATATTGTATACAATGTGGCTACATTATTTAAACGATATTTTATACAATGTGGCTACATTATTTAAACGATATTTTATACAATGCAAGTACACTATATTAAACCATGGTTAATATAATGAAGCTACACAATTTCAAACCGTGGTTTATACAACATGGCTTCACGATTTCAAACAATAGCTTAGACAATATGGTTTCATTACTTCAAATTATCGTTTATATAGTGTAGTGTCCATACAGTGTAACTCTAACTAATGGTTTAAATAATGTTTATTTATATAGAGAGAGGGCTTACGTTGGCTAAGCATGCTACCATGTTGTCAATAAATTTGTTGAAATGAAATTTATTGTTACTCACATATTTTTTTGCAAATAATTGGGTTTTTTTTCTTTTCTTTTTTATCGATTACGATACAATACATTTTCAGTCGTAGAGTTACTCTCAAATTGAGCAGATCTAGAAGTCGTAGAGTTATTCACAAATTGAGCAGATCTAGTAGTCGTAGAGTTTCTCTCAAATTGAGCAGATCTAATAGTCGTAGAGTTACTCTAAAATTGAGCAGATCTATCAGTCGTAGAGTTACTCTAAAATTGAGCAGATCTAGTAGTCTTATGTTACTCTCAAACTGAGCAGATCTAGTAGTCGAAGACTTACTCTCAAATTGAGCAGATCTAGTAGTCGTAGAGTTACTCTAAAATTGAGCAGATTTAGTAGTCGTAGAGTTACTCTCAAATTGAGCAGATCTAGTAGTCGTAGAGTTACTCTGAAATTGAGCAGAACTAGTAGAAATAAACACGATTTGAGTTACTCTCAAATTGAGCAGATCTAGTAGTCGTAGAGTTACTCTCAAATTGAGCAGATCTAGTAGTCGTAGAGTTACTCTCAAATTGAGCAGATCTAGTAGTCGTAGAGTTACTCTCAAATTGTAGTCGTAGAGTTACTCACAAATTCAGCAGATCTAGTAGTCGTATAGTTACTCTCAAATTGAGCAGATCTATTAGTCGTTGAGTTACTCTCAAATTGAGCAGATCTTGTAGTCGTAGAGTTATTCTCTAATTGAGCAGATCTAGTAGTCGTAAAGTTACTCTCAAATTGAGCAGATCTAGCAGTCGTAGATTACTCTCAAACTGAGCAGATCTTGTAGTCGTAGAATTACTCTCAAATTGAGCAGATCTACTAGAAATAAACACAATGGTGGAACATATTTGTTTTTGTTTTTTTCTGTCTTTAGTTTTGGCAAAGATCTTAAATTGTTTAAAAGACTAGTCCGGTACCAGCACGTATCACAATTATTTCGTGTTATTGTCTACAAGTTGTTACATCAATGTGAGGTTTACTAATCTCTCCAGTGAAATATCGTTTATTTATCATTGTATATAGTACAAAGCTGGATGTTACAACCATGTATCATGAACAAGAAAGTAATAATAACCTGAGGCATTTCTTTGTTAATGATCATATATTTCAAAGCAGTGTTTAATTACAATATCATGTGTTGGACTTCTGTAGCTACACCTTACAGATATTAGGAATTATATTTTTGATAATTTACCATCATGAATGTTGTTAACAATACGATAACAATAAAATAATACTTTGTCAGTTTAACCAACAACCAAAACATTGAGAGAGATTATATTGAATTTAACAAAATACCAAAATATCGGGAATATAATAATAATAATAATAATATACAACATCTATATAGCGCTCTATATAATTTGTAAAATTACTCTAAAGCGCTTCACAACATGTAGATAATAATTTGATACTTACAACGCATAAATAAAGAAGTTATTACAATCTAAGCTAATGTGATAGCACAAAAATGCATATAAATACGGACTAGATGAAAAAATGTCAGTATATACATGTCGTCTAAGTTGATACCCTAATATGCAGACGTGAAAAGGTACGTGAAAATGTACCTTTAATTTAACCAACTACCTTATCGTCAATTTGATCAATAACCATGACATTGGGAAATTAACGGACTTCCATTGTATTCGTAGATTACATTCTACTTAACCAACTAGCATAATATTGGGAGATTTTGTTGTGTCCCTGATTTCAATTTTCAGAAGAGTATATACGATCGTCAGCCTCGTATGAAAACAAGAACGAATCAGCTAAACGTTGGGCACAGTTTGTTCCCATAAGATAACCGACAACGCAAGAACATGAAGGTTCCAACTCAACAAAGATGTTTAAACCAGGAATCTAATCATTTCATCTTAGCGTTTGTGTTGTTGTTCCAAGACAGCTCACAACTATAAATGTTTGTCGTCGTCCACCTTTCTTACCTTTCCTGAAAAAAAAAGAGTTCATAACTTGAAATCGAAGACGTTCTTTCTAGTTTGGTATAGGTATGTTAGTGTAACACTGACACCGTCAGAAACATTAATATTGACATTACCTGTGTACCTATCTGGTAACCTACAGGTGATGGACGTGTATAGTGACGGACCAGTACATAGTTCAATATCTCGACTGCTGTAACAAAACAACACAAGGCCCCACTTAAAGGCACTTCAGTATGCCCAGACTCATTAGGAATGCTTACAGGTTGTTTCTACAGGTCGCTGTCAGATTTCAGATCGGGGACAACACCAAGATAAACATTGGATTCGCATGAATGACTATGTGGCATATCTCATTCCCAGTCAGCGTTTTTCAACACATTGTCTGATACTTACCTGGTAGCAACATAAGTAATCTATACATAATTTCGACTGAAGATTTTATGCTAATTAAACGTATTTCCTCGATTCCTAAAGAATTTGTGTTAATTAAACCAATTTCCTCGGTTTTAATTATCACCAACCTATAAATGCGGTTAATGAATTTGTGTCTATAATATCTATACTTTTCACTCACATTTTTTCGAAAAGGAAGGACGTTTCATTGCTTCTCGGTTTTAATTTATGCTAATCTAAATAAGAAAGAAATTTTTGTATTTAATTTGTTACTTTTTCAAATCTCAGTTGGTGTTGTCTATAAATACATGAAAACAAAACTCAATTTCGATCTCTTAAAAGCCAAATCCTTCGGGGGGGGGGGGGGGCTGATTCGCTCCTGGACCCCGTTCAAAAGCATACACTTGTAAAATAGTGAAGTTTCACAAATTCCATATAACTTACCCGACAGACGTGTGAGTACAATGTTATGATGAACGCAGACTGAATTATATACTTTGGTAGTGTATTATTGACGACAGTAAACACAAGTGAGTGTGACAGCACCGTTTATAATGTATCACACGTATCTGACGATACCAGATAATTAGTGGTCGTCTCGCCAGCTGGATAGTTGATTATGGTCGATTGCCTTACACATACTGGGGTTAAACTGTGTAGAACCCGTATATTATACTTTAACCTTGCCCCGGGCCATCTTTGTTACTCTGGCCGTGTAAGCGCGCAGCCATTTATATTCAGTGCCCTTATCATAGGTGCTGTGATTGCCTGCGTTGTAGGTGTATCGTAAACATTTTAATTTGAATAACGAATTTCATTATTGTGTCCACGGTTGATGAGTGACAGAGTTGAACACTACCACATCAGTCAGCGCCGGTACTCTAACTGCCCCCAAGTCATGTTCCCGCGCTTTCTGACACGGCCGTAATTCACACAGCAGCTGGCGTCTATTTAAGTCCGTGTCCGGAGAATGCTCGTAAAAGTGAGCACTATCAGAAACAGGACGTGCTGGACAACACACAACGTATGGTATTGTTCCCGTGTCTCTAAGACCTCAGAACAGCTACACTCGATCCTCGACGGGCACCTGTTTGACTTCTTCCTGAAGTATTGATGAGTTAAAGGAAAGTACTAGTACTGCTTATTCTTACTTTTGGTACACCTTGCTATAAAGTGTAGTGATTTCCTCATCATGCATTCACTTTTCAAGGGAGTCGGATGTCATTGACCGCAGCATCGGTTAGTGTTTTTGATGACTTGGATAGTTATACCGTGTCAAGCACGTACTCTGATACGTCTCAGACTTTCAAGGAATGTCCTAACGACTGCAGGTTTGTGATTGGTTTACAATTCTTGCAACTTTTATAGATCAGCGAACCTGTCTTTCGATTGAGGATTGCTGATCGGCTAGATTTCAGAAGTCGTCGGACCTTCCTTGGACTGAGAATTTCTGGTCGATTGGATTTCAGAAGCCCGGAATTTGTCTAGAACTAGTAAGAATTCAGCTGTGGAACCGTATTTTGGCAGGGACTTTCGTGGTCGGAGTTTATAGAAGTCGGCGGACCCGTCTTTTAATTAGGGGCTTGTATCATTGTGTAAAGAATTTTATAAGTTGGATTGTCTGCCTTTTGACAGGGGTCCAAATTAAATTTCATTTCTGGTGGTGTAACTTATGAACAGGGATCGTAACCGAAATGTTCCTGTAGAAGAATGTCGTCGACCATAACTCCGGACATGTTGATGGCAAGTTCTACGGATTTATACGCATTAAGGGTTGACAACTCTACTCCGTATACTAACGGCAGCGCAACAACGCAAGCTACAGGTAACTGTCTGACGTCATACTGTGTCCCTATCACGATCGCCATCAGTTCCATCGCTCTTATCGGTATCGTCACCAATCTCATTGTCATTTTCGTTATAATAAAGGACTCGCGTCTACGTAGACCAACGTTCATTGCCATTGCCGCTTTGTCACTTTCCGACTTTACTTTCCTCTTGTTCCGGTATATCCGGTATGTGGTGACGGGGTACTTCCAGGACCTTATTTCCGCCCATGTGATGAAACCAGTTAAGCTTGTGTGCGACTTCGTTGGACTGACGGCGGGAGGTTCCTCCATCATCCATGTCCTACTGCTGTCTGTTCTGCGGTACTACATCTTGGTCCATCCGCTGAAGAGTCACATCGCCATCACAAATAAGAGGATCATTCTCGTGTCACTGTGTGTGTGGTTGCTCAGCGCGCTGAATGCGTGGTTTTATCTGTACGCCGTGATTATTAACAGCGAGAATGACCTTCAGATGGCTAAGGTCACCAATATCACTATAACCTTGGTGATGTCCATTCTCCCACTAACTATCATTTTGTTCTTTCATATATTAAAGGCCAGAAAGCTCAAAGATTCTCTCGCCGCGTGTAAAATAAATGCCAAAAAACAAATGTCACAGATAGTGACGTTTGTCATCGTCACGTACATCGTAACGACGACCCCGGCCAACGTCAGGGACGTGCTGGTGATTTCCCAAGGTCGTTCCAACGAGACGTGGATGAAGGTGTTCAGTCAGGTAGGACGCTTGTTATTGTTCATGAACTACGCTATCAACCCGTTCATCTACTTTGTTCACTCACCACAATTCAGGAGGAACATTCGGTACTGCTGGAGGAAACAAACCTTACACAACGTATCTACAGGACGGACATCTCACTCCATGTCACCGCTGTCAAGTGTCACAGAGGCGGCCAGTCTCCCGCCGGACAATACTCGCATGTAACCAGGGTGTCATTACAGTGAAAATCACGACTGGGCACATTTTGAGCTGGATAATACAACAAGGTCCGTATGGGTCGTATCAGCCTCCACACCGGGTACCCGATTCGAATGGCATGGCGCGGTGCGGAGGAAAATTTAACTGAAAGTGGATTAGCATCGTATGGTAGATTGCAAACTATACAGACGAATACCCGGTATTTGAATAATAATCACACCTAAGTTATATATGAGTTTTTGTCTCTAAAATGGACCAATCAATTTGCTTGTTTAGTTCATAATAAGTATGCTCTTTTGGTGGTTTTTTTCTGCAAGCTCAAAGTTAAAGTAACACGTAGACTTTCATCTTTTGAACTGCTGTTTGGTTTCATGAAATAAAAACGGAGTAAGTAAAGTCGCAAGAACGATCTTTGTTCTGATGTCTTGATGGTTTGTGATTAAACGCACTGTACCGCACATTGGTGTTGTATAAAGTACTGTACCACACATTGGTGTTGTTTAAAGCACTGTACCGCACATTGGTGTTGTTTAAAGCACTGCACCGCACATCGTTGTTGTTAAAAACACTGTACCGCACATTAATGTTGTTTAAAGCACTGTACCGCACATTGGTGTTGTTTAAAGCAATGTACCGCACATTGGTGTTGTTTAAAGTACTGTACCGCACATTGGTTTTGTTTAAAGCACTGTACCGCACATTGGTGTTGTTAAAAGCACTGTACCACACATTGGTGTTGTTTAAAGCACTTTACCGCACATCGGTGTTGTTAAAAGCACTGTACCGCACATTGGTGTTGTTAAAAGCACTGTACCGCACATTGGTTTTGTTTAAAGCAATGTACCGCACATTGGTGTTGTTAAAAGCACTGTACCGCATATTAGTGTTGTTAAAAGCACTGTATCGCACATTGGTGTTGTTTAAAGCACTGTACCGCACATTGGTGTTGTTTAAAGTACTGTACCGCACATTGGTGTTGTTAAAAGCACTGTACCACACATTGGTGTTGTTTAAAGCACTGTACCGCACATTGGTGTTGTTTAAAGCACTGTACAACACATTGATGTTGTTTAAAGCACTGAACCGTACATCGGTGTTGTTTAAAGCACTGTACCGCACATTGGTGTTGTTTTAAGCACTGTACCGCACATTTGTGTTGTTTAAATCACTGTACCGCACATTGGTGTTGTTTAAAGCACTGCACCGCACATTGGTGTTGTTTAAAGCACTGTACAACACATTGGTGTTGTTTAAAGCACTGTACCGCACATTGGTGTTGTTTAAAGCACTATACCACACATTGTTTTTGTTTAAATCACTGTACCGCACATTGGTGTTGTTAAAAGCACTGTACCGCACATTGGTGTTGTTTAAAGCACTGTATCGCACATTGGTGTTGTTTAAAGTACTGTACCGCACATTGGTGTTGTTTAAAGCACTATACCACACATTGTTGTTGTTAAAGCACTGTACCATACATTGGTGTTGTTTAAAGTACTGTACCGCACATCGTTGTTGTTAAAAGCACTATACCACACATTGGTGTTGTTTAAAGCACTATACCGCACATCGTTGTTGTTTAAAGCACTATACCATACATTGTTATTGTTTAAAGCACTGTACCGCACATTGGTGTTGTTTAAAGCACTGTACCACACATTGGTGTTGTTTAAAGCACTGTATCGCACATTGGTGTTGTTTAAAGTACTGTACCGCACATTTGTGTTATTAAAAGCACTGTACCACACATTGGTGTTGTTTAAAGCACTGTACCGCACATTGGTGTTGTTTAAAGCACTGTACCGCACATTGGTGTTGTTTAAAGCACTGTACCGCACATTGGTGTTGTTTAAAGCACTGTACCGCACATTGGTGTTGTTTAAAGCACTGTACCGCACATTGGTGTTGTTTAAAGCACTGTACCGCACATTGGTTTTGTTTAAAGCACTATACCACACATTGTTTTTGTTTAAAGCACTATACCGCACATTGGTGTTGTTAAAAGCACTGTACCGCACATTGGTGTTGTTAAAAGCACTGTACCACACATTGGTGTTGTTTAAAGTACTATACCACACATTGTTGTTGTTTAAAGCACTGTACCACACATTGGTGTTGTTTAAAGTACTGTACCGCACATCGGTGTTGTTAAAAGCACTGTACCGCACATTGGTGTTGTTTAAAGCACTGTACCGCACATTTGTGTTGTTTAAAGCAATGTACCGCACATTGGTGTTGTTAAAAGCACTGTACCGCATATTAGTGTTGTTAAAAGCAATGTATCGCACATTGTTGTTGTTTAAAGCACTGTACCGCACATTGGTGTTGTTTAAAGCATTGTACCGCACATTGGTGTTGTTTAAAGCACTGTACCGCACATTGGTGTTGTTTAAAGCAATGTACCGCACATTGGTGTTGTTTAAAGTACTGTACCGCACATTGGTTTTGTTTAAAGCACTGTACCGCACATTGGTGTTGTTAAAAGCACTGTACCACACATTAATGTTGTTTAAAGCACTTTACCGCACATCGGTGTTGTTAAAAGCACTGTACCGCACATTGGTTTTGTTTGAGGCACTGTACCGCACATTGGTTTTGTTTGAGGCACTGTACCGTACATTGGTGTTGTTTAAAGCACTGTATCCCTCATTGGTGTTGTTTAAAGTACTGTACCGCATATTTGTGTTAATAAAATCACGGTACCACACATTGGTGTTGTTTAAAGCACTGTACCGCACATTGGTGTTGTTTAAAGCACTGTACAACACATTGGTGTTGTTTAAAGCACTGAACCGTACATCGGTGTTGTTAAAAGCACTGTACCGCACATTGGTGTTGTTTAAAGTACTCTACCGCACATTTGTGTTGTTAAAAGCACTGTACCGCACATTGGTGTTGTTAAAAGCACTGTACCACACATTGGTGTTGTTAAAAGCACTGTACCACACATTGGTGTTGTTAAAAGCACTGTACCACACATTTGTTTTGTTTAAAGCATTGTACCGCACATTGGTGTTGTTTAAAGCACTGTACCGCACATTGGTGTTGTTTAAATCACGGTACCACACATTTGTTTTGTTTAAAGCACTGTACCGCACATTGGTGTTGTTTAAAGCACTGTACCGCACATTGGTGTTGTTTAAAGCACTGTACCACACATTTGTTTTGTTTAAAGCATTGTACCGCACATTGGTGTTGTTTAAAGCACTGTACCGCACATTGGTGTTGTTTAAATCACGGTACCACACATTTGTTTTGTTTAAAGCACTGTACCGCACATTGGTGTTGTTTAAAGCACTGTACCGCACATTGGTGTTGTTTAAAGCACTGTACCACACATTGGTGTTGTTAAAAGCACTGTACCACACATTTGTTTTGTTTAAAGCACTGTACCGCACATTGGTGTTGTTTAAAGCACTGTACCGCACATTGGTGTTGTTTAAAGCACTGTACCACACATTGGTGTTGTTAAAAGCACTGTACCACACATTTGTTTTGTTTAAAGCACTGTACCGCACATTGGTGTTGTTTAAAGTACTGTATCGCACATTGGTGTTGTTTAAAGCACTGTACCGCACATTGGTGTTGTTTAAAGCACTGTTCCACACATTGTTTTTGTTTAAAGCACTGTACCGCACATTGGTGTTGTTTAAAACAATAATGTCTTAGTTGTATCTATAACGCTTAACACAGAACACAAAGAATTGGATTATATCGTGATTGGGAGAATTGTTTGCGTTTCAATATTTTTATAAAATAAAAAAGAATGAAGTGGAACCATTTTGTTTCGTGACAGACAATCTATATCGTATCAAAATTTATTTATTCTATCAAATGTGATGTTGGGCGCCTGAGCGATCACGGAAATGATCCACAAAGCTGTCAGTAAAATACTCTGGTGTTGATTTGTGTTTGGAGAGGGAGGGAGAAAGGGTAGAATTAAAATAAATCAGAGGGTCATAAGACGGTCAAACTTCCCTATGTCGCCTTTCGTTTTGTATCACAAAACATAGAAGATAAGACGGTAATATCAACTGTGGCAGAGTGGCATTCTGTTGCAGTTTGGCACTGTAGAAGCATTGTGGCACACTGATCATTTTGAAATATTAATTTAACATTTGTTTAAGCATCATTTTTCTTATTGTTAAAAAATGGGGGCGACATTGCATGACTATAGAAATGAGTCATAACGGGCGAAATTGACTCCGGCGGTGAGTCACAATGCAATATTGACTACGGCAATGAGCGATTGGATACGAAATTTACTACGGCAGTGAGTCATAGGGGCAAAATAGGGTGCGATGTATTTCGGCAAAGTCGAAAGGGCAACATTGACCCCGGCAGATAGTCATAGGGGCGACATTGACCCCAGCAGATAGTCATAGGGGCGACATTGACCCCGGCAGATAGTCGTAGAGGCGACATTGACCCCGGCAGATAGTCATAGGGGCGACATTGACCCCGGCAGATAGTCATAGGGGCGACATTGACCCCGGCAGATAGTCATAGGGGCGACATTGAACTAGGCAGATAGTCGTAGGGGCGACATTGACCCTGGCAGATAGTCATAGGGGTAACATTGACCCCGGCAGATAGTCGTAGGGGCGACATTGACCACGGCAGATAGTCGTAGGGGCGACATTGACCCCGGCAGATAGTCATAGGGGCGACATTGACCCAGACAGATAGTCATAGGGACGACATTGACCCCGGCAGATAGTCGCAGAGGCGACATTGACCCCAGCAGATAGTCATAGGGGCGACATTGACCCCGGCAGATAGTCGTAGAGGCGACATTGACCCCGGCAGATAGTCATAGGGGCGACATTGACCCCGGCAGATAGTCATAGGGGCGACATTGACCCCGGCAGATAGTCATAGGGGCGACATTGAACTAGGCAGATAGTCGTAGGGGCGACATTGACCCTGGCAGATAGTCATAGGGGTAACATTGACCCCGGCAGATAGTCGTAGGGGCGACATTGACCACGGCAGATAGTCGTAGGGGCGACATTGACCCCGGCAGATAGTCATAGGGGCGACATTGACCCAGACAGATAGTCATAGGGACGACATTGACCCCGGCAGATAGTCGCAGAGGCGACATTGACCCCGGCAGATAGTCATAGGGGCGACATTGACCCCGACAGATAGTCATAGGGGCGACATTGACCCCGACAGATAGTCATAGGGGCGACATTGACCCCGACAGATAGTCATAGGGGCGACATTGACCCCGGCAGTTAGTCGTAGAGGCGACATTGACCCAGGCAGATAGTCATAGGGGCGACATTGACCCCGGCAGATAGTCACAGGGGCGAAATTGACCCCGACAGATAGTCATGGGGGCGACATTGACCCCGGCAGATAGTCATAGGGGCGACATTGACCCCGGTAGATAGTCATAGGGGCGACATTGACCCCGGCAGATAGTCATGGGGGCGACATTGACCCCGGTAGATAGTCATAGGGGCGACATTGACCCCGGCAGATAGTCATAGGGGCGACATTGATCCCGACACATAGTCATAGGGGCGACATTGACCCCGGTAGATAGTCATAGGGGCGACATTGACCCCGGCAGATAGTCATAGGGGCGACATTGAACTAGGCAGATAGTCGTAGGGGCGACATTGACCCCGGCAGATAGTCATAGGGGCGACATTGACCCCGGCAGATAGTCATAGGGGCGACATTGACCCCGGTAGATAGTCATAGGGGCGACATTGACCCCGGCAGATAGTCATAGGGGCGACATTGATCCCGACACATAGTCATAGGGGCGACATTGACCCCGGTAGATAGTCATAGGGGCGACATTGACCCCGGCAGATAGTCATAGGGGCGACATTGAAATAGGCAGATAGACGTAGGGGCGACATTGACCCCGGCAGATAGTCATAGGGGCGACATTGACCCCGACAGATAGTCGTAGGGGCGACATTGACCCCGGCAGATAGTCATAGGGGCGACATTGACCCCGGCAGATAGTCATAGGGGTAACATTTACCCCGGCAGATAGTCATAGGGGCGACATTGACCCCGGCAGATAGTCATAGGGGCGACATTGACCCCGGCAGATAGTCATAGGGGCGACATTGACCCCGGTAGATAGTCATAGGGGCGACATTGACCCCGGCAGATAGTCATAGGGGCGACATTGATCCCGACACATAGTCATAGGGGCGACATTGACCCCGACAGATAGTCATAGGGGCGACATTGACCCCGGCAGATAGTCATAGGGGCGACATTGAACTAGGCAGATAGTCGTAGGGGCGACATTGACCCCGGCAGATAGTCATAGGGGCGACATTGACCCCGACAGATAGTCATAGGGGCGACATTGAACTAGGCAGATAGTCGTAGGGGCGACATTGACCCCGGCAGATAGTCATAGGGGCGACATTGACCCCGGCAGATAGTCGTAGGGCGACATTGACCCCGGCAGATAGTCATAGGGGCGACATTGACCCCGACAGATAGTCATAGGGGCGACATTGACCCCGGCAGATAGTCATAGGGGCGACATTGACCCCGGCAGATAGTCATAGGGGCGACATTGACCCCGGCAGATAGTCGTAGAGGCGACATTGACCGCGGCAGATAGTCATAGGGACGACATTGACCCAGACAGATAGTCATGGGGGCGACATTGACCCCAGCAGATAGTCATAGGGGCGACATTGACCCCGACAGATAGTCATAGGGGCGACATTGACCCAGACAGATAGTCATGGGGGCGACATTGACCCCGGCAGATAGTCATAGGGGCGACATTGACCCCGACAGATAGTCATAGGGGCGACATTGACCCCGACAGATAGTCATAGGGGCGACATTGACCCAGACAGATAGTCATAGGGGCGACATTGACCCAGACAGATAGTCATAGGGGCGACATTGACCCAGACAGATAGTCATAGGGGCGACATTGACCCCGACAGATAGTCATAGGGGCGACATTGACCCAGACAGATAGTCATAGGGGCGACATTGACTCCGTAGGTATTTTTGGCTCGATTTTGAAATCTCACTCCAATCGGTAGGATAACCATTATTAAAACATTGCTAATCTCACAATTCAATCATCTTTTTATAGCTCTTCCTGACTCGTATGTTAAAAAAATAATGGTATTTAATATGAATTCCTATGGTGTGGAAAGACCGATACAGTTAGACGTGATATTATAATAAAGTCATATGAACAGGGTGGTTTGAAAATGATTCACTTGAAGTTTTTCATAACGGCGCTAAAGTCAACGCGGGTGAGCAGGATCTGTAGAGAAGATGCTAGTTGGACTTTTATTACTGAAAACTTAATTGATAAGTTCTCTTTAGCTAATTATGGTATTCATAAAGTGAAAACTACAATTGAAGACTGTAGTAATTTGTTTGGAAAAATGTTTTAGAAGCATGGTATCAAACAGTAATTTCATCCAATATTTACAATGAAAAAGTATGTGAAAATCCGTTGTGGTACAATCACAATATGAAAATAAATGAAAAAACAATTTTCTGTAAAGAGTGGTACAGAAAAGGGGTACTTTTTATTCATGATGTTATGAAAGAAGATGGTTCTTTATATAGTTTTGATGAGTTTCGACAGAGATATGGAATTACCTCTAATTTCTTAACTTTTCACAGCATAATTAGTGCTATAAAACAGTTTATGAGAAGTAATCCAGAATTTTTCACTTTAGAAACAAGTATTTGCTTACCTAACATACTATTAAATCTGTACAACAAAGGGTGAACATGATATGTATGCTATTTAATGCCATAATGAGGTCAAACCTACATCACAAAAGTCCACAGTTTTCAACATTGAGGACAAATTATGGAACAAGAATTAACCACAGAATCTTGACGACAAACACTCTTCTTCATAAAATGGGTATAAAACAGTTTACATCTTGTACATTTTGTAAAAGATATCCAGAAACAATTGAACATTTATTTTGGAATTCTGAAAAGGTAAGCGACTTAAACAATCACTTGCAACCAGTAACATTGATTTGAATTTTGTCAAACAGGAGTTTATATTCGGATTATTAAGTTCTAACGAGGCTGACTGCATAATAGACAATCTTATCCTATTATTGATTAAACAATATATTTTCAAAATGAAATGTCTGGAAATTGAACTTAACATTATAAGTTTAAAGAATCACATACGCTTTGAACTTAAGTCTCACAAGTTCTTTATATTTAAACATAGAGCCTACAAAAATAATATAAATTTATATAATAAAGTGGAAAAGTGGCTTCTCTTATAAAACAACTAAATATTATTATTGTATTTAAGTTGTAGAACAAAACTTGGTGTCTGAGGTTTGCAATACCCCCCCCCCCTTTTTCCTACTGTGACTGTGTACATGTAGGTGTGTAGTGTAGTGCTAGATAAATGTGTATTTGTGTGTGTGAGGGTGTGTGTGCATGTGTGCATGAGTCAATGTTAAGATAATATAGTGAATCAGTAAAACTGAGGAGGATGATAAAGATGATGATGAGGATAACGATGATAACGATGATGATGATGATGATGATGATGATGATGATGATGATGATGATGATGATGTGCAATATGATGTATTTGTGTAAAAAAGATTGAAAAAAAAACCCACAAAAACTTAGTGTTTTTACTGCTTTATACCACCTACCGGTATCATGATAAATTCAATGTCATGATCTAACAGTGGCAATTCAGTTAAATATATAACTTAGTAACACATGATAATACAGATAAACATCTAAAAATATCATATTAAAATACAAAAATAATTTAATCTTGTTTGAAACAAGCATTTTCATTGGCTAAAAAAATATGTTATCAGCCTATAACATAAATTATGACGTCGCCGTTTATAACGTCGCTTTTGATTGGCTGATGCAGCAGCGTAATGATTTGTAAGAGAAAAGAGTCCATCAATAAAGTTAATTTTCGCAGGGTATAGATTAAATTTTAAGCATTAACTTAAATCTATTTTTTATGTTATGAGGTTATAACACAAAAAAACCGCAGTATACTCTCATCATCAACCGCTTCGCGGTTTATTTTGAGTACACTCCGTTTTTTGTGTTATAACCCCATAACATAAAAAATAGATTCAAGTTAATCCTTAAGTAATTTACAACATCTTCGCCTTAGTCAATACATCAATATTTCCTTCCAGTCAATATCATAGCATATTAATCAAGTAAAAAGTCCATTATTGTGTAATATCACATGACAATTCAGATAAATATATAACTTAGTATCACATGATAATACAGATGAATACTAAAATAGAAAGTCATAGTTCAAATAACACCAGTGCTAATCCAGAGATAAACACAACATTCTACCATACGGTCATCCGGATAAAATACAATAATCGAGATAAACAAGGAAATAACGAACGATATTAGAGACCAAAAAATTACACACGATTATCCAAATATCACGAGAAATACTTAATAAAACATGACAATAGAGATAAATATCGAATATAACACGATTCCTTGACCTGACCAAATATGGCAGAAAGCATCACTCTGGAACGCTGCTGCAGTTTTGCAATTTTATGTTTTTGCATTTTTACAGACATGTACCGGTAGTCCAAGCATAAATAGAGGATCTTACACGAGTGTCGATGTAAGATGGAATTTATTAAACGAGTTCAATAATTCACTATGTCACGAGCCTTTATAGGCCAGTGACATACTAAATCATTTAACGAGTTTAATAAATTCCATATAACATCGACACTCGTGTAAGATTCTATTGATCACATAACTTATACTCATGAAAAAAACACCAATTAAGTTACCAATTTCTTAATTCAATATATAGCTTCCTATAAATATAATTACTCGGGGAGTACTGCAGTTCTTTTACATTTTCTACTTTAAATAACTGGGTCAATTAATATATAGATGGACTTTCCCATTAATAATTATGTTTGATACGATCAGACCATTTTGCATCTGAATTAAAAATGACTCCAAGATGTCTATGGGAACTACTGAAATTTAAAAAATGTTCATCAAATATTAGATTAAGATTATCATCAATATCATCAGAATTTGATATAAAAATAACCTCATTTTTATCTGGATTAAAAGTAACTAGCCATGTTTTTGCCCACCTATTTATATTTTCTAAATCTTCATTTAAAAATAATTCTCGACAAGAAGAAGATGATTTTTTGAGAAAATTATCATCAGCTAATAGACAAGCTGTTGATTCTAGTTCATCTGCTATATCATTTATATAAATGAGAAAAAGAAGAGGCCCGAGAATTGTGCCCTAGGGAACTCCAGTCCCTATTATACCAACATGAGAAGAAGTGCTGTTAATAAATACTTTCTGTTGTCTATTACCTTTAAGTAGTTTTTAATCCAAGACAATATATATATCTGTATATATATCACCGGAAATACCATATGAACTTAGCTTGACCAGAAGACCGTTATGCCAGACTCTGTCAAAGGCTTTAGAAATATCACAAAATATCATACAAGTGTGTTTTTTGTTTCTTCTAAACAAATATTGTGATTTATTTCTATTAGTTGATAAACTGTTGAGTGACCAGGCATAAAACCTGCTTTGTACTGATAAAATAAAGCATTTTCAAAAAAAAAAAAAATTATACAAGTGCTTAAAAATTACCCTTTCTCATACATTGCCGATAGAAGACAGAAGAAGAGAGATTGGACAATAATTAGATAAAGAATGCCTATTGCCCTTTTTAAAAAGGGGCATGACCTTAGCTACTTTCCAGATATGTGGAAAAGTACAAGAAGATAGGGAAAAGCTGAAAAGAAGTTAAAGAGGTTTACAGACTGTATCAGCAGTGTATTTAAGCATCTGGTGATTACTCCATCCTCATCTGAAGCTTTCCCAAGTTTCAAAATATTCAATACATCACAAATTTCACTAGAACTAACTATAACAGAATTTAAAAGGCTATTAATTTTCAACTCCAAAATAGGTATTTCAGTATTGCTATCATCAATATTAGTGATACTAAAAAATACTCATTCAATAGATTAGCTTTGTCTTTGTCATATGTGCTATAGGACTGTAACAACATTTGCTATTATTTATTAAAACATCCATTGCTTACATGTAAACAATGCAGCTAACCAGATTCGCTTTGAGCAGAAAGTAAAACAATCCATCTTACTAACACTACCTCTGTATAAATGTTTCTCTTGTGTTAGCATCACAGCATTATCCGACAAGATATGAAGTTAATCCACTGTTTATTGTTTTAATTTCATGAAAAAAACTCCTTCTGGCGTCGTGCGCCTTTATGGATTTGTCAGAATGTATGTAACTGTAAATAGGACGAGGAAAAGTGAAAAAGATAGTGCCGTCGCTGGGGCGCGAAGCATGGGACTGGATGAGCCAAGGGTCGCGGGTTCGAGCCCCAGCGGCGGCACTATCTTCCTTGTACTATTACATAGTGCTCAACGAATCTGACTGGTCAGTTTGTTATAACTACGATATAAACGTGTTAAACCTATAAGCTGTTAACGCATTAATATATATATATTTTTTAATTTAACGCGTTAAAAGCTTGGCTAATACTAGGCCTAACCCGTCAGTTTATCTCGTTTTTGACACGAACGACCTTTCACGCGGTAGTAACTTTACTGTTTTACGAGAGGAGTTACGTTTGCCTACTGTCTATTAACCAGAGACATATATATATACGTGTGTCTTTATGTTAACAAAATGTTTTGAAATTAAATTGAATTAATTTTGAATTTTGAGAGTTTTACGTCCTCACACGGCCTTGCGACCTTCGGTGGACGAGAAAAGATAGGAAAGAGAGTAGAAGGGATAAAGTATGTAGGAGGAAATTGTGCAGGGCCTATATGCTAGTACCTGAAAAGGGTAATGATTAGTTAGCTTGAATGTGTTTGGCAAACCGCAGATTTGTAGTTTGTGAGGTTTAAAAATAACAGCATTACATTATTTTTCGTTGCAAACGTAGTTAAGATTCATTTTTGTTGTTAAAAATAGTTGTTGACTTAATAATATCTGTCACGTAATTGCATCTTAAATAAAATTTGATTCTAACGGGACTTTTCATGAGGTGAAGGCAAGCGTCCAAGCGACGTAGATCATTTGGAAGCGTCTATGTGATGTTATTTCCAAACAGATTGCGGGAAGCCAGCAAACCGCCTGCGATAGTGGTAAGGTGCAACATAAACATAAAAAATGGCGATAACAGAGTACTTTTGTCCCGATAACACAAACTAAACCTACTTTCTGGTTGTTACTCACATGATCAACGATGTAGGCCTAAGATATCTCATGCAACGTTGCTGTTCTATACAAAATTGAGATCGGCCATTGATTTTTATATCCTACTGATAATATAAGACCTAATCAGCATATTGTTTTCTCCTCATCTCGCCAAAACTTACCTTGTGTTCTTCAAAAAAAAATTAAACCCCCTTTTGCTAGATATTTGAAACAATCACTCATTCCTTTTTTTCCTCTTCAGGAACAGTCTTTATAGGCTGACAGCAGAGGAAATTTCAATTTCCTGCAAGCAGAATAAATCTGTGTCTGTTTTCAACAGTCCCTTAAAACTTACCGAACCATGCATGTAGCCATGCATTTAAATGGATCTTTATGTTATGCTAGCAACATAACTTAATTAAGCCATCCTTACTTAAAGTTGTTTTATAATTCCTCTTCACCAGACTCTTTCATAGTATTGTAAGTATCTCGGTCACTTCCTATATCCTGTTGTTTGTAATGGTGCCCCCGTAGTTAAAGTACAACTCTTGGTCCATAGTCTTTTACACGTTGTTCCCTTGATTTGAGGAAGCCACCATCCAATCTGTTATCTGTTTGGAAAACTTGTATGCCTTTAACTTGTGGATCATGATTATGATCAGGAGTCAGTTGTGGGGGACTGTATTGAATGACTTCTTGTAGTCTAGGTAGATACAATCTACAGATAATCCCCTATCTGGGGTCTGTATCGAATGCCCTCTTGTAGTCTAGGTAGATACAATCTACAGATAATCCTCTATCTGGGGTCTGTATCGAATGCCTTCTTACTCTAGGTAAATACAATCTACAGATAATCCTCTATCTGGGGTCTGTATCGAATGCCTTATTGTAGTTTAGGTAGATACAATCTACAGATAATCCTCTATCTGGGGTCTGTATTGAATGCCTTGTTGTAGTCTAGGTAGATACAATCTACAGATAATCCCCTATCTGGGGTCTGTATCGAATGCCCTCTTGTAGTCTAGGTAGATACAATCTACAGATAATCCTCTATCTGGGGTCTGTATCGAATGCCTTCTTACTCTAGGTAAATACAATCTACAGATAATCCTCTATCTGGGGTCTGTATCAAATGCCTTCTTATAGTCTAGGTAGATACAATCTACAGATAATCCTCTATCTGGGGTCTGTATCGAATGCCATATTGTAGTCTAGGTAGATACAATCTACAGATAATCCTCCATCTGGGGACTGTATCGAATGCCTTATTGTAGTCTAGATACAATCTACAGATAATCCTCTATCTGGGGTCTGTATCGAATGCCTTATTGTAGTCTAGATACAATCTACAGATAATCCTCTATCTGGGGTCTGTATCGAATGCCTTCTTGTAGTCTAGATACAATCTGCAGATAATCCTCTATCTGGGGACTGTATCGAACGCCTTCTTGTAGTCTAGGTAGATACAATCTACAGATAATCCTCTATCTGGGGTCTGTATCGAATGCCTTATTGTAGTCTAGGTAGATACAATCTACAGATAATCCTCTATCTGGGGTCTGTATCGAATGCCTTATTGTAGTCTAGGTAGATACAATCTACAGATAATTCAGTATCTGGGGTCTGTATCGAATGCCTTATTGTAGTCTAGGTAGATACAATCTACAGATAATCCTCTATCTGGGGTCTGTATCGAATGCCTTATTGTAGTCTAGGTAGATACAATCTACAGATAATCCTCTATCTGGGGACTGTCTAATGCCTTCTTGTAGTCTAAGTAGATACAATCTACAGATAATCCTCTATCTGGGGTCTGTATCGAATGCCTTATTGTAGTCTAGGTAGATACAATCTATAGATAATCCTCTATCTGGGGTCTGTATCGAATGCCTTATTGTAGTCTAGGTAGATACAATCTACAGTTAATCCTCCATCTGGGGACTGTATCGAATGCCTTATTGTAGTCTAGGTAGATACAATCTACAGATAATCATCTATCTGGGGTCTGTATCGAATGCCTTATTGTAGTCTAGGTAGATACAATCTACAGATAATCCTCCATCTGGGGACTGTATCGAATGCCTTATTGTAGTCTAGATACAATCTACAGATAATCCTCTATCTGGGGTCTGTATCGAATGCCTTATTGTAGTCTAGGTAGATACAATCTACAGATAATCCTCTATCTGGGGTCTGTATCGAATGCCTTCTTACTCTAGGTAAATACAATCTACAGATAATCCTCTATCTGGGGTCTGTATCAAATGCCTTCTTATAGTCTAGGTAGATACAATCTACAGATAATCCTCTATCTGGGGTCTGTATCGAATGCCATATTGTAGTCTAGGTAGATACAATCTACAGATAATCCTCTATCTGGGGACTGTATCGAATGCCTTATTGTAGTCTAGATACAATCTACAGATAATCCTCTATCTGGGGTCTGTATCGAATGCCTTATTGTAGTCTAGATACAATCTACAGATAATCCTCTATCTGGGGTCTGTATCGAATGCCTTCTTGTAGTCTAGATACAATCGACAGATAATCCTCTATCTGGGGACTGTATCGAACGCCTTCTTGTAGTCTAGGTAGATACAATCTACAGATAATCCTCTATCTGGGGTCTGTATCGAATGCCTTATTGTAGTCTAGGTAGATACAATCTACAGATAATCCTCTATCTGGGGTCTGTATCGAATGCCTTATTGTAGTCTAGGTAGATACAATCTACAGATAATTCTCTATCTGGGGTCTGTATCGAATGCCTTATTGTAGTCTAGGTAGATACAATCTACAGATAATCCTCTATCTGGGGTCTGTATCGAATGCCTTATTGTAGTCTAGGTAGATACAATCTACAGATAATCCTCTATCTGGGGACTGTATCGAATGCCTTCTTGTAGTCTAAGTAGATACAATCTACAGATAATCCTCTATCTGGGGTCTGTATCGAATGCCTTATTGTAGTCTAGGTAGATACAATCTACAGATAATCCTCTTTCTGGGGTCTGTATCGAATGCCTTATTGTAGTCTAGGTAGATACAATCTACAGATAATCCTCCATCTGGGGACTGTATCGAATGCCTTATTGTAGTCTAGGTAGATACAATCTACAGATAATCATCTATCTGGGGTCTGTATCGAATGCCTTATTGTAGTCTAGGTAGATACAATCTACAGATAATCCTCCATCTGGGGACTGTATCGAATGCCTTATTGTAGTCTAGATACAATCTACATATAATCCTCTATCTGGGGTCTGTATCGAATGCCTTATTGTAGTCTAGGTAGATACAATCTACAGATAATCCTCTATCTGGGGTCTGTATCGAATATTGCCTTATTGTAGTTTAGGTAGATACAATCTACAGATAATCCTCTATCTGGGGTCTGTATCGAATGCCTTATTGTAGTCTAGGTAGATACAATCTACAGATAATCCTCTTTCTGGGGTCTGTATCGAATGCCTTATTGTAGTCTAGGTAGATACAATCTACAGATAATCCTCCATCTGGGGACTGTATCGAATGCCTTATTGTAGTCTAGGTAGATACAATCTACAGATAATCATCTATCTGGGGTCTGTATCGAATGCCTTATTGTAGTCTAGGTAGATACAATCTACAGATAATCCTCCATCTGGGGACTGTATCGAATGCCTTATTGTAGTCTAGATACAATCTACAGATAATCCTCTATCTGGGGTCTGTATCGAATGCCTTATTGTAGTCTAGGTAGATACAATCTACAGATAATCCTCTATCTGGGGTCTGTATCGAATGCCTTATTGTAGTCTAGGTAGATACAATCTACAGATAATCCTCTATCTGGGGTCTGTATCGAATGCCTTATTGTAGTCTAGGTAGATACAATCTACAGATAATCCTCTATCTGGGGACTGTATCGAATGCCTTCTTGTAGTCTAAGTAGATACAATCTACAGATAATCCTTTATCTGGGGTCTGTATCGAATGCCTTATTGTAGTCTAGGTAGATACAATCTACAGATAATCCTCTTTCTGGGGTCTGTATCGAATGCCTTATTGTAGTCTAGGTAGATACAATCTACAGATAATCCTCCATCTGGGGACTGTATCGAATGCCTTATTGTAGTCTAGGTAGATACAATCTACAGATAATCATCTATCTGGGGTCTGTATCGAATGCCTTATTGTAGTCTAGGTAGATACAATCTACAGATAATCCTCCATCTGGGGACTGTATCGAATGCCTTATTGTAGTCTAGATACAATCTACAGATAATCCTCTATCTGGGGTCTGTATCGAATGCCTTATTGTAGTCTAGGTAGATACAATCTACAGATAATCCTCTATCTGGGGTCTGTATCGAATATTGCCTTATTGTAGTTTAGGTAGATACAATCTACAGATAATCCTCTATCTGGGGTCTGTATCGAATGCCTTATTGTAGTCTAGGTAGATACAATCTACAGATAATCCTCTTTCTGTGGTCTGTATCGAATGCCTTATTGTAGTCTAGGTAGATACAATCTACAGATAATCCTCCATCTGGGGACTGTATCGAATGCCTTATTGTAGTCTAGGTAGATACAATCTACAGATAATCATCTATCTGGGGTCTGTATCGAATGCCTTATTGTAGTCTAGGTAGATACAATCTACAGATAATCCTCCATCTGGGGACTGTATCGAATGCCTTATTGTAGTCTAGATACAATCTACAGATAATCCTCTATCTGGGGTCTGTATCGAATGCCTTATTGTAGTCTAGGTAGATACAATCTACAGATAATCCTCTATCTGGGGTCTGTATCGAATATTGCCTTATTGTAGTTTAGGTAGATACAATCTACAGATAATCCTCTATCTGGGGTCTGTATCGAATGCCTTCTTGTAGTCTAGGTAGATACAATCTACAGATAATCCCCTATCTGGGGTCTGTATCCAATGCCCTCTTGTAGTCTAGGTAGATACAATCTACAGATAATCCTCTATCTGGGGTCTGTATCGAAAGCCTTCTTACTCTAGGTAAATACAATCTACAGATAATCCTCTATCTGGGGTCTGTATCAAATGCCTTCTTATAGTCTAGGTAGATACAATCTACAGATAATCCTCTATCTGGGGTCTGTATCGAATGCCATATTGTAGTCTAGGTAGATACAATCTACAGATAATCCTCCATCTGGGGACTGTATCGAATGCCTTACTGTAGTCTAGATACAATCTACAGATAATCCTCTATCTGGGGTCTGTATCGAATGCCTTATTGTAGTCTAGATACAATCTACAGATAATCCTCTATCTGGGGTCTGTATCGAATGCCTTCTTGTAGTCTAGATACAATCTACAGATAATCCTCTATCTGGGGACTGTATCGAATGCCTTCTTGTAGTCTAGGTAGATACAATCTACAGATAATCCTCTATCTGGGGTCTGTATCGAATGCCTTATTGTAGTCTAGGTAGATACAATCTACAGATAATCCTCTATCTGGGGTCTGTATCGAATGCCTTATTGTAGTCTAGGTAGATACAATCTACAGATAATTCTCTATCTGGGGTCTGTATCGAATGCCTTATTGTAGTCTAGGTAGATACAATCTACAGATAATCCTCTATCTGGGGTCTGTATCGAATGCCTTATTGTAGTATAGGTAGATACAATCTACAGATAATCCTCTATCTGGGGACTGTATCGAATGCCTTCTTGTAGTCTAAGTAGATACAATCTACAGATAATCCTCTATCTGGGGTCTGTATCGAATGCCTTATTGTAGTCTAGGTAGATACAATCTACAGATAATCCTCTATCTGGGGTCTGTATCGAATGCCTTATTGTAGTCTAGGTAGATACAATCTACAGATAATCCTCCATCTGGGGACTGTATCGAATGCCTTATTGTAGTCTAGGTAGATACAATCTACAGATAATCATCTATCTGGGGTCTGTATCGAATGCCTTATTGTAGTCTAGGTAGATACAATCTACAGATAATCCTCCATCTGGGGACTGTATCGAATGCCTTATTGTAGTCTAGATACAATCTACAGATAATCCTCTATCTGGGGTCTGTATCGAATGCCTTATTGTAGTCTAGGTAGATACAATCTACAGATAATCCTCTATCTGGGGTCTGTATCGAATATTGCCTTATTGTAGTTTAAGTAGATACAATCTACAGATAATCCTCTATCTGGGGTCTGTATCGAATATTGCCTTATTGTAGTTTAGGTAGATACAATCTACAGATAATCCTCTATCTGGGGTCTGTATCGAATGTCTTCTTGTAGTCTAGGTAGATACAATCTACAGATAATCCTCTATCTGGGGTCTGTATCAAATGTCTTCTTGTAGTCTAGGTAGATACAATCTACAGATAATCCTCTATCTGGGGTCTGTATCAAATGTCTTATTGTAGTCTAGGTAGATACAATCTACAGATAATCCTCTATCTGGGGTCTGTATCAAATGTCTTCTTGTAGTCTAGGTAGATACAATCTACAGATAATCCTCTATCTGGGGACTGTATCAAATGTCTTTTTGTAGTCTAGGTAGATACATTTTAATCTACAGATAATCCTCTATCTGAGGACTGTATCGAATGCCTTCTTGTAGTCTAGGTAGATACAATCTACAGATAATCCTCTATCGCCTCTGTCCATTTGTCCATAACTTTCAACATTTGAAGAGATATAAACCGTCTGGGTAAAGACCTGAACTGTTGTTTGTGCTCATATATGACATTAAGTGATCTCTTACTATTTTTTCCGTAGATTTGGAGTCAAACTCACAGGTCTATAGTTACCTGCCTAACCTTTGAAACCTTTTTTTGTATATTGCAGTGATTTGCGCCCTTTTCCAATCATCAGGTTATTTAAGTGTCCAGTGTTCAGAGATTGGTTGAAGAATGGTGTAAGAGGTGGTGCTATTGATGTTGCTATTTCTTACATTACTCTCGGATGTAGATTGTCTATACCAGGGTGAGGGGACTCGTCTATACCAGGGGACTTGTCTATACCAGGGGACTCGTCTATACCAGGGGACTTGTCTATACCAGGGGACTTGTCATCCTCGATATCCAGGGGTTACGATCACCTATGTAATCTACACCCCTGGAATATAGGGTGAAGATGAGTATGCGGATCGTAACCCTTGGCTAGCGAAGATGGGGACTTGTCTATACCAGGGGACTTGTCTATACCAGGGGACTTGTCTGTACCGGGGGACTTGTCTATACCAGGGGACTTGTCTATACCGGGGGACTTGTCTATATACCAGGGGATTTGTCTATACCAGGGGACTTGTCTATACCAGGGGACTTGTCTATACCAGGGGACTTGTCTATACCAGGGGACTTGTCTATACCGGGGGACTTGTCTGTACCGGGGGACTTGTCTATACCAGGGGACTCGTCTATACCAGGGGACTCGTCTATACCAGGGGACTTGTCTATACCGGGGGACTCGTCTATACCAGGGGACTCGTCTATACCAGGGGACTCGTCTATACCAGGGGACTTGTCTATACCAGGGGACTTGTCTATACCAGGGGACTTGTCTATACCAGGGGACTTGTCTATATACCAGGGGACATGTCTGTACCAGGAGACTTGTCTATACCAGGGGACTTGTCTATACCAGGGGACATGTCTATACCAGGGGACTCGTCTATACCAGGAGACTTATCTGTACCGGGGGACTTGTCTATACCAGGGGACTTGTCTATACCAGGGGACATGTCTGTACCAGGGGACATGTCTGTACCGGGGGACATGTCTGTACCGGGGGACTTGTCTATATACCAGGGGACTTGTCTGTACCGGGGGACTTGTCTATATACCAGGGGACTTGTCTATATACCAGGGGACTTGTCTATACCGCGGGACTTGTCTATACCAGGGGACTTGTCTATACCAGTGGACTTGTCTATACCAGGGGACTTGTCTATATACCAGGGGACTCGTCTATACCAGGGGACTTGTCTATACCAGGGGACTTGTCTATACCAGGGGACTTGTCTATACCGGGGGACTCGTCTATACCAGGGGACTTGTCTATACCAGGGGACTTGTCTATACCAGGGGACTTGTCTATACCAGGGGACTTGTCTGTACCGGGGGACTTGTCTATACCAGGGGACTTGTCTATACCAGGGGACTCGTCTATACCAGGGGACTTGTCTATACCAGGGGACTTGTCTATACCAGGGGACTCGTCTATACCAGGGGACTTGTCTATATACCAGGGGACTTGTCTATACCAGAGGACTTGTCTATACCAGGGGACTTGTCTATACCAGGGGACTTGTCTATACCAGGGGACTTGTCTATACCAGGGGACTTGTCTATACCAGGGGACTTGTCTATACCGGGGGACTCGTCTATACCAGGGGATTTGTCTATACCAGGGGACTCGTCTATACCAGGGGACTCGTCTATACCAGGGGACTTGTCTATACCAGGGGACTTGTCTATACCAGGGGACTTGTCTATACCGGGGGACTCGTCTATACCAGGGGATTTGTCTATACCAGGGGACTCGTCTATACCAGGGGACTCGTCTATACCAGGGGACTCGTCTATACCAGGGGACTCGTCTATACCAGGGGACTTGTCTATACCAGGGGACTCGTCTATACCAGGGGACTCGTCTATACCAGGGGACTCGTCTATACAAGGGGACTTGTCTATACCAGGGGACTTGTCTATACCAGGGGACTTGTCTATACCAGGGGATTTGTCTATACCAGGGGACTTGTCTATACCAGGGGATTTGTCTATACCAGGGGACTTGTCTGTACCGGGGGACTTGTCTATACCAGGGGACTTGTCTATACCAGGGGACTCGTCTATACCAGGGGACTCGTCTATACCAGGGGACTTGTCTATACCAGGGGACTTGTCTATACCAGGGGACTTGTCTATACCAGGGGACTTGTCTATATACCAGGGGACATGTCTGTACCAGGAGACTTGTCTATACCAGGGGACTTGTCTATACCAGGAGACTTGTCTATACCAGGGGACTTGTCTATACCAGGGGACATGTCTGTACCAGGGGACATGTCTGTACCGGGGGACATGTCTGTACCGGGGGACTTGTCTATATACCAGGGGACTTGTCTATATACCAGGGGACTTGTCTATACCAGGGGACTTGTCTATACCAGGGGACATGTCTGTACCGGGGGACTCGTCTATACCAGGGGACTTGTCTATACCAGAAGACTTGTCTATACCAGGGGACTTGTCTATACCAGGGGACTTGTCTGTACCGGGGGACTTGTCTATACCAGGGGACTTGTCTATACCAGGGGACTCGTCTATACCAGGGGACTTGTCTATACCAGGGGACTCGTCTATACCAGGGGACTTGTCTATATACCAGGGGACTTGTCTATACCAGGGGACTTGTCTATACCAGGGGACTTGTCTATACCAGGGGACTTGTCTATACCAGGGGACTTGTCTATACCAGGGGACTTGTCTATACCAGGGGACTTGTCTATACCAGGGGACTTGTCTATACCAGGGGACTTGTCTATACCAGGGGACTTGTCTATACCAGGGGACTTGTCTATACCAGGGGACTTGTCTATACCGGGGGACTCGTCTATACCAGGGGATTTGTCTATACCAGGGGACTCGTCTATACCAGGGGACTCGTCTATACCAGGGGACTTGTCTATACCAGGGGACTTGTCTATACCAGGGGACTTGTCTATACCGGGGGACTCGTCTATACCAGGGGATTTGTCTATACCAGGGGACTCGTCTATACCAGGGGACTCGTCTATACCAGGGGACTCGTCTATACCAGGGGACTCGTCTATACCAGGGGACTTGTCTATACCAGGGGACTCGTCTATACCAGGGGACTCGTCTATACCAGGGGACTGGTCTATACCAGGGGACTTGTCTATACCAGGGGACTTGTCTATACCAGGGGATTTGTCTATACCAGGGGACTTGTCTATACCAGGGGATTTGTCTATACCAGGGGACTTGTCTGTACCGGGGGACTTGTCTATACCAGGGGACTTGTCTATACCAGGGGACTCGTCTATACCAGGGGACTCGTCTATACCAGGGGACTTGTCTATACCAGGGGACTTGTCTATACCAGGGGACTTGTCTATACCAGGGGACTTGTCTATATACCAGGGGACATGTCTGTACCAGGAGACTTGTCTATACCAGGGGACTTGTCTATACCAGGAGACTTGTCTATACCAGGGGACTTGTCTATACCAGGGGACATGTCTGTACCAGGGGACATGTCTGTACCGGGGGACATGTCTGTACCGGGGGACTTGTCTATATACCAGGGGACTTGTCTATATACCAGGGGACTTGTCTATACCAGGGGACTTGTCTATACCAGGGGACATGTCTGTACCGGGGGACTTGTCTATATACCAGGGGACTTGTCTATATACCAGGGGACTTGTCTATACCAGGGGACTTGTCTATACCAGGGGACTTGTCTATACCAGGGGACTTGTCTATACCAGGGGACTTGTCTATATACCAGGGGACTCGTCTATACCAGGGGACTTGTCTATACCAGGGGACTTGTCTATACCAGGGGACTTGTCTATACCGGGGGACTCGTCTATACCAGGGGACTTGTCTATACCAGAAGACTTGTCTATACCAGGGGACTTGTCTATACCAGGGGACTTGTCTGTACCGGGGGACTTGTCTATACCAGGGGACTTGTCTATACCAGGGGACTCGTCTATACCAGGGGACTTGTCTATACCAGGGGACTCGTCTATACCAGGGGACTTGTCTATATACCAGGGGACTTGTCTATACCAGGGGACTTGTCTATACCAGGGGACTTGTCTATACCAGGGGACTTGTCTATACCAGGGGACTTGTCTGTACCAGGGGACTTGTCTATACCAGGGGACTTGTCTATACCAGGGGAATTGTCTATACCAGGGGACTTGTCTATACCGGGGGACTCGTCTATACCAGGGGATTTGTCTATACCAGGGGACTCGTCTATACCAGGGGACTCGTCTATACCAGGGGACTTGTCTATACCAGGGGACTTGTCTATACCAGGGGACTTGTCTATACCGGGGGACTCGTCTATACCAGGGGATTTGTCTATACCAGGGGACTCGTCTATGCCAGGGGACTTGTCTATACCAGGGGACTCGTCTATACCAGGGGACTCGTCTATACCAGGGGACTCGTCTATACCAGGGGACTCGTCTATACCAGGGGACTCGTCTATACCAGGGGACTTGTCTATACCAGGGGACTTGTCTATACCAGGGGACTTGTCTATACCAGGGGACTTGTCTATACCAGGGGACTTGTCTATACCAGGGGACTTGTCTATACCAGGGGATTTGTCTATACCAGGGGACTTGTCTATACCAGGGAACTTGTCTATACCAGGGGACTTGTCTATACCGTGGGATTTGTCTATACCAGGGGACTTGTCTATACCAGGGGATTTGTCTATACCAGGGGACTTGTCTGTACCGGGGGACTTGTCTATACCAGGGGACTTGTCTATACCAGGGGACTCTTCTATACCAGGGGACTCGTCTATACCAGGGGACTTGTCTATACCAGGGGACTTGTCTATACCAGGGGACTTGTCTATACCAGGGGACTTGTCTATACCAGGGGACTTGTCTATACCAGGGGACTTGTCTATACCAGGGGACTTGTCTATACCAGGGGACTTGTCTATACCAGGGGACTACCAGGGGACTTGTCTATACCAGGGGACTTGTCTATACCAGGGGACTTGTCTATACCAGGGGACTCGTCTATACCAGGGGACTTGTCTATACCGGGGGACTTGTCTATACCGGGGGACTTGTCTATACCAGGTGACTTGTCTATACCAGGGGACTTGTCTATACCAGGGGACTTGTCTATACCAGGGGACTCGTCTATACCAGGGGACTTGTCTATACCGGGGGACTTGTCTATACCAGGGGACTTGTCTATATACCAGGGGACTTGTCTATACCAGGGGACTTGTCTATACCAGGGGACTTGTCTGTACCGGGGGACTTGTCTATACCAGGGGACTTGTCTATACCAGGGGACTCGTCTATACCAGGGGACTCGTCTATACCAGGGGACTCGTCTATACCAGGGGACTTGTCTATACCAGGGGACTTGTCTATACCAGGGGACTCGTCTATACCAGGGGACTCGTCTATACCAGGGGACTCGTCTATACCAGGGGACTTGTCTATACCAGGGGACTTGTCTATACCAGGGGACTTGTCTGTACCAGGGTACTTGTCTATACCGGGGGACTTGTCTATACCAGGGGACTCGTCTATACCAGGGGACTTGTCTGTACCAGGGGACTCGTCTATACCGCGGGACTTGTCTATACCAGGGGACTTGTCTATACCAGGGGACTTGTCTATACCAGGGGACTTGTCTATACCAGGGGACTTGTCTATACCAGGGGACTTGTCTATACCAGGGGACTTGTCTATACCAGGGGACTTGTCTATACCAGGGGACTCGTCTATACCAGGGGACTTGTCTGTACCGGGGGACTTGTCTATACCGGGGGACTTGTCTATACCGGGGGACTTGTCTATACCAGGGGACTTGTCTATACCAGGGGACTTGTCTATACCAGGGGACTTGTCTATACCAGGGGACTTGTCTATACCAGGGGACTTGTCTATACCAGGGGACTCGTCTATACCAGGGGACTTGTCTGTACCAGGGGACTTGTCTATACCGGGGGACTTGTCTATACCGGGGGACTTGTCTATACCAGGGGACTTGTCTATACCAGGGGACTTGTCTATACCAGGGGACTTGTCTATACCAGGGGACTTGTCTATACCAGGGGACTTGTCTCTACCAGGGGACTTGTCTATACCAGGGGACTTGTCTATACCAGGGGACTTGTCTCTACCAGGGGACTTGTCTATACCAGGGGACTTGTCTCTACCAGGGGACTTGTCTCTACCAGGGGACTTGTCTATACCAGGGGACTTGTCTCTACCAGGGGACTTGTCTCTACCAGGGGACTTGTCTATACCAGGGGACTTGTCTCTACCAGGGGACTTGTCTCTACCAGGGGACTTGTCTATACCAGGGGACTTGTCTATACCAGGGGACTTGTCTCTACCAGGGGACTTGTCTATACCAGGGGACTTGTCTCTACCAGGGGACTTGTCTCTACCAGGGGACTTGTCTATACCAGGGGACTTGTCTCTACCAGGGGACTTGTCTCTACCAGGGGACTTGTCTATACCAGGGGACTCGTCTATACCAGGGGACATGTCTGTACCAGGGGACTTGTCTCTACCAGAAGACTTGTCTATACCAGGGGACTTGTCTATACCAGGGGACTTGTCTATACCAGGGGACTCGTCTATACCAGGGGACATGTCTGTACCAGGGGACTTGTCTCTACCAGGGGACTTGTCTCTACCAGGGGACTTGTCTCTACCAGGGGACTTGTCTCTACCAGGGGACTTGTCTATACCAGGGGACTCGTCTATACCAGGGGACTTGTCTATACCAGGGGACTCGTCTATACCAGGGGACTTGTCTATACCAGGGGACTTGTCTCTACCAGGGGACTTGTCTCTACCAGGGGACCAGGGGACTTGTCTATACCAGGGGACTTGTCTATACCAGGGGACTCGTCTATACCGGGGGACTTGTCTATACCGGGGGACTTGTCTATACCAGGGGACTTGTCTATACCAGGGGACTCGTCTATACCAGGGGACTCGTCTATACCAGGGGACTTGTCTATACCAGGGGACTTGTCTATACCAGGGGGACTTGTCTATACCAGGGGACTCGTCTATACCAGGGGACTTGTCTATACCAGGGGACTCGTCTATACCAGGGGACTCGTCTATACCAGGGGACTTGTCTATACCAGGGGACTTGTCTATACCAGGGGACTCGTCTATACCAGGGGACTTGTCTATACCAGGGGGACTTGTCTATACCAGGGGACTCGTCTATACCAGGGGGACTTGTCTATACCAGGGGACTCGTCTATACCAGGGGACTCGTCTATACCAGGGGACTTGTCTATACCAGGGGACTTGTCTATACCAGGGGGACTTGTCTATACCAGGGGACTCGTCTATACCAGGGGACTTGTCTATACCAGGGGACTTGTCTATACCAGGGGACTTGTCTATACCAGGGGACTTGTCTATACCAGGGGACTTGTCTATACCAGGGGACTCGTCTATACCAGGGGACTTGTCTATACCAGGGGACTTGTCTATACCAGGGGACTTGTCTATACCAGGGGACTTGTCTATACCAGGGGACTTGTCTATACCAGGGGACTTGTCTATACCAGGGGACTCGTCTATACCAGGGGACTCGTCTGTACCGGGGGACTTGTCTATATACCAGGGGACTTGTCTATACCGGGGGACTTGTCTATACCAGGGGACTTGTCTATACCAGGGGACTTGTCTATACCAGGGGACTTGTCTATACCAGGGGACTTGTCTATACCAGGGGACTTGTCTATACCAGGGGACTTGTCTATACCAGGGGACTTGTCTATACCAGGGGACTTGTCTATACCAGGGGACTTGTCTATACCAGGGGACTTGTCTATACCAGGGGACTTGTCTATACCAGGGGACTTGTCTATACCAGGGGACTTGTCTATACCAGGGGACTTGTCTATACCAGGGGACTTGTCTATACCGGGGGACTTGTCTATACCGGGGGTCTTGTCTATACCGGGGGACTTGTCTATACCAGGGGACTTGTCTATACCAGGGGACTTGTCTATACCAGGGGACTTGTCTATACCAGGGGACTCGTCTATACCAGGGGACTCGTCTATACCAGGGGACTTGTCTATACCAGGGGACTTGTCTGTACCAGGGGACTTGTCTATACCAGGGGACTTGTCTGTACCAGGGGACTTGTCTATACCAGGGGACTTGTCTATACCAGGGGACTTGTCTATACCAGGGGACTTGTCTATACCAGGGGACTTGTCTATACCAGGGGACTTGTCTATATACCAGGGGACTTGTCTATATACCAGGGGATCCCGTACTTGTCTATACCAGGGGACTCGTCTATACCGGGGGACTTGTCTATACCAGGGGACTTGTCTATACCGGGGGTCTTGTCTATACCGGGGGACTTGTCTATACCAGGGGACTTGTCTATACCAGGGGACTTGTCTATACCAGGGGACTTGTCTATACCAGGGGACTCGTCTATACCAGGGGACTCGTCTATACCAGGGGACTTGTCTATACCAGGGGACTTGTCTGTACCAGGGGACTTGTCTATACCAGGGGACTTGTCTGTACCAGGGGACTTGTCTATACCAGGGGACTTGTCTATACCAGGGGACTTGTCTATACCAGGGGACTTGTCTATACCAGGGGACTTGTCTATATACCAGGGGACTTGTCTATATACCAGGGGATCCCGTACTTGTCTATACCAGGGGACTTGTCTATACCGGGGGACTTGTCTATACCAGGGGACTTGTCTATACCAGGGGACTTGTCTATACCAGGGGACTTGTCTATACCAGGGGACTTGTCTATACCAGGGGACTTGTCTATACCAGGGGACTTGTCTATACCAGGGGACTTGTCTATACCGGGGGACTTGTCTATACCGGGGGTCTTGTCTATACCAGGGGACTTGTCTATACCAGGGGACTTGTCTATACCAGGGGACTTGTCTATACCAGGGGACTCGTCTATACCAGGGGACTCGTCTATACCAGGGGACTTGTCTATACCAGGGGACTTGTCTGTACCAGGGGACTTGTCTATACCAGGGGACTTGTCTGTACCAGGGGACTTGTCTATACCAGGGGACTTGTCTATACCAGGGGACTTGTCTATACCAGGGGACTTGTCTATACCAGGGGACTTGTCTATACCAGGGGACTTGTCTATATACCAGGGGACTTGTCTATATACCAGGGGATCCCGTACTTGTCTATACCGGGGGACTTGTCTATACCAGGGGACTTGTCTATACCAGGGGACTTGTCTATACCGGGGGACTTGTCTATACCAGGGGACTTGTCTATACCAGGGGACTTGTCTATACCGGGGGACTTGTCTATACCAGGGGACTTGTCTATACCAGGGGACTTGTCTATATACCAGGGGACTTGTCTATATACCAGGGGATCCCGTACTTGTCTATACCAGGGGACTCGTCTATACCAGGGGACTTGTCTATACCGGGGGACTTGTCTATACCAGGGGACTTGTCTATACCAGGGGACTTGTCTATACCAGGGGACTCGTCTATACCAGGGGACTTGTCTATACCAGGGGACTTGTCTATACCAGGGGACTTGTCTATACCAGGGGACTTGTCTATACCAGGGGACTCGTCTATACCAGGGGACTTGTCTATACCAGGGGACTTGTCTATACCAGGGGACTTGTCTATACCAGGGGACTCGTCTATACCAGGGGACTTGTCTATACCGGGGGACTTGTCTATACCAGGGGACTCGTCTATACCGGGGGACTTGTCTGTACCAGGGGACTTGTCTATACCAGGGGACTTGTCTATACCGGGGGACTTGTCTATATACCAGGGGACTCGTCTATACCGGGGGACTTGTCTATATACCAGGGGACTTGTCTATACCAGGGGACTTGTCTATACCGGGGGACTTGTCTATACCAGGGGACTTGTCTATACCAGGGGACTTGTCTATACCAGGGGACTTGTCTATACCAGGGGACTTGTCTATACCAGGGGACTTGTCTATATACCAGGGGACTTGTCTATACCAGGGGACTTGTCTATATACCAGGGGACTTGTCTATACCAGGGGACTTGTCTATACCAGGGGACTTGTCTATACCAGGGGACTTGTCTATACCAGGGGACTTGTCTATACCAGGGGACTTGTCTATACCAGGGGACTCGTCTATACCGGGGGACTTGTCTGTACCAGGGGACTTGTCTATACCAGGGGACTTGTCTATACCGGGGGACTTGTCTATATACCAGGGGACTCGTCTATACCGGGGGACTTGTCTATATACCAGGGGACTTGTCTATACCAGGGGACTTGTCTATACCAGGGGACTTGTCTATACCAGGGGACTTGTCTATACCAGGGGACTTGTCTATATACCAGGGGACTTGTCTATACCAGGGGACTTGTCTATACCAGGGGACTTGTCTATACCAGGGGACTTGTCTATACCAGGGGACTTGTCTATACCGGGGGACTTGTCTGTACCGGGGGACTTGTCTATACCAGGGGACTTGTCTATACCAGGGGACTTGTCTATACCAGGGGACTTGTCTATACCAGGGGACTTGTCTATACCAGGGGACTTGTCTATATACCAGGGGACTCGTCTATACCGGGGGACTTGTCTATATACCAGGGGACTTGTCTATACCAGGGGACTTGTCTATACCAGGGGACTTGTCTATATACCAGGGGACTTGTCTATACCAGGGGACTTGTCTATACCAGGGGACTTGTCTATACCAGGGGACTTGTCTATACCAGGGGACTTGTCTATACCAGGGGACTTGTCTATACCAGGGGACTTGTCTATACCAGGGGACTTGTCTATACCAGGGGACTTGTCTATACCAGGGGACTTGTCTATACCAGGGGACTTGTCTATACCAGGGGACTTGTCTATACCAGGGGACTTGTCTATACCAGGGGGACTTGTCTATACCAGGGGGACTTGTCTATACCAGGGGACTTGTCTATACCGGGGGACTTGTCTGTACCAGGGGACTTGTCTATACCAGGGGACTTGTCTATACCAGGGGACTCGTCTATACCAGGGGACTTGTCTATACCAGGGGACTCGTCTATACCAGGGGACTTGTCTATACCAGGGGACTTGTCTATACCAGGGGACTTGTCTATACCAGGGGACTTGTCTATACCAGGGGACTTGTCTATACCAGGGGACTTGTCTATACCAGGGGACTTGTCTATACCAGGGGACTTGTCTATACCAGGGGACTTGTCTATACCAGGGGACTTGTCTATACCAGGGGACTTGTCTATACCAGGGGACTTGTCTATACCAGGGGACTTGTCTATACCAGGGGACTTGTCTATACCAGGGGACTTGTCTATACCAGGGGACTTGTCTATACCAGGGGACTTGTCTATACCAGGGGACTTGTCTATACCAGGGGACTTGTCTATACCAGGGGACTTGTCTATACCAGGGGACTTGTCTATACCAGGGGACTTGTCTATACCAGGGGACTTGTCTATACCAGGGGACTTGTCTATACCAGGGGACTTGTCTATACCAGGGGACTTGTCTATACCAGGGGACTTGTCTATACCAGGGGACTTGTCTATACCAGGGGACTTGTCTATACCAGGGGACTTGTCTATACCAGGGGACTTGTCTATACCAGGGGACTTGTCTATACCAGGGGACTTGTCTATACCAGGGGACTTGTCTATACCAGGGGACTTGTCTATACCGGGGGACTTGTCTATACCGGGGGACTTGTCTGTACCAGGGGACTCGTCTATACCAGGGGACTTGTCTATACCGGGGGACTTGTCTATACCGGGGGACTTGTCTATACCAGGGGACTTGTCTATACCGGGGGACTTGTCTATACCAGGGGACTCGTCTATACCGGGGGACTTGTCTATACCGGGGGACTTGTCTATACCAGGGGACTTGTCTATACCAGGGGACTTGTCTATACCAGGGGACTTGTCTATACCAGGGGACTTGTCTATACCGGGGGACTCGTCTATACCAGGGGACTTGTCTATACCAGGGGACTTGTCTATACCAGGGGACTTGTCTATACCAGGGGACTTGTCTATACCGGGGGACTCGTCTATACCAGGGGACTTGTCTATACCAGGGGACTTGTCTATACCAGGGGACTTGTCTATACCAGGGGACTTGTCTATACCGGGGGACTTGTCTATACCAGGGGACTTGTCTATACCAGGGGACTTGTCTATACCGGGGGACTCGTCTATACCAGGGGACTTGTCTATACCAGGGGACTTGTCTATACCAGGGGACTTGTCTATACCAGGGGACTTGTCTATACCAGGGGACTTGTCTATACCAGGGGACTTGTCTATACCAGGGGACTTGTCTATACCGGGGGACTTGTCTATACCAGGGGACTTGTCTATACCAGGGGACTTGTCTATACCAGGGGACTTGTCTATACCAGGGGACTTGTCTATACCGGGGGACTTGTCTATACCAGGGGACTTGTCTATACCAGGGGACTTGTCTATACCAGGGGACTTGTCTATACCAGGGGACTTGTCTATACCAGGGGACTTGTCTATACCAGGGGACTTGTCTATACCAGGGGACTTGTCTAAGATTTCTCAGTACTTTAGTCACTTGTTCTTTCTTTATCTCTAACTCTGTCATCTCCACTTTCACTTTCTTTTCCTCCAACTCAGGTACATAGCCCCTCAAGCTCTCTTCTGAAGACACTTTGAAAACAGTTGGCTAGTATGTTTGCTTTCTCTTTATCATCACTAGCTAGTTGTTTTTGATACCAGTAAAAACAGAGAACTGTCAAGCTGAAACCTTGATAATTTTAATTTTGTTTGATTATACTGTAACACACGCTGTCCAAAATGCATTAACTCCTGGCAAAAAAAGTGTATTTTGTCGATAACTGTATGTATACCTGTAGTTACTTTTTGTTTGGTTTCCAATATTTTGACACTTTTCACATGTATATCAAATTTTTCCAAAATGTATTGACCCAGGTGATTTTCCCAAAAGACAGAAAAATGACTGTAGGTAACCTCAGCTTTTTTATTAGAAAATTTATCCAACCATATTTATCAATTATGAATTATAATCTTATGTCTGCTGTTTATGTCAGACCATCAGTTAGCATTTACTGCAGTTATTTCCCATCACTACATGTATCTTTATAGCTGTAGTTTGCTTATTTATCATTAATTCCAATACAGGTAAAGATGGCAAAGGATGAGGAGGATGCCAAGGTGACTTGTCACATGAACTGGGACCTTCCCGGGGTCATCTCTGAACGAGTCGGAGTGAAAGTTTGGGCCGCCAGTAATGTGGTGGAGATGTTGTCCTCTGGTGATACCATCCCCTTCATCGCCAGGTACAGGAAGGAACGCACGGGAGACATGGAGGTGGACAAGATACGCGAGGTGGAGCGAAACATGGAGGAGCTCAGGTGATTATGAGTAAAACTTGTACCAGTTAGTACATTCCCAGCGAGACATCTTAGTAAAATTATATTATCAATTTCAACAGAAATCAGTAGCATTTCTGATACATTGTATGTTTTATGTATGAATCAATAAATCAAATGTACAACATTTATAGTGCCATTATATAACTACCTACTTAGACTAATTATATATATATAAGCTACAGGTACTCTGAAGTGCTTTGCACACTTATATATATATGTACAGTGTATGCATCGTTAAAACACTTGTGATCTCTCATTTTGGTGGGTATATATTATACAGCTGTCCAGGGTGAGAAAGGGTGTACAAGATTGCTGTTTCACTCCCCATTGCACTTGACATGACGTCACAATGACTGATCAATGATGTAACATCACAATGACTGATCAATGACATGACGTCACAATGACTGATCAATGACATGACGTCACAATGACTGATCAATGACGTGACGTCACAATGACTGATCAATGACTAACGTCACAATGACTGATCAATGACATGACGTCACAATGACTGATCAATGACATGACGTCACAATGACTGAAAATGTTGCTAAACCATGATTAAATTAATCATCTTTTGTACATCTGGGCCCTCATAGTTCCTAATCAATTACCTAACATGCTAGTGGCATTTAACATGATAAATTTGATTCTTTGCTTAGAAGATTACATCATACATTTCTTAGAGATTGATTCATGACTGCATATAGATAAATACATCTGTTGACTTGTGTGTCTGTTAATCTCTAAAGCCTAAACAGTATAAATATCTGTTAAACCCTAAAGCCTAAACAGTATAATTATCTGTTAATACCTAAAGCCTAAACAGTATCATTATCTGTTAATTCTTAAGCCTAAACAGTATAAATATCTGTTAATACCTAAAGCCTAAACAGTATATTTATCTGTTAGCTCCTAAAGCCTAAACAGTATAATTATCTGTTAATACCTAAAGCCTAAACAGTATAATTATCTGTTAATCCTAAACCCTAAACATTATAATTATCTGTTAATCCCTAAAGCCTAAACAGTATCATTATCTGTTAATCCCTAAAGCCTAAACAGTATCATTATCTGTTAATACCTAAAGCCTAAACAGTATAATTATCTGTTAATCCCTAAAGCCTAAACAGTATAATTATCTGTTAATCCTGAAGCCTAAACAGTATAATTATCTGTTAATCCTAAAGCCTAAACAGTATAATTATCTGTTAATACCTAAAGCCTAAACAGTATCATTATCTGTTAATCCCTAAAGCCTAAACAGTATAATTATCTGTTATCATCTATTCTGTAGGCTATGTATTTGCAGCTTTCAACAGATCTTTTTAACATTTTGTGGGAACCGTCAGTACAATATCGAAATTAGAGATGTACCCCTGAAGTAACTTTGCATTTTCAACCCTTAACAGAGAGTTATCCCCCCTTAATGTAAAAAATGAACACAATTTTGTCCAGCTATGTATTCGTCCAGTCTACAACGGATCTTCTTAAGTTTTTTGTGAGAATAGCCAGTTCAAAATGATGTGCCCCTTGAAATAACTTTACATTTTCTTCCCTTTACAAAGATTTATCTCCCCTTTAATTGAACACAGTTTTTCAATTGTCTGGCTATAGAATCTCTCAGTTTTCAACATATTTCTTTTGTGGAAAGGGTAGTGCAATAAAGCCCCTTAAAGTGATTTTGCTTTTTGACCAGAGTTATACACCTTTATATATCTATTAGCCAACCATCATCAGATGGTTGATGTATCTATTAGCCCACCATCATCAGATGGTTGATGTATCTATTAGCCCACCATCATCAGATGGTTGATATATCTATTAGCCCACCATCATCAGATGGTTGATGTATCTATTAGCCCAACATCATCAGATGGTTGATGTATCTATTAGCCCACCATCATCAGATAGTTGATGTATCTATTAGCCCAACATCATCAGATGGTTGATGTATCTATTAGCCCAACATCATCAGATGGTTGATGTATCTATTAGCCCAACATCATCAGATGGTTGATGTATCTATTAGCCCACCATCATCAGATGGTTGATGTATCTATTAGCCCAACATCATCAGATGGTTGATGTATCTATTAGCCCAACATCATCAGATGGTTGATGTATCTATTAGCCCACCATCATCAGATGGTTGATGTATCTATTAGCCCACCATCGTCAGATAGTTGATGTATCTATTAGCCCACCATCATCAGATGGTTGATGTATCTATTAGCCCACCATCATCAGATGGTTGATGTATCTATTAGCCAACCATCATCAGATAGTTGATGTATCTATTAAGCCCACCATCATCAGATGGTTGATGTATCTATTAGCCCACCATCATCAGATGGTTGATGTATCTATTAGCCCACCATCATCAGATGGTTGATGTATCTATTAGCCCACCATCATCAGATAGTTGATGTATCTATTAGCCCACCATCGTCAGATAGTTGATGTATCTATTAGCCCACCATCATCAGATGGTTGATGTATCTATTAGCCCACCATCATCAGATGGTTGATGTATCTATTAGCCCACCATCATCAGATGGTTGATGTATCTATTAGCCCACCATCATCAGATGGTTGATGTATCTATTAGCCCACCATCATCAGATGGTTGATGTACCTATTAGCCCACCATCATCAGATAGTTGATGTATCTATTAGCCCACCATCATCAGATGGTTGATGTACCTATTAGCCCACCATCATCAGATGGTTGATGTATCTATTAGCCCACCATCATCAGATGGTTGATGTATCTATTAGCCCACCATCATCAGATGGTTGATGTATCTATTAGCCCACCATCATCAGATGGTTGATGTATCTATTAGCCCACCATCATCAGATGGTTGATGTATCTATTAGCCCACCATCATCAGATGGTTGATGTATCTATTAGCCAATGATCATCAGATGGTTGATGTATCTATTAGCCCACCATCATCAGATGGTTGATGTATCTATTAGCCCACCATCATTAGATAGTTGATGTATCTATTAGCCCACCATCATCAGATGGTTGATGTATCTATTAGCCCACCATCATCAGATGGTTGATGTATCTATTAGCCCACCATCATCAGATAGTTGATGTATCTATTAGCCAACCATCATCAGATGGTTGATGTATCTATTAGCCCACCATCATCAGATAGTTGATGTATCTATTAGCCCACCATCATCAGATGGTTGATGTACCTATTAGCCCACCATCATCAGATAGTTGATGTATCTATTAGCCCACCATCATCAGATGGTTGATGTATCTATTAGCCCACCATCATCAGATGGTTGATGTATCTATTAGCCCACCATCATCAGATGGTTGATGTATCTATTAGCCCACCATCATCAGATGGTTGATGTATCTATTAGCCCACCATCATTAGATAGTTGATGTATCTATTAGCCCACCATCATCAGATGGTTGATGTATCTATTAGCCCACCATCATCAGATGGTTGATGTATCTATTAGCCCACCATCATCAGATGGTTGATGTATCTATTAGCCCACCATCATCAGATGGTTGATGTATCTATTAGCCCACCATCATCAGATGGTTGATGTATCTATTAGCCCACCATCATCAGATGGTTGATGTATCTATTAGCCCACCATCATTAGATAGTTGATGTATCTATTAGCCCACCATCATCAGATGGTTGATGTATCTATTAGCCCACCATCATCAGATGGTTGATGTATCTATTAGCCCACCATCATCAGATGGTTGATGTATCTATTAGCCCACCATCATTAGATAGTTGATGTATCTATTAGCCCACCATCATCAGGTGGTTGATGTATCTATTAGCCCACCATCATCAGATTGTTGATGTATCTATTAGCCCACCATCATCAGATGGTTGATGTACCTATTAGCCAATGATCATCAGATGGTTGATGTATCTATTAGCCCACCATCATCAGGTGGTTGATGTATCTATTAGCCCACCATCATCAGATGGTTGATGTATCTATTAGCCCACCATCATCAGATAGTTGATGTATCTATTAGCCAATGATCATCAGATGGTTGATGTATCTATTAGCCCACCATCATCAGATGGTTGATATATCTATTAGCCAATGATCATCAGATGGTTGATGTACCTATTAGCCCACCATCATCAGATGGTTGATGTATCTATTAGCCCACCATCATCAGATAGTTGATGTATCTATTAGCCAACCATCATCAGATGGTTGATGTATCTATTAGCCCACCATCATCAGATGGTTGATGTATCTATTAGCCCACCATCATCAGATGGTTGATGTACCTATTAGCCCACCATCATCAGATGGTTGATGTATCTATTAGCCAACCATCATCAGATAGTTGATGTATCTATTAGCCCACCATCATCAGATGGTTGATGTATCTATTAGCCAACCATCATCAGATAGTTGATGTATCTATTAGCCAACCATCATCAGATGGTTTATATATCTATTAGCCCACCATCATCAGATGGTTGATGTATCTATTAGCCCACCATCATCAGATGGTTGATGTACCTATTAGCCCACCATCATCAGGTGGTTGATGTATCTATTAGCCAACCATCATCAGATAGTTGATGTATCTATTAGCCAACCATCATCAGATGGTTTATATATCTATTAGCCCACCATCATCAGATGGTTGATGTATCTATTAGCCCACCATCATCAGATGGTTGATGTATCTATTAGCCCACCATCATCAGATGGTTGATGTATCTATTAGCCCACCATCATCAGGTGGTTGATGTATCTATTAGCCAACCATCATCAGATAGTTGATGTATCTATTAGCCAACCATCATCAGATAGTTGATGTATCTATTAGCCAATGATCATCAGATAGTTGATGTATCTATTAGCCAACGATCATCAGATGGTTGATGTATCTATTAGCCCACCATCATCAGATAGTTGATGTATCTATTAGCCCACCATCATCAGATGGTTGATGTATCTATTAGCCCACCATCATTAGATAGTTGATGTATCTATTAGCCCACGATCATCAGATGGTTGATGTATCTATTAGCCCACCATCATCAGATGGTTGATATATCTATTAGCCCACCATCATCAGATAGTTGATGTATCTATTAGCCCACCATCATCAGATAGTTGATGTATCTATTAGCCCACCATCATCAGATAGTTGATGTATCTATTAGCCAATGATCATCAGATGGTTGATATATCTATTAGCCCACCATCATCAGATAGTTGATGTATCTATTAGCCCACCATCATCAGATAGTTGATGTATCTATTAGCCCACCATCATCAGATGGTTGATGTATCTATTAGCCCACCATCATCAGATAGTTGATGTATCTATTAGCCAATGATCATCAGATGGTTGATATATCTATTAGCCAACGATCATCAGATAGTTGATGTACCTATTAGCCCACCATCATCAGATGGTTGATGTATCTATTAGCCAACCATCATCAGATAGTTGATGTATCTATTAGCCCACCATCATCAGATGGTTGATGTATCTATTAGCCAATGATCATCAGATAGTTGATGTATCTATTAGCCCACCATCATCAGATGGTTGATGTATCTATTAGCCCACCATCATCAGATGGTTGATGTATCTATTAGCCCACCATCATCAGATAGTTGATGTACCTATTAGCCCACCATCATCAGATGGTTGATGTATCTATTAGCCCACCATCATCAGATGGTTGATATATCTATTAGCCCACCATCATCAGATAGTTGATGTATCTATTAGCCCACCATCATCAGATGGTTGATGTATCTATTAGCCAATGATCATCAGATAGTTGATGTATCTATTAGCCCACCATCATCAGATGGTTGATGTATCTATTAGCCCACCATCATCAGATGGTTGATGTATCTATTAGCCAACGATCATCAGATAGTTGATGTACCTATTAGCCCACCATCATCAGATGGTTGATGTATCTATTAGCCAATGATCATCAGATAGTTGATGTATCTATTAGCCCACCATCATCAGATGGTTGATGTATCTATTAGCCCACCATCATCAGATGGTTGATGTATCTATTAGCCCACCATCATCAGATGGTTGATGTATCTATTAGCCCACCATCATCAGATAGTTGATGTACCTATTAGCCCACCATCATCAGATGGTTGATGTATCTATTAGCCCACCATCATCAGATGGTTGATATATCTATTAGCCCACCATCATCAGATAGTTGATGTATCTATTAGCCCACCATCATCAGATAGTTGATGTATCTATTAGCCCACCATCATCAGATAGTTGATGTATCTATTAGCCAATGATCATCAGATGGTTGATATATCTATTAGCCCACCATCATCAGATAGTTGATGTATCTATTAGCCCACCATCATCAGATAGTTGATGTATCTATTAGCCCACCATCATCAGATGGTTGATGTATCTATTAGCCCACCATCATCAGATAGTTGATGTATCTATTAGCCAATGATCATCAGATGGTTGATATATCTATTAGCCAACGATCATCAGATAGTTGATGTACCTATTAGCCCACCATCATCAGATGGTTGATGTATCTATTAGCCCACCATCATCAGATGGTTTATATATCTATTAGCCCACCATCATCAGATAGTTGATGTACCTATTAGCCCACCATCATCAGATGGTTGATATATCTATTAGCCAATGATCATCAGATGGTTGATATATCTATTAGCCCACCATCATCAGATAGTTGATGTATCTATTAGCCAACCATCATCAGATGGTTGATATATCTATTAGCCAATGATCATCAGATAGTTGATATATCTATTAGCCCACCATCATCAGATAGTTGATGTATCTATTAGCCCACCATCATCAGATAGTTGATGTATCTATTAGCCCACCATCATCAGATGGTTGATGTATCTATTAGCCCACCATCATCAGATAGTTGATGTATCTATTAGCCAATGATCATCAGATGGTTGATATATCTATTAGCCAACGATCATCAGATAGTTGATGTACCTATTAGCCCACCATCATCAGATGGTTGATGTATCTATTAGCCCACCATCATCAGATGGTTTATATATCTATTAGCCCACCATCATCAGATAGTTGATGTACCTATTAGCCCACCATCATCAGATGGTTGATATATCTATTAGCCAATGATCATCAGATGGTTGATATATCTATTAGCCCACCATCATCAGATGGTTGATGTACCTATTAGCCCACCATCATCAGATGGTTGATATATCTATTAGCCAATGATCATCAGATAGTTGATGTATCTATTAGCCCACCATCATCAGATGGTTGATGTATCTATTAGCCCACCATCATCAGATGGTTGATGTATCTATTAGCCCACCATCATCAGATGGTTGATGTATCTATTAGCCCACCATCATCAGATGGTTGATGTATCTATTAGCCCACCATCATCAGATGATTGCTGATGGTGGGCTATTCATGATCAAATCACCCTGTGTCCGTGGTCTGTCGTCCTGTCAGTCGTCGTCCTTCCGTCTTTAAAAATTCTTGTATTCGCTATTTCTTTAAAAGTACTGGATGGATCCTTTTCAAACTTTCTATGCAGATTCCCCATTGTCCCTGGCTAGTTGTGCATTGTCCAGTTTTTGAGTTGATCCACAAAACAAGATGGCTGACAGACAGCCATCTTAAATTTTGATGGTAATAATTTGTGATCGCTATTTCTTGAAAAGTACTGGATGGATCTTTCTCAAATTTCATATGCAGATTCCCCTTTGTCCCTAGTTGTGCTTTGTCCAGTTTTTGAGCTGATCCGCAGAACAACATGTATGACAGACAGCCATCTTAGATTTTGATGGTAATAATTTGTGATCGCTATTTCTTGAAAAGTACTGGATGGAAATTCTCAAATTTCATATGCAGATTCCCCTTGGTCCCTAGTTGTGCTTTGTTCCAGTTTTTGAGGTGATCTGCAAAACAACATGGCCAACAGACGGCAATTTTGGATTTTTTACAGTAATAGTTTGTGATTGCTTTTTCATGAGAAGTACTGGATAGATCTTTTCTCTTTTTCATTTTAAGATTGATTGATTTTGTAGAAGTTAATATCCTTTCAACAGCTACAGAAATTAAAAGACCCATTTAATTCATTCATCCCTAAAGTCTCATAATGAACTTTTCAAAACTTTGATTTGGGAGAGTTCAAATGTGACTTGAGGGGTTGATGAGTTAATTAATTAAGTCTGTTTTCTGTGGGGTAAACATGCTATAAGGCAAACACATACAATCCATCGTCATTGTACAGAATACACACCATTAGGCCAGGGTTGGTTATAAATCTAATTATAGCCAACATTAATTGGAAGTAATTTGCCATCATAAAAGTGAATTTTGGCAGAGATGAATGTGTTTTATTAAGATTAATAATCTACAAGCGAGGTTTGAGTGCAAGCCTTGAGGTGAATGATGATTGGACAACAGATTGTGTATCATTGTACAGGTACTTGATATGTAGATTATTGATGAGGAGAAAACAACAGGTGGATAGAGGATAATTAGAATAGGTGTGGGTCATCAGATCTCTGTACACTAACTGACCATTACTGGTTGTGTATATTTAATTGGTGCAACGTCATTTTGGCTGCTTATTATACATGTATCTCAGCTGGTCCGAAGGACAGAGGTTAAGCTTACAGTGTTTTTGCTACCAGATTTTAAAACAGCCTGTGCCTTATTGAATTGGGAAAAATAAAGTGGGTTTTTCAGATAAATTGGAAAAATATTCTTGAATTTTGCTTTATTTTGGGAAAATAGCACAAATTTTGACTGGTGGTAACAGCCTTATATCGGCTGTAAAATGGGCAAACAAATTCACTTGGCATCCACCTTCCATCCTCCGTAAACGCCTTCTACTCCATAGCTACTGATACGAAATCAACCTTATTTGACAGGAAGCATCCATAGGTGCTCAAGATTCAAAATTGTACTAATGATTGGAATGACCCCCCTCATGGGGCTGAGGGGGAGGAGGGGGGGGGACCAAAAACAATTATTTAGCTTTATTGATTCAAGCAACTTCTTCTCCATAACCACCGATTGGAAATCAACCTTATTTGGCAGGAAGCATCCCTAGGTGCTTAGGATTCAAAATTGTACTACTGATGGGACTGACACCCTAGGGGACTGAGAGGCGGGCCAAAAGAATTATTTAACTACATTGGTTTAAGCAACCTCTCCATAACCACTGATTAAAAATCAACCTTATTTGGCAGGAAGCATCCCTGGGTGCTTAGGATTCAAAATTGTACTACTGATGGGACTCGGGCCCTAGATAGCTGAGGGGCAGGCCAAAAGGTTTATTTAGCTCTATTAGTTTAAGCGACTTCTTCTTCAGGATTCAAAATTGTACTACTAATGGGCTTGGTTTGGTTTATTTTGTTTTATGTCCTATTAACAACCAGAGTCATTTAAGGACTTGCCAGGGTTTGGAGGTGGAGGAAAGCTGGAGTACCCGGTGAAAAACCACCGAACCACAGTCAATACCTGGCAACTACCCCACGTTGGATTCAAACGTACAACCCAGACGTGGAAGGCTAGGGGGCTGAGGGGCGGGGCCAAAAAGGACTATTTAGCTATATTGGTTTAAGCAACTTCTTCTCTTAAAGCAAGCAATGGATACCAAACATATCACTGGTAGCATCTTTGGGGGGGAGGGGGGGGGGGGTGGCTGAGGGATGGGCCCAAAAATATTTTTAACCTGAATTTGGCTGGATCCCTACCATTGCTGGGCATAATGAGATGAACACAATAACGATATTATGATAGATCCCGGGGTGTCCCCAGCCCCTGCAGAATCAACACCTTCAACGTAACTTTTAAACAGTTGAGATCCCCACCCCAAAACTATATATACAATTGCTGGGCATGAAGAGACCATCACAATCAAGATTTTCGATTTGATCCCATAGTCTGCCACACCCTTGCAGAGTGACTTTTGAGGCTTAACTTTTAAACAATTGAGATCCCCACTCCAAAACTATATACAATTGCTGGGCATGAAAAGACAATCAGGATTTTAGATTTGATTCCAGGGTCTTCCACGACCTTGCAGACTTAATTACTGAGTCATAACCTTGAAACAGTTTCCTCCCACATTAAGACCTCTGGCTTGCTAACATCCGGGCCAACAAAACTGTTTGATATAAGTTGGATAACTAGCATGTTCATGATTGTTGTAAAATAAATAAGGTATAGTTTTTATTTGGACTTTACATTAACGGCAAAGTGAGAAATGCGAGACATAATTTATATGAATGCATAATTCTTGTATTTATTGTGCTGTTTTGTTAAAATAAGTACAAAAAATCTTGGAAATATTCCAAAAAAATAAATATTTCTTTCTTTCTAATACCTGGTCATATCTTTCCAATGATATATTTATATATACTTAACATCATTTTTTAATATGTTTTTCTAGAGCCGTTGAAACCAAAGCTACCTCTGTTTTGAAAGCTGTGAGAAAATTAGGAAAGCTGTCGAGAGAATTGCAATGTGCCCTGGAGAATTCCATCCTTCTGTCAGAAGTCGAAGCTTTGGTAAGTGATAAAATAATGTGGTATTAATTATTAACTTGTGCAAACAATCTTAATGTATTGAGTAAACAATCTGAAAAGCAATGTAACAGTGTTTGCTGTTAAAGTAATGTTAAATGAGTTACAAAACTTTCATCAATGAGCAATGAGATATATACTGGGTGATTACTGAGTTAGAAATAGTTTAATCAAGTAATGAAATTCCAGTTTAACTGTAATATTGAGTAAAATGTTCCGCAAGCAGTGAATTATGATGTAGGGGTTAGCAACAAAATAACAGGAAAGATGGAAAAACAAATCATTAGCACTGTTGTAAATCAGTAAATATTTGTCAGTTATGATAATCGACATGTGTAAATAATTTGATAAATGATTAACAAGTCAGTGATTTTATAATCAATTTAATGTGTCAATACTTGGTCAGTCATAAGGCCAATACAGTAATGATAAAATGATTGCGAGAATAAATAAAATGAAATTGGCTTTAGTATTTGAGTTTTGTAAGCATTATAATAATTCATATACTCTGACGTTTCATCGGATATACGAAACAAACCTGGGTTTTATGTTGTAGTATTTCCGAACAAACCTGGGTTTTATGTTGCAGTAAGCCCAGTACAAACCTGGGTTTAATGTTAGCTAAGCCCAGTAAAAACCTGGGTTTTATGTTGCAGTAAGCCCTGTACAAACCTGGGTTTTATGTTTCAGTAAGCCCAGTACAAACCTGGGTTTTATGTTGCAGTAAGCCCAGTACAAACCTGGGTTTTATATTGCAGTATGCTCCGTACAAACCTGGGTTTTATGTTGTAGTATGCTCTGTACAAACCTGGGTTATATGTTGCAGTATGCCCCGTACAAACCTGGGTTTTATGTTTCAGTAAGCCCAGTACAAACCTGGGTTTTATTTTGCAGTATGCTCCGTACAAACCTGGGTTTTATGTTGTAGTATGCCCCGTACAAACCTGGGTTTTATGTTTCAGTAAGCCCAGTACAAACCTGGGTTTTATTTTGCAGTATGCTCCGTACAAACCTGGGTTTTATGTTGTAGTATGCTCTGTACAAACCTGGGTTATATGTTGCAGTATGCCCCGTACAAACCTGGGTTTTATGTTTCAGTATGCTCCATACAAACCTGGCCACAAGGGGACGCTTGCTGAGAGAGCCCGAGCTCTAGGGCTGGAGCCGCATGCACTTCAGTACCTCAGCCATCCGTGGCAGATCAACGTGGACGCCTACGTCAGACCAGGCACTAAGGGCCTGTCAAGTCAGGCTGAGGTGGAGGCTGGTGTACAGCACATACTGGCCGACATGATGACTAAAGACAAGGATGTGATCGACCTCGTCCGACAGCTGGCCAATGACAGGGGAGTGGCGCTAGAGGCTTCAGAAGCCAAGGGACTGAAGAAAAAGCTCAGCGACAAGTCTCACGATAAAGAGTTAGACAAGGCCTATAAATATGAAACATATTTCAACTTCCGCAGACTCGTGTCACACATTCAACCTCATCAGGTAGAGAAATGTCCTCGAGGGCGGTGGAGTGACTGAATTTGTATTTGTACAGTGCTAATGCTCAGTTTGATGTAGAGTCATTAGATCTTTAGATCTGTATTTATTGATGTAAACATTCTATTAATAGTTATTGATGTAGACATTTGATCAATAGATCAATATTTATTGATGTAGATATTAGATAAATATTTATTGATGTAGACAATAGATTAATATTTATTGGTGTAGACATTATATTAATAGTTATTGATGTAGACATTTGATCATTAGATCAATATTTATTGATGTAGATATTAGATCAATATTTATTGATGTAGACATTAGATCAATATTTATTGGTGTAGACATTAGATCAATATTTATTGATGTAGACATTTGATCAATATTTATTGATGTAGACATTAGATCAATATTTATTGGTGTAGACATTTGATCAATATTTATTGATGTAGACATTTGATCAATATTTATTGATGTAGACATTTGATCAATAGTTATTGATGTAGACATTTGATCAATAGTTATTGATGTAGACATTTGATCAATAGTTATTGATGTAGACATTTGATCAATAGATCAATATTTATTGATGTAGATATTAGAAAATATAATGGTAGTAGAAATAATTTAGAAAAAATATAACTGCATTTCTTTAGACAAGTATGGAAGGTATCATGAACCTCTGTTATTTAAAATTATAAGGAAAAATAGAATTGTTTTCAATTAAAGGAAAAGAAAAGGCTGAAATGCTTTAGAAAAAAAAAGAGCTGTGGAATAATTAAAAATATTTGTAATCTGCAAGTACCAACATGTAGTTTGTTATTATTTTCCTCAATCTTTTTAAGGTTTTGGCTATAAATAGAGGAGAGGAACACAAGATCTTGTCTGTGACCATCACCTACCCCCAGAATATAAAACACAGGTTTTCCCAGTCCCTAAGGAGACGCTGGCTCAGAGAAGAACATCGCATGCCTACAGCTGCCGTTGCTATGGTGAAGAAAGCTATAGAGGATGCGTTTGATCGACTTATACAACCACAAATGACCAGGCAGATAAGGTACATTGTATATCTCGTAGTCTAATTGTCATCACCACCAATATCTATAGTATATCTCATAGTCTTATTGTCATCGCCACCAATATCTATAGTATATCTCGTAGTCTTATTGTCATCGCCACCAATATCTATAGTATATCTCGTAGGCTAATTGTCATCACCACCAATATCTATAGTATATCTCGTAGGCTAATTGTCATCACCATCAATATCTATAGTATATCTCGTAGTCTAATTGTCATCACCACCAATATCTATAGTATATCTGTTAGTCTAATTGTCATCGCCACCAATATCTATAGTATATCTCGTAGTCTAATTGTCATCGCCACCAATATCTATAGTATATCTCGTAGTCTGATTGTCATCACCACCAGTATCTATAGTATATCTTGTAGTTTAATTGTCATCGCCACCAATATCTATAGTATATCTTGTAGTTTAATTGTCATCGCCACCAATATCTATAGTATATCTTGTAGTTTAATTGTCATCGCCACCAATATCTATAGTATATCTCGTAGTCTAATTGTCATCGCCACCAATATCTATAGTATATCTCATAGGCTTATTGTCATCGCCACCAATATCTATAGAATATCTCGTAGTGTAATTGTCATCGCCACCAATATCTATAGTATATCTCGTAGTCTAATTGTCATGGCCACCAATATCTATAGAATATCTCGTAGTCTAATTGTCATCACCACCAATATCTATAGTATATCTCGTAGTCTTATTGTCATCGCCACCAATATCTATAGTATATCTCGTAGTTTAATTGTCATCACCACCAATATCTATAGTATATCTCGTAGTCTAATTGTCATCACCACCAATATCTATAGTATATCTCGTAGTCTTATTGTCATCGCCACCAATATCTATAGTATATCTCATAGTCTAATTGTCATGGCCATCAATATCTATAGTATATCTAGTAGTCTTATTGTCATCGCCACCAATATCTATAGTATATCTAGTAGTCTTATTGTCATCGCCACCAATATCTATAGTATATCTCGTAGTCTAATTGTCAACGCCACCAATATCTATAGTATATCTGTTAGTCTAATTGTCATTGCCACCAATATTTATAGTATATCTCGTAGTCTGATTGTCATCGCCACCAATATCTATAGTATATCTGTTAGTCTAATTGTCATCACCACCAATATCTATAGTATATCTCGTAGTCTAATTGTCATCACCACCAATATCTATAGTATATCTGTTAGTCTTATTGTCAACGCCACCAATATCTATAGTATATCTGTTAGTCTAATTGTCAACGCCACCAATATTTATAGTATATCTCGTAGTCTTATTGTCATCACCTCCAATATCTATAGTATATCTCATAGTCTAATTGTCATCACCACCAATATCTATAGTATATCTCGTAGTCTAATTGTCATCGCCACCAATATCTATAGTATATCTAGTAGTCTAATTGTCATCACCACCAATATCTATAGTATATCTCGTAGTCTAATTGTCATCACCACCAATATCTATAGTATATCTCGTAGTCTAATTGTCATCGCCACCAATATCTATAGTATATCTCGTAGTCTAATTGTCATCGCCATCAATATCTATAGTATATCTCATAGTCTAATTGTCATCACCACCAATATCTATAGTATATCTCTTAGTCTTATTGTCATTGCCACCAATATCTATAGTATATCTCGTAGTCTTATTGTCATCACCACCAATATCTATAGTATATCTCGTAGTCTAATTGTCATCACCACCAATATCTATAGTATATCTCGTAGTCTAATTGTCATCACCACCAATATCTATAGTTTATCTCTCATAGTCTAATTGTCATCACCACCAATATCTATAGTATATCTCGTAGTCTAATTGTCATCACCACCAATATCTATAGTATATCTCTCATAGTCTAATTGTCATCACCACCAATATCTATAATATATCTCGTAGTCTAATTGTCATCACCACCAATATCTATAGTATATCTCGTAGTCTAATTGTCATCGCTACCAATATCTATAGTAAATCTCGTAGTCTAATTGTCATCGCTACCAATATCTATAGTATATCTCGTAGTCTAATTGTCATCGCTACCAATATCTATAGTATATCTCGTAGTCTAATTGTCATCGCCACCAATATCTATAGTATATCTCATAGGCTAATTGTCATCACCACCAATATCTATAGTATATCTCGTAGTCTTATTGTCATCACCACCAATATCTATAGTATATCTCTCATAGTCTAATTGTCATCACCACCAATATTTATAGTATATCTCGTAGTCTAATTGTCATCACCACCAATATCTATAGTATATCTCGTAGTCTAATTGTCATGGCCACCAATATCTATAGTATATCTCGTAGTCTTATTGTCATCACCACCAATATCTATAGTATATCTCGTAGTCTAATTGTCATGGCCACCAATATCTATAGTATATCTCGTAGTCTTATTGTCATCACCACCAATATCTATAGTATATCTCTCATAGTCTAATTGTCATCACCACCAATATTTATAGTATATCTCGTAGTCTAATTGTCATCACCACCAATATCTATAGTATATCTCGTAGTCTAATTGTCATGGCCACCAATATCTATAGTATATCTCGTAGTCTAATTGTCATCGCCACCAATATCTATAGTATATCTCATAGGCTAATTGTCATCACCACCAATATCTATAGTATATCTCGTAGTCTTATTGTCATCACCACCAATATCTATAGTATATCTCTCATAGTCTAATTGTCATCACCACCAATATTTATAGTATATCTCGTAGTCTAATTGTCATCGCTACCAATATCTATAGTATATCTCGTAGTCTAATTGTCATCGCCACCAATATCTATAGTATATCTCGTAGTCTAATTGTCATCACCACCAATATCTATAGTATATCTCGTAGTCTAATTGTCATCACCACCAATATCTATAGTATATCTCGTAGTCTAATTGTCATGGCCACCAATATCTATAGTATATCTCGTAGTCTGATTGTCATCACCACCAATATCTATAGTATATCTCTCATAGTCTAATTGTCATCACCACCAATATCTATAGTATATCTCGTAGTCTAATTGTCATCACCACCAATATCTATAGTATATCTCGTAGTCTAATTGTCATCGCTACCAATATCTATAGTATATCTCGTAGTCTAATTGTCATCACCACCAATATCTATAGTATATCTCGTAGTCTAATTGTCATCACCACCAATATCTATAGTATATCTCATAGGCTAATTGTCATCACCACCAATATCTATAGTATATCTCATAGGCTAATTGTCATCGCCACCAATATCTATAGTATATCTCGTAGTCTAATTGTCATCGCCACCAATATTTATAGTATATCTCGTAGTCTAATTGTCATCACCACCAATATCTATAGTATATCTCGTAGTCTAATTGTCATCACCACCAATATCTATAGTATATCTCGTAGTCTAATTGTCATCGCCACCAATATCTATAGTATATCTCATAGTCTAATTGTCATCACCACCAATATCTATAGTATATCTCGTAGTCTAATTGTCATCACCACCAATATCTATAGTATATCTCGTAGTCTAATTGTCATCACCACCAATATCTATAGTATATCTCGTAGTCTAATTGTCATCACCACCAATATCTATAGTTTATCTCTCATAGTCTAATTGTCATCACCACCAATATCTATAGTATATCTCGTAGTCTAATTGTCATCACCACCAATATCTATAGTATATCTCTCATAGTCTAATTGTCATCACCACCAATATCTATAATATATCTCGTAGTCTAATTGTCATCACCACCAATATCTATAGTATATCTCGTAGTCTAATTGTCATCGCTACCAATATCTATAGTAAATCTCGTAGTCTAATTGTCATCGCTACCAATATCTATAGTATATCTCGTAGTCTAATTGTCATCGCTACCAATATCTATAGTATATCTCGTAGTCTAATTGTCATCGCCACCAATATCTATAGTATATCTCATAGGCTAATTGTCATCACCACCAATATCTATAGTATATCTCGTAGTCTTATTGTCATCACCACCAATATCTATAGTATATCTCTCATAGTCTAATTGTCATCACCACCAATATTTATAGTATATCTCGTAGTCTAATTGTCATCACCACCAATATCTATAGTATATCTCGTAGTCTAATTGTCATGGCCACCAATATCTATAGTATATCTCGTAGTCTTATTGTCATCACCACCAATATCTATAGTATATCTCGTAGTCTAATTGTCATGGCCACCAATATCTATAGTATATCTCGTAGTCTTATTGTCATCACCACCAATATCTATAGTATATCTCTCATAGTCTAATTGTCATCACCACCAATATTTATAGTATATCTCGTAGTCTAATTGTCATCACCACCAATATCTATAGTATATCTCGTAGTCTAATTGTCATGGCCACCAATATCTATAGTATATCTCGTAGTCTAATTGTCATCGCCACCAATATCTATAGTATATCTCATAGGCTAATTGTCATCACCACCAATATCTATAGTATATCTCGTAGTCTTATTGTCATCACCACCAATATCTATAGTATATCTCTCATAGTCTAATTGTCATCACCACCAATATTTATAGTATATCTCGTAGTCTAATTGTCATCGCTACCAATATCTATAGTATATCTCGTAGTCTAATTGTCATCGCCACCAATATCTATAGTATATCTCGTAGTCTAATTGTCATCACCACCAATATCTATAGTATATCTCGTAGTCTAATTGTCATCACCACCAATATCTATAGTATATCTCGTAGTCTAATTGTCATGGCCACCAATATCTATAGTATATCTCGTAGTCTGATTGTCATCACCACCAATATCTATAGTATATCTCTCATAGTCTAATTGTCATCACCACCAATATCTATAGTATATCTCGTAGTCTAATTGTCATCACCACCAATATCTATAGTATATCTCGTAGTCTAATTGTCATCGCTACCAATATCTATAGTATATCTCGTAGTCTAATTGTCATCACCACCAATATCTATAGTATATCTCGTAGTCTAATTGTCATCACCACCAATATCTATAGTATATCTCATAGGCTAATTGTCATCACCACCAATATCTATAGTATATCTCATAGGCTAATTGTCATCGCCACCAATATCTATAGTATATCTCGTAGTCTAATTGTCATCGCCACCAATATTTATAGTATATCTCGTAGTCTAATTGTCATCACCACCAATATCTATAGTATATCTCGTAGTCTAATTGTCATCACCACCAATATCTATAGTATATCTCGTAGTCTAATTGTCATCGCCACCAATATCTATAGTATATCTCATAGTCTAATTGTCATCACCACCAATATCTATAGTATATCTCGTAGTCTAATTGTCATCACCACCAATATCTATAGTATATCTCGTAGTCTTATTGTCATCGCCACCAATATCTATAGTATATCTCGTAGTCTTATTGTCATCGCCACCAATATTTATAGTATATCTCGTAGTCTAATTGTCATCACCACCAATATCTATAGTATATCTCGTAGTCTAATTGTCATCGTCACCAATATCTATAGTATATCTAGTAGTCTAATTGTCATCGCCACCAATATCTATAGTATATCTCGTAGTCTAATTGTCATCACCACCAATATCTATAGTATATCTCGTAGTCTAATTGTCATCACCACCAATATCTATAGTATATCTAGTAGTCTAATTGTCATCGCCACCAATATCTATAGTATATCTCGTAGTCTTATTGTCATCACCACCAATATCTATCCTATATCTCTTAGTCTTATTGTCATTGCCACCAATATCTATAGTATATCTCGTAGTCTAATTGTCATCGCCACCAATATCTATAGTATATCTCGTAGTCTTATTGTCATCACCACCAATATCTATAGTATATCTCATAGTCTAATTGTCATCACCACCAATATCTATAGTATATCTCGTAGTCTAATTGTCATCACCACCAATATCTATAGTATATCTCGTAGTCTTATTGTCATCGCCACCAATATCTATAGTATATCTCGTAGTCTTATTGTCATCGCCACCAATATTTATAGTATATCTCGTAGTCTAATTGTCATCACCACCAATATCTATAGTATATCTCGTAGTCTAATTGTCATCGTCACCAATATCTATAGTATATCTAGTAGTCTAATTGTCATCGCCACCAATATCTATAGTATATCTCGTAGTCTAATTGTCATCACCACCAATATCTATAGTATATCTCGTAGTCTAATTGTCATCACCACCAATATCTATCCTATATCTCTAAGTCTTATTGTCATTGCCACCAATATCTATAGTATATCTCGTAGTCTAATTGTCATCGCCACCAATATCTATAGTATATCTCGTAGTCTTATTGTCATCACCACCAATATCTATCCTATATCTCTAAGTCTTATTGTCATTGCCACCAATATCTATAGTATATCTCGTAGTCTAATTGTCATCACCACCAATATCTATAGTATATCTCGTAGTCTTATTGTCATCACCACCAATATCTATCCTATATCTCTAAGTCTTATTGTCATTGCCACCAATATCTATAGTATATCTCGTAGTCTAATTGTCATCGCCACCAATATCTATAGTATATCTCGTAGTCTAATTGTCATCACCACCAATATCTATAGTATATCTCGTAGTCTTATTGTCATCACCACCAATATCTATAGTATATCTCTTAGTCTGATTGTCATCACCACCAATATCTATAGTATATCTCGTAGTCTAATTGTCATCACCACCAATATCTATAGTATATCTCGTAGTCTAATTGTCATCACCACCAATATTTATAGTATATCTCGTAGTCTAATTGTCATCGCCATCAATATCTATAGTATATCTCGTAGTCTAATTGTCATCACCACCAATATTTATAGTATATGTCGTAGTCTGATTGTCATCGCCACCAATATCTATAGTATATCTCTTAGTCTAATTGTCATGGCCATCAATATCTATAGTATATCTCATAGGCTTATTGTCATCGCCACCAATATCTATAGTATATCTCTTAGTCTAATTGTCATCACCACCAATATCTATAGTATATCTCGTAGGCTAATTGTCATCACCACCAATATCTATAGTATATCTCGTAGTCTGATTGTCATCGCCACCAATATCTATAGTATATCTCGTAGTCTGATTGTCATCACCACCAATATCTATAGTATATCTCGTAGTCTAATTGTCATCACCACCAATATCTATAGTATATCTCGTAGTCTTATTGTCATCACCACCAATATCTATAGTATATCTCGTAGTCTAATTGTCATCGCCACCAATATCTATAGTATATCTCTTAGTCTTATTGTCATCACCTCCAATATCTATAGTATATCTCTTAGTCTTATTGTCATCACCACCAATATCTATAGTATATCTCGTAGTCTAATTGTCATCACCACCAATATCTATAGTATATCTCGTAGTCTAATTGTCATCACCACCAATATCTATAGTATATCTCATAGTCTTATTGTCATCACCACCAATATCTATAGTATATCTCGTAGTCTAATTGTCATCGCCACCAATATCTATAGTATATCTCGTAGTCTTATTGTCATCGCCACCAATATCTATAGTATATCTCTAAGTCTTATTGTCATTGCCACCAATATCTATAGTATATCTCGTAGTCTAATTGTCATCGCCACCAATATCTATAGTATATCTCGTAGTCTAATTGTCATCGCCACCAATATCTATAGTATATCTCGTAGTCTTATTGTCATCACCACCAATATCTATAGTATATCTCTTAGTCTGATTGTCATCACCACCAATATCTATAGTATATCTCGTAGTCTAATTGTCATCACCACCAATATCTATAGTATATCTCGTAGTCTAATTGTCATCACCACCAATATTTATAGTATATCTCGTAGTCTAATTGTCATCGCCATCAATATCTATAGTATATCTCGTAGTCTAATTGTCATCACCACCAATATTTATAGTATATCTCGTAGTCTGATTGTCATCGCCACCAATATCTATAGTATATCTCATAGGCTTATTGTCATCGCCACCAATATCTATAGTATATCTCGTAGTCTAATTGTCATCGCCACCAATATCTATAGTATATCTCGTAGTCTAATTGTCATCACCACCAATATCTATAGTATATCTCGTAGTCTAATTGTCATCACCACCAATATCTATAGTATATCTCTTAGTCTAATTGTCATCACCTCCAATATCTATAGTATATCTCGTAGTCTAATTGTCATCGCCACCAATATCTATAGTATATCTCGTAGTCTAATTGTCATCGCCACCAATATCTATAGTATATCTCGTAGGCTAATTGTCATCACCACCAATATCTATAGTATATCTCTTAGTCTAATTGTCATCACCACCAATATCTATAGTATATCTCGTAGGCTAATTGTCATCACCACCAATATCTATAGTATATCTCGTAGTCTGATTGTCATCGCCACCAATATCTATAGTATATCTCGTAGTCTGATTGTCATCACCACCAATATCTATAGTATATCTCGTAGTCTAATTGTCATCACCACCAATATCTATAGTATATCTCGTAGTCTTATTGTCATCACCACCAATATCTATAGTATATCTCGTAGTCTAATTGTCATCGCCACCAATATCTATAGTATATCTCTTAGTCTTATTGTCATCACCTCCAATATCTATAGTATATCTCTTAGTCTTATTGTCATCACCACCAATATCTATAGTATATCTCGTAGTCTAATTGTCATCACCACCAATATCTATAGTATATCTCGTAGTCTAATTGTCATCACCACCAATATCTATAGTATATCTCATAGTCTTATTGTCATCACCACCAATATCTATAGTATATCTCGTAGTCTAATTGTCATCACCACCAATATCTATAGTATATCTCGTAGTATGATTGTCATCACCACCAATATCTATAGTATATCTCGTAGTCTGATTGTCATCACCACCAATATCTATAGTATATCTCGTAGTCTGATTGTCATCACCACCAATATCTATAGTATATCTCGTAGTCTGATTGTCATCACCACCAATATCTATAGTATATCTCGTAGTCTTATTGTCATCACCACCAATATCTATAGTATATCTCGTAGACTAATTGTCATCACCACCAATATTTATAGTATATCTCGTAGTCTTATTGTCATCACCACCAATATCTATAGTATATCTCGTAGTCTAATTGTCATCACCACCAATATCTATAGTATATCTCGTAGTCTAATTGTCATCGCCACCAATATCTATAGTATATCTCGTAGTCTAATTGTCATCACCACCAATATCTATAGTATATCTCGTAGTCTAATTGTCATCACCACCAATATCTATAGTATATCTCGTAGTCTGATTGTCATCACCACCAATATCTATAGTATATCTCGTAGTCTGATTGTCATCACCACCAATATCTATAGTATATCTCGTAGTCTGATTGTCATCACCACCAATATCTATAGTATATCTCGTAGTCTAATTGTCATCATCACCAATATCTATAGTATATCTCGTAGTCTAATTGTCATCACCACCAATATCTATAGTATATCTCGTAGTCTAATTGTCATCGCCACCAATATCTATAGTATATCTCGTAGTCTAATTGTCATCACCACCAATATCTATAGTATATCTCATAGTCTGATTGTCATCACCACCAATATCTATAGTATTTCTCATAGGCTAATTGTCATCACCACCAATATCTATAGTATATCTAGTAGTCTAATTGTCATCGCCACCAATATCTATAGTATATCTTGTAGTCTAATTGTCATCACCACCAATATCTATAGTATATCTCATAGTCTGATTGTCATCACCACCAATATCTATAGTATATCTCGTAGTCTGATTGTCATCACCACCAATATCTATAGTATATCTCATAGTCTGATTGTCATCGCCATCAATATCTATAGTATATCTCATAGTCTAATTGTCATCACCACCAATATCTATAGTATATCTCGTAGTCTAATTGTCATCACCACCAATATCTATAGTATATCTCGTAGTCTAATTGTCATCGCCACCAATATCTATAGTATATCTCATAGTCTTATTGTCATCACCTCCAATATCTATAGTATATCTCTTAGTCTTATTGTCATCACCACCAATATCTATAGTATATCTCGTAGTCTAATTGTCATCACCACCAATATCTATAGTATATCTCGTAGTCTAATTGTCATCACCACCAATATCTATAGTATATCTCATAGTCTTATTGTCATCACCACCAATATCTATAGTATATCTCGTAGTCTAATTGTCATCACCACCAATATCTATAGTATATCTCGTAGTATGATTGTCATCACCACCAATATCTATAGTATATCTCGTAGTCTGATTGTCATCACCACCAATATCTATAGTATATCTCGTAGTCTGATTGTCATCACCACCAATATCTATAGTATATCTCGTAGTCTGATTGTCATCACCACCAATATCTATAGTATATCTCGTAGTCTTATTGTCATCACCACCAATATCTATAGTATATCTCGTAGACTAATTGTCATCACCACCAATATTTATAGTATATCTCGTAGTCTTATTGTCATCACCACCAATATCTATAGTATATCTCGTAGTCTAATTGTCATCACCACCAATATCTATAGTATATCTCGTAGTCTAATTGTCATCGCCACCAATATCTATAGTATATCTCGTAGTCTAATTGTCATCACCACCAATATCTATAGTATATCTCGTAGTCTAATTGTCATCACCACCAATATCTATAGTATATCTCGTAGTCTGATTGTCATCACCACCAATATCTATAGTATATCTCGTAGTCTGATTGTCATCACCACCAATATCTATAGTATATCTCGTAGTCTGATTGTCATCACCACCAATATCTATAGTATATCTCGTAGTCTAATTGTCATCATCACCAATATCTATAGTATATCTCGTAGTCTAATTGTCATCACCACCAATATCTATAGTATATCTCGTAGTCTAATTGTCATCGCCACCAATATCTATAGTATATCTCGTAGTCTAATTGTCATCACCACCAATATCTATAGTATATCTCATAGTCTGATTGTCATCACCACCAATATCTATAGTATTTCTCATAGGCTAATTGTCATCACCACCAATATCTATAGTATATCTAGTAGTCTAATTGTCATCGCCACCAATATCTATAGTATATCTTGTAGTCTAATTGTCATCACCACCAATATCTATAGTATATCTCATAGTCTGATTGTCATCACCACCAATATCTATAGTATATCTCGTAGTCTGATTGTCATCACCACCAATATCTATAGTATATCTCATAGTCTGATTGTCATCGCCATCAATATCTATAGTATATCTCATAGTCTAATTGTCATCACCACCAATATCTATAGTATATCTCGTAGTCTAATTGTCATCACCACCAATATCTATAGTATATCTCGTAGTCTAATTGTCATCGCCACCAATATCTATAGTATATCTCATAGGCTTATTGTCATCGCCACCAATATCTATAGTATATCTCGTAGTCTAATTGTCATCACCACCAATATCTATAGTATATCTCGTAGTCTAATTGTCATCGTCACCAATATCTATAGTATATCTCATAGGCTTATTGTCATCGCCACCAATATCTATAGTATATCTCGTAGTCTAATTGTCATCACCACCAATATTTATAGTATATCTCTTAGTCTTATTGTCATCACCACCAATATCTATAGTATATCTCGTAGGCTAATTGTCATCACCACCAATATCTATCGTATATCTCGTAGTCTAATTGTCATCACCACCAATATCTATAGTATATCTCGTAGTCTAATTGTCATCACCACCAATATCTATAGTATATCTAGTAGTCTAATTGTCATCACCACCAATATCTATAGTATATCTCATAGTCTAATTGTCATCACCACCAATATTTATAGTATATCTCGTAGTCTTATTGTCATCACCACCAATATCTATAGTATATCTCGTAGTCTAATTGTCATCACCACCAATATCTATAGTATATCTCGTAGTCTAATTGTCATTGTCACCAATATCTATAGTATATCTCGTAGTCTAATTGTCATCGCCCCAAATATCTATAGTATATCTTGTAGTCTAATTGTCATCACCTCCAATATCTATAGTATATCTTGTAGTCTAATTGTCATCGCCACCAATATCTATAGTATATCTCGTAGTCTTATTGTCATCACCACCAATATCTATAGTATATCTCGTAGTCTAATTGTCATCGCCCCAAATATCTATAGTATATCTCTCATAGTCTAATTGTCATCACCACCAATATCTATAGTATATCTCATAGTCTAATTGTCATCGCCACCAATATCTATAGTATATCTCGTAGTCTGATTGTCATCGCCACCAATATCTATAGTATATCTCGTAGTCTAATTGTCATCGCCACCAATATCTATAGTATATCTTGTAGTCTGATTGTCATCACCACCAATATCTATAGTATATCTCTTAGTCTAATTGTCATCGCCACCAATATCTATAGTATATCTCGTAGTCTAATTGTCATCACCACCAATATTTATAGTATATCTCGTAGTCTGATTGTCATCGCCACCAATATCTATAGTATATCTCTTAGTCTTATTGTCATCACCACCAATATCTATAGTATATCTCATAGTCTTATTGTCATCACCACCAATATCTATAGTATATCTCGTAGTCTGATTGTCATCGCCACCAATATCTATAGTATATCTCGTAGTCTGATTGTCATCACCACCAATATCTATAGTATATCTCGTAGTATGATTGTCATCGCCACCAATATCTATAGTATATCTCGTAGTCTGATTGTCATCACCACCAATATCTATAGTATATCTCGTAGTCTAATTGTCATCACCACCAATATCTATAGTATATCTCGTAGTCTGATTGTCATCACCACCAATATCTATAGTATATCTCGTAGTCTGATTGTCATCACCACCAATATCTATAGTATATCTCGTAGTCTAATTGTCATCACCACCAATATCTATAGTATATCTCGTAGTCTAATTGTCATCACCACCAATATCTATAGTATATCTCATAGGCTAATTGTCATCACCACCAATATCTATAGTATATCTCGTAGTCTGATTGTCATCACCACCAATATCTATAGTATATCTCGTAGTCTAATTGTCATCACCACCAATATCTATAGTATATCTCATAGACTAATTGTCATCACCACCAATATCTATAGTATATCTCGTAGTCTAATTGTCATCGCTACCAATATCTATAGTATATCTCATAGGCCAATTGTCATCGTCACCAATATCTATAGTATATCTCATAGGCTAATTGTCATCGCCACCAATATCTATAGTATATCTCGTAGTCTAATTGTCATCGCCATCAATATCTATAGTATATCTCGTAGTCTGATTGTCATCACCATCAATATCTATAGTATATCTCGTAGGCTAATTGTCATCACCATCAATATCTATAGTATATCTCGTAGGCTAATTGTCATCACCACCAATATCTATAGTATATCTCATAGGCTAATTGTCATCGCCACCAATATCTATAGTATATCTCGTAGGCTAATTGTCATCACCATCAATATCTATAGTATATCTCGTAGTCTAATTGTCATCACCACCAATATCTATAGTATATCTCGTAGTCTAATTGTCATCGCCACCAATATCTATAGTATATCTCGTAGTCTAATTGTCATCACCACCAATATCTATAGTATATCTCGTAGTCTTATTGTCATCACCACCAATATCTATAGTATATCTCGTAGTCTAATTGTCATCACCACCAATATCTATAGTATATCTGTTAGTCTTATTGTCAACGCCACCAATATCTATAGTATATCTGTTAGTCTAATTGTCAACGCCACCAATATTTATAGTATATCTCGTAGTCTTATTGTCATCACCTCCAATATCTATAGTATATCTCATAGTCTAATTGTCATCACCACCAATATCTATAGTATATCTCGTAGTCTAATTGTCATCGCCACCAATATCTATAGTATATCTAGTAGTCTTATTGTCATCACCACCAATATCTATAGTATATCTCGTAGTCTAATTGTCATCACCACCAATATCTATAGTATATCTCGTAGTCTAATTGTCATCACCACCAATATCTATAGTTTATCTCTCATAGTCTAATTGTCATCACCACCAATATCTATAGTATATCTCGTAGTCTAATTGTCATCACCACCAATATCTATAGTATATCTCTCATAGTCTAATTGTCATCACCACCAATATCTATAGTATATCTCGTAGTCTAATTGTCATCACCACCAATATCTATAGTATATCTCGTAGTCTAATTGTCATCGCTACCAATATCTATAGTAAATCTCGTAGTCTAATTGTCATCGCTACCAATATCTATAGTATATCTCGTAGTCTAATTGTCATCGCTACCAATATCTATAGTATATCTCGTAGTCTAATTGTCATCGCCACCAATATCTATAGTATATCTCATAGGCTAATTGTCATCACCACCAATATCTATAGTATATCTCGTAGTCTTATTGTCATCACCACCAATATCTATAGTATATCTCTCATAGTCTAATTGTCATGGCCACCAATATCTATAGTATATCTCGTAGTCTGATTGTCATCACCACCAATATCTATAGTATATCTCTCATAGTCTAATTGTCATCACCACCAATATCTATAGTATATCTCGTAGTCTAATTGTCATCACCACCAATATCTATAGTATATCTCGTAGTCTAATTGTCATCGCTACCAATATCTATAGTATATCTCGTAGTCTAATTGTCATCACCACCAATATCTATAGTATATCTCGTAGTCTAATTGTCATCACCACCAATATCTATAGTATATCTCATAGGCTAATTGTCATCACCACCAATATCTATAGTATATCTCATAGGCTAATTGTCATCGCCACCAATATCTATAGTATATCTCGTAGTCTAATTGTCATCGCCACCAATATTTATAGTATATCTCGTAGTCTAATTGTCATCACCACCAATATCTATAGTATATCTCGTAGTCTAATTGTCATCACCACCAATATCTATAGTATATCTCGTAGTCTAATTGTCATCGCTACCAATATCTATAGTAAATCTCGTAGTCTAATTGTCATCGCCACCAATATCTATAGTATATCTCGTAGTCTAATTGTCATCACCACCAATATCTATAGTATATCTCATAGGCTAATTGTCATCGTCACCAATATCTATAGTATATCTCTTAGTCAAATTGTCATCACCACCAATATCTATAGTATATCTCGTAGTCTAATTGTCATCACCACCAATATCTATAGTATATCTCGTAGGCTAATTGTCATCACCACCAATATCTATAGTATATCTCGTAGTCTAATTGTCATCGTCACCAATATCTATAGTATATCTCTTAGTCAAATTGTCATCACCACCAATATCTATAGTATATCTCGTAGGCTAATTGTCATCACCACCAATATCTATAGTATATCTCGTAGTCTAATTGTCATCACCACCAATATCTATAGTATATCTCATAGTCTTATTGTCATCACCACCAATATCTATAGTATATCTCGTAGTCTAATTGTCATCACCACCAATATCTATAGTATATCTCGTAGTCTGATTGTCATCGCCATCAATATCTATAGTATATCTCATAGTCTAATTGTCATCACCACCAATATCTATAGTATATCTCGTAGTCTAATTGTCATCACCACCAATATCTATAGTATATCTCGTAGTCTGATTATCATCACCACCAATATCTATAGTATATCTCGTAGTCTAATTGTCATCACCACCAATATTTATAGTATATCTCTTAGTCTAATTGTCATCACCACCAATATTTATAGTATATCTCGTAGTCTAATTGTCATCGCCACCAATATCTATAGTATATCTCGTAGTCTTATTGTCATCACCACCAATATCTATAGTATATCTCTTAGTCTTATTGTCATCGCCACCAATATCTATAGTATATCTGTTAGTCTAATTGTCATCGCCACCAATATCTATAGTATATCTCGTAGTCTAATTGTCATCGCCACCAATATCTATAGTATATCTCGTAGTCTAATTGTCATCGCCATCAATATCTATAGTATATCTCATAGTCTAATTGTCATCACCTCCAATATCTATAGTATATCTCGTAGTCTAATTGTCATCGCCACCAATATCTATAGTATATCTCGTAGTCTTATTGTCATCACCACCAATATCTATAGTATATCTCATAGTCTAATTGTCATCGCCACCAATATCTATAGTATATCTCGTAGTCTAATTGTCATCGCCACCAATATCTATAGTATATCTCGTAGTCTAATTGTCATCACCATCAATATCTATAGTATATCTCATAGTCTTATTGTCATCACCACCAATATCTATAGTATATCTAGTAGTCTTATTGTCATCGCCACCAATATCTATAGTATATCTCGTAGTCTAATTGTCATCACCACCAATATCTATAGTATATCTAGTAGTCTTATTGTCATCGCCACCAATATCTATAGTATATCTCTTAGTCTAATTGTCATGGCCATCAATATCTATAGTATATCTCATAGGCTTATTGTCATCACCATCAATATCTATAGTATATCTCGTAGTCTAATTGTCATGGCCATCAATATCTATAGTATATCTCATAGGCTTATTGTCATCGCCACCAATATCTATAGTATATCTCGTAGTCTAATTGTCATCGCCACCAATATCTATAGTATATCTCATAGGCTTATTGTCATCACCACCAATATCTATAGTATATCTGTTAGTCTAATTGTCATGGCCACCAATATCTATAGTATATCTCATAGGCTTATTGTCATCGCCACCAATATCTATAGTATATCTCGTAGTCTAATTGTCATCACCATCAATATCTATAGTATATCTCATAGTCTTATTGTCATCACCACCAATATCTATAGTATATCTCTTAGTCTTATTGTCATCACCTCCAATATTTATAGTATATCTCTTAGTCTAATTGTCATCACCACCAATATTTATAGTATATCTCGTAGTCTAATTGTCATGGCCATCAATATCTATAGTATATCTCGTAGTCTAATTGTCATCACCACCAATATCTATAGTATATCTCGTAGTCTTATTGTCATCACCACCAATATCTATAGTATATCTGTTAGTCTAATTGTCATGGCCATCAATATCTATAGTATATCTCATAGGCTTATTGTCATCGCCACCAATATCTATAGTATATCTCGTAGTCTAATTGTCATCGCCACCAATATCTATAGTATATCTCGTAGTCTAATTGTCATCACCATCAATATCTATAGTATATCTCATAGTCTTATTGTCATCACCACCAATATCTATAGTATATCTCATAGTCTGATTGTCATCGCCACCAATATCTATAGTATATCTCATAGGCTTATTGTCATCGCCACCAATATCTATAGTATATCTGTTAGTCTAATTGTCATCGCCACCAATATCTATAGTATATCTCATAGTCTAATTGTCATCGCCACCAATATTTATAGTATATCTCGTAGTCTAATTGTCATCACCACCAATATCTATAGTATATCTCGTAGTCTAATTGTCATCGCCACCAATATCTATAGTATATCTCGTAGTCTAATTGTCATCACCACCAATATCTATAGTATATCTCTTAGTCTTATTGTCATCGCCACCAATATCTATAGTATATCTCGTAGTCTTATTGTCATCACCACCAATATCTATAGTATATCTCGTAGTCTGATTGTCATCACCACCAATATCTATAGTATATCTCGTAGTCTAATTGTCATCACCACCAATATCTATAGTATATCTCGTAGTCTAATTGTCATCACCACCAATATCTATAGTATATCTCGTAGTCTGATTGTCATCACCACCAATATCTATAGTATATCTCGTAGTCTAATTGTCATCACCACCAATATCTATAGTATATCTCGTAGTCTAATTGTCATCACCACCAATATCTATAGTATATCTCGTAGTCTGATTGTCATCACCACCAATATCTATAGTATATCTCGTAGTCTAATTGTCATCACCACCAATATCTATAGTATATCTGTTAGTCTAATTGTCATGGCCACCAATATCTATAGTATATCTCATAGGCTAATTGTCATCACCACCAATATCTATAGTATATCTAGTAGTCTAATTGTCATCGCCACCAATATCTATAGTATATCTCATAGTCTGATTGTCATCGCCATCAATATTTATAGTATATCTCGTAGTATGATTGTCATCACCACCAATATCTATAGTATATCTCGTAGTCTAATTGTCATCGCCACCAATATCTATAGTATATCTCATAGTCTAATTGTCATCACCACCAATATCTATAGTATATCTCGTAGTCTAATTGTCATCACCACCAATATCTATAGTATATCTCGTAGTCTAATTGTCATCGCCACCAATATCTATAGTATATCTCATAGGCTTATTGTCATCGCCACCAATATCTATAGTATATCTCGTAGTCTAATTGTCATCACCACCAATATCTATAGTATATCTCGTAGTCTAATTGTCATCGCCACCAATATCTATAGTATATCTCATAGGCTTATTGTCATCGCCACCAATATCTATAGTATATCTCGTAGTCTAATTGTCATCACCACCAATATTTATAGTATATCTCTTAGTCTTATTGTCATCACCACCAATATCTATAGTATATCTCGTAGGCTAATTGTCATCACCACCAATATCTATAGTATATCTCGTAGTGTAATTGTCATCACCACCAATATCTATAGTATATCTCGTAGTCTAATTGTCATCACCACCAATATCTATAGTATATCTAGTAGTCTAATTGTCATCACCACCAATATCTATAGTATATCTCATAGTCTAATTGTCATCACCACCAATATTTATAGTATATCTCGTAGTCTTATTGTCATCACCACCAATATCTATAGTATATCTCGTAGTCTAATTGTCATCACCACCAATATCTATAGTATATCTCGTAGTCTAATTGTCATTGTCACCAATATCTATAGTATATCTCGTAGTCTAATTGTCATCGCCCCAAATATCTATAGTATATCTTGTAGTCTAATTGTCATCACCTCCAATATCTATAGTATATCTTGTAGTCTAATTGTCATCGCCACCAATATCTATAGTATATCTCGTAGTCTTATTGTCATTGTCACCAATATCTATAGTATATCTCGTAGTCTAATTGTCATCGCCCCAAATATCTATAGTATATCTCTCATAGTCTAATTGTCATCACCACCAATATCTATAGTATATCTCATAGTCTAATTGTCATCGCCACCAATATCTATAGTATATCTCGTAGTCTGATTGTCATCGCCACCAATATCTATAGTATATCTCGTAGTCTAATTGTCATCGCCACCAATATCTATAGTATATCTCGTAGACTAATTGTCATCGCCACCAATATCTATAGTATATCTCGTAGTCTAATTGTCATCACCACCAATATCTATAGTATATCTCTTAGTCTAATTGTCATCGCCACCAATATCTATAGTATATCTCGTAGTCTAATTGTCATCGCCCCAAATATCTATAGTATATCTCTTAGTCTAATTGTCATCGCCCCAAATATCTATAGTATATCTCTCATAGTCTAATTGTCATCACCACCAATATCTATAGTATATCTCATAGTCTAATTGTCATCACCACCAATATCTATAGTATATCTCGTAGTCTAATTGTCATCACCACCAATATCTATAGTATATCTCATAGACTAATTGTCATCACCACCAATATCTATAGTATATCTCGTAGTCTAATTGTCATCGCCACCAATATCTATAGTATATCTCGTAGTCTAATTGTCATCGCCACCAATATCTATAGTATATCTCATAGGCCAATTGTCATCGTCACCAATATCTATAGTATATCTCATAGGCTAATTGTCATCGCCACCAATATCTATAGTATATCTCGTAGTCTAATTGTCATCGCTATCAATATCTATAGTATATCTCGTAGTCTGATTGTCATCACCATCAATATCTATAGTATATCTCGTAGGCTAATTGTCATCGCCACCAATATCTATAGTATATCTCATAGGCTAATTGTCATCGCCACCAATATCTATAGTATATCTCGTAGGCTAATTGTCATCACCATCAATATCTATAGTATATCTCGTAGGCTAATTGTCATCACCACCAATATCTATAGTATATCTCATAGGCTTATTGTCATCACCACCAATATCTATAGTATATCTCGTAGTCTTATTGTCATCACCACCAATATCTATAGTATATCTCGTAGTCTAATTGTCATCACCACCAATATCTATAGTATATCTCTTAGTCTTATTGTCATCACCACCAATATCTATAGTATATCTCGTAGTCTTATTGTCATCACCACCAATATCTATAGTATATCTCGTAGTCTAATTGTCATCACCACCAATATCTATAGTATATCTCGTAGTCTAATTGTCATCGCCACCAATATCTATAGTATATCTCGTAGTCTAATTGTCATCACCACCAATATCTATAGTATATCTCGTAGTCTTATTGTCATCACCACCAATATCTATAGTATATCTCGTAGTCTAATTGTCATCACCACCAATATCTATAGTATATCTCATAGGCCAATTGTCATCGTCACCAATATCTATAGTATATCTCGTAGACTTATTGTCATCGCCACCAATATTTATAGTATATCTCGTAGTCTAATTGTCATCGCCACCAATATCTATAGTATATCTCGTAGTCTTATTATCATCACCACCAATATCTATAGTATATCTCGTAGTCTAATTGTCATCACCACCAATATCTATAGTATATCTCGTAGTCTTATTATCATCACCACCAATATCTATAGTATATCTCGTAGTCTAATTGTCATCACCACCAATATCTATAGTATATCTCATAGTCTAATTATCATCACCACCAATATCTATAGTATATCTCATAGTCTAATTGTCATCACCACCAATATCTATAGTATATCTCGTAGTCTTATTGTCATCACCACCAATATCTATAGTATATCTCATAGTCTAATTGTCATCACCACCAATATCTATAGTATATCTCGTAGTCTTATTGTCATCACCACCAATATCTATAGTATATCTCGTAGTCTAATTGTCATCAACACCAATATCTATAGTATATCTCGTAGTCTGATTGTCATCACCACCAATATCTATAGTATATCTCATAGTCTAATTGTCATCACCACCAATATCTATAGTATATCTCATAGTCTAATTGTCATCACCACCAATATCTATAGTATATCTCATAGTCTTATTGTCATCACCACCAATATTTATAGTATATCTCGTAGTCTAATTGTCATCACCACCAATATCTATAGTATATCTAGTAGTCTTATTGTCATCACCACCAATATCTATAGTATATCTCGTAGTCTAATTGTCATCGCCACCAATATCTATAGTATATCTCGTAGTCTAATTGTCATCACCACCAATATCTATAGTATATCTCATAGTCTAATTGTCATCACCACCAATATCTATAGTATATCTCGTAGGCTAATTGTCATCACCACCAATATCTATAGTATATCTCATAGGCTTATTGTCATCACCACCAATATCTATAGTATATCTCGTAGTCTAATTGTCATCACCACCAATATCTATAGTATATCTCGTAGTCTAATTGTCATCACCTCCAATATCTATAGTATATCTCGTAGTCTTATTGTCATCGCCACCAATATCTATAGTATATCTCGTAGTCTAATTGTCATCGCCACCAATATCTATAGTATATCTCGTAGTCTGATTGTCATCACCACCAATATCTATAGTATATCTCGTAGTCTAATTGTCATCGCCACCAATATCTATAGTATATCTCATAGGCTTATTGTCATCGCCACCAATATCTATAGTATATCTCGTAGTCTAATTGTCATCACCACCAATATCTATAGTATATCTTGTAGTCTAATTGTCATCGCCACCAATATCTATAGTATATCTTGTAGTTTAATTGTCATCACCACCAATATCTATAGTATATCTCTCATAGTCTAATTGTCATCACCACCAATATCTATAGTATATGTCGTAGTCTGATTGTCATCACCACCAATATATATAGTATATCTCGTAGTATGATTGTCATCACCTCCAATATCTATAGTATATCTCGTAGTCTAATTGTCATCACCACCAATATCTATAGTATATCTCTCGTAGTCTTATTGTCATCACCACCAATATCTATAGTATATGTCGTAGTCTGATTGTCATCACCACCAATATCTATAGTATATCTCGTAGTCTGATTGTCATCACCACCAATATCTATAGTATATCTCGTAGTCTGATTGTCATCACCACCAATATCTATAGTATATCTCGTAGTCTGATTGTCATCACCACCAATATCTATAGTATATCTCGTAGTCTTATTGTCATCACCACCAATATCTATAGTATATCTCGTAGTCTTATTGTCATCGCCACCAATATCTATAGTATATCTCGTAGTCTAATTGTCATCACCACCAATATCTATAGTATATCTCGTAGTCTAATTGTCATCACCACCAATATCTATAGTATATCTCGTAGTCTGATTGTCATCGCCACCAATATCTATAGTATATCTCATAGGCTTATTGTCATCACCACCAATATCTATAGTATATCTCGTAGTCTAATTGTCATCACCACCAATATCTATAGTATATCTCGTAGTCTAATTGTCATCACCACCAATATCTATAGTATATCTCGTAGTCTAATTGTCATCGCCACCAATATCTATAGTATATCTCGTAGTCTAATTGTCATCACCACCAATATCTATAGTATATCTAGTAGTCTAATTGTCATCACCACCAATATCTATAGTATATCTCGTAGTCTAATTGTCATCGCCACCAATATTTATAGTATATCTCGTAGTCTAATTGTCATCACCACCAATATCTATAGTATATCTCGTAGTCTTATTGTCATCGCCACCAATATCTATAGTATATCTCATAGTCTAATTGTCATCGCCACCAATATCTATAGTATATCTCTTAGTCTTATTGTCATCACCACCAATATCTATAGTATATCTCGTAGTATGATTGTCATCACCTCCAATATCTATAGTATATCTCGTAGTCTAATTGTCATCGCCACCAATATCTATAGTATATCTCATAGTCTTATTGTCATCACCACCAATATCTATAGTATATCTCGTAGTCTAATTGTCATCACCACCAATATCTATAGTATATCTCGTAGTCTGATTGTCATCACCACCAATATCTATAGTATATCTCGTAGTCTGATTGTCATCGCCACCAATATCTATAGTATATCTAGTAGTCTGATTGTCATCACCACCAATATATATAGTATATCTCGTAGTATGATTGTCATCACCTCCAATATCTATAGTATATCTCGTAGTCTAATTGTCATCACCACCAATATCTATAGTATATCTCTCGTAGTCTTATTGTCATCACCACCAATATCTATAGTATATGTCGTAGTCTGATTGTCATCACCACCAATATCTATAGTATATCTCGTAGTCTGATTGTCATCACCACCAATATCTATAGTATATCTCGTAGTCTGATTGTCATCACCACCAATATCTATAGTATATCTCGTAGTCTGATTGTCATCACCACCAATATCTATAGTATATCTCGTAGTCTTATTGTCATCACCACCAATATTTATAGTATATCTCGTAGTCTAATTGTCATCACCACCAATATCTATAGTATATCTCGTAGTCTGATTGTCATCGCCACCAATATCTATAGTATATCTCGTAGTCTTATTGTCATCGCCACCAATATCTATAGTATATCTCTTAGTCTTATTGTCATCACCACCAATATCTATAGTATATCTCGTAGTCTAATTGTCATCACCACCAATATCTATAGTATATCTCGTAGTCTAATTGTCATCGCCACCAATATCTATAGTATATCTCTTAGTCTTATTGTCATCACCACCAATATCTATAGTATATCTCGTAGTCTAATTGTCATCGCCACCAATATCTATAGTATATCTCGTAGTCTGATTGTCATCGCCACCAATATCTATAGTATATCTTGTAGTCTAATTGTCATCACCACCAATATCTATAGTATATCTCGTAGTCTTATTGTCATCGCCACCAATATTTATAGTATATCTCGTAGTCTAATTGTCATCACCACCAATATCTATAGTATATCTCGTAGTCTAATTGTCATCGCCACCAATATCTATAGTATATCTCGTAGTCTAATTGTCATCGCCACCAATATCTATAGTATATCTCGTAGTATGATTGTCATCACCACCAATATCTATAGTATATCTCGTAGTCTAATTGTCATCGCCACCAATATCTATAGTATATCTCATAGGCTAATTGTCATCACCACCAATATCTATAGTATATCTCGTAGTCTAATTGTCATCGCCACCAATATCTATAGTATATCTCGTAGTCTAATTGTCATCACCACCAATATCTATAGTATATCTCGTAGTCTAATTGTCATCGCCACCAATATCTATAGTATATCTCTTAGTCTTATTGTCATCACCACCAATATCTATAGTATATCTCGTAGTATGATTGTCATCACCTCCAATATCTATAGTATATCTCGTAGTCTTATTGTCATCACCACCAATATCTATAGTATATCTCGTAGTCTAATTGTCATCACCACCAATATCTATAGTATATCTCGTAGTCTGATTGTCATCACCACCAATATCTATAGTATATCTCGTAGTCTTATTGTCATCACCACCAATATCTATAGTATATCTCGTAGTCTAATTGTCATCACCACCAATATCTATAGTATATCTCGTAGTCTAATTGTCATCACCACCAATATCTATAGTATATCTTGTAGTCTAATTGTCATCACCTCCAATATTTATAGTATATCTCGTAGTATGATTGTCATCACCACCAATATCTATAGTATATCTCGTAGTCTAATTGTCATCACCACCAATATCTATAGTATATCTAGTAGTCTAATTGTCATCGCCACCAATATTTATAGTATATCTCGTAGTCTAATTGTCATCGCCACCAATATTTATAGTATATCTCGTAGTCTGATTGTCATCACCACCAATATCTATAGTATATCTCGTAGTCTAATTGTCATCGCCACCAATATCTATAGTATATCTCGTAGTCTTATTGTCATCGCCACCAATATCTATAGTATATCTCGTAGTCTAATTGTCATCGCCACCAATATCTATAGTATATCTCGTAGTCTTATTGTCATCGCCACCAATATCTATAGTATATCTCGTAGTCTGATTGTCATCACCACCAATATCTATAGTATATCTCGTAGTCTGATTGTCATCACCACCAATATCTATAGTATATCTCGTAGTCTAATTGTCATCGCCACCAATATCTATAGTATATCTCGTAGTCTAATTGTCATCACCACCAATATCTATAGTATATCTCGTAGTCTAATTGTCATCACCACCAATATCTATAGTATATCTCGTAGTCTGATTGTCATCACCACCAATATCTATAGTATATCTCTTAGTCTTATTGTCATCGCCACCAATATCTATAGTATATCTCGTAGTCTAATTGTCATCACCACCAATATCTATAGTATATCTCGTAGTCTGATTGTCATCGCCACCAATATCTATAGTATATCTTATAGTCTGATTGTCATCACCACCAATATCTATAGTATATCTCTCATAGTCTAATTGTCATCACCACCAATATCTATAGTATATCTTGTAGTCTGATTGTCATCACCACCAATATCTATAGTATATCTCGTAGTCTAATTGTCATCTACTGAAAAGACTTGATTCAGCTACAATTTGAACATATATAAGGCAAAAAAAAATAAAAGTTGTGTTTCCTGCCTAATAATAAAGCTGGTTTGATTTCAGGTCTGAGTTGTTGAAGGATAAGAAAACTGGTTTGATTTCAGGTCTTGGTTGTTGAAGGATAAGAAAGCTGGTTTGATTTCAGGTCCGAGTTGTTGGAGGATAAGAAAGCTGGTTTGATTTCAGGTCTTGGTTGTTGAAGGATAAGAAAGCTGGTTTGATTTCAGGTCTTGGTTGTTGAAGGATAAGAAAGCTGGTTTGATATCAGGTCCGAGTTGCTGGAGGATAAGAAAGCTGGTTTGATTTCAGGTCTGAGTTGTTGAAGGATAAGAAAAAGCTGGACCAGGTTTGATTTCAGGTCTTGGTTGTTGAAGGATAAGAAAGCTGGTTTGATTTCAGGTCTTGGTTGTTGAAGGTTAAGAAAGCTGGTTTGATTTCAGGTCTTGGTTGTTGAAGGATAAGAAAGCTGGTTTGATTTCAGGTCTGAGTTGTTGAAGGATAAGAAAAAGCTGGACCAGGCTTGATTTCAGGTCTTGGTTGTTGAAGGTTAAGAAAGCTGGTTTGATTTCAGGTCTTGGTTGTTGAAGGATAAGAAAGCTGGTTTGATTTCAGGTCTGAGTTGTTGGAGGATAAGAAAGCTGGTTTGATTTCAGGTCTGAGTTGTTGAAGGATAAGAAAGCTGGTTTGATTTAGGTCTGAATTGTTGAAGGATAAGAAAGCTGGTTTGATTTCAGGTCTGGGTTGTTGAAGGATAAGAAAGCTGGTTTGATTTCAGGTCTGAGTTGTTGAAGGATAAGAAAGCTGGTTTGATTTCAGGTCTGAATTGTTGAAGGATAAGAAAGCTGGTTTGATTTCAGGTCTGAATTGTTGAAGGATAAGAAAGCTGGTTTGATTTCAGGTCTGAGTTGTTGAAGGATAAGAAAGCTGGTTTGATTTCAGGTCTGAATTGTTGAAGGATAAGAAAGCTGGTTTTATTTCAGGTCTGAGTTGTTGAAGGATAAGAAAAAGCTGGACCAGGTTTGATTTCAGGTCTTGGTTGTTGAAGGATAAGAAAGCTGGTTTTATTTCAGGTCTGAGTTGTTGAAGGATAAGAAAAAGCTGGACCAGGCTTGATTTCAGGTCTTGGTTGTTGAAGGTTAAGAAAGCTGGTTTGATTTCAGGTCTTGGTTGTTGAAGGATAAGAAAGCTGGTTTTATTTCAGGTCTGAGTTGTTGAAGGATAAGAAAAAGCTGGACCAGGTTTGATTTCAGGTCTTGGTTGTTGAAGGATAAGAAAGCTGGTTTTATTTCAGGTCTGAGTTGTTGAAGGATAAGAAAAAGCTGGACCAGGTTTGATTTCAGGTCTTGGTTGTTGAAGGATAAGAAAGCTGGTTTGATTTCAGGTCTTGGTTGTTGAAGGATAAGAAAGCTGGTTTGATTTCAGGTCTGAGTTGTTGAAGGATAAGAAAAAGCTGGACCAGGCTTGATTTCAGGTCTTGGTTGTTGAAGGTTAAGAAAGCTGGTTTGATTTCAGGTCTTGGTTGTTGAAGGATAAGAAAGCTGGTTTGATTTCAGGTCTGAGTTGTTGAAGGATAAGAAAGCTGGTTTGATTTCAGGTCTGAGTTGTTGAAGGATAAGAAAGATGGTTTGATTTAGGTCTGAATTGTTGAAGGATAAGAAAGCTGGTTTGATTTCAGGTCTGGGTTGTTGAAGGATAAGAAAGCTGGTTTGATTTCAGGTCTGAGTTGTTGAAGGATAAGAAAGCTGGTTTGATTTCAGGTCTGAATTGTTGAAGGATAAGAAAGCTGGCTTGATTTCAGGTCTGAATTGTTGAAGGATAAGAAAGCTGGTTTGATTTCAGGTCTGAGTTGTTGAAGGATAAGAAAGCTGGTTTGATTTCAGGTCTGAATTGTTGAAGGATAAGAAAGCTGGTTTTATTTCAGGTCTGAGTTGTTGAAGGATAAGAAAGCTGGTTTGATTTCAGGTCTGAGTTGTTGAAGGATAAGAAAGCTGGTTTGATTTCAGGTCTGAATTGTTGAAGGATAAGAAAGCTGGTTTGATTTCAGGTCTGGGTTGTTGAAGAATAAGAAAGCTGGTTTTATTTCAGGTCTTGGTTGTTGAAGGATAAGAAAGCTGGTTTGATTTCAGGTCTGAGTTGTTGAAGGATAAGAAAGCTGGTTTAATTTCAGGTCTGAGTTGTTGAAGGATAAGAAAGCTGGTTTAATTTCAGGTCTGAGTTGTTGAAGGAAGCTAGGAAATCCTCCATTAAAGTGTTCGCTGAAAACCTGAAGCAGCTCCTTCTGATGCAGCCATGTAAAGGAAAAAACATCCTTGGGCTAGACCCGGGATTTACCAACGGCTGCAAGACGGCCATCATCTCAGACACTGGTATGCTGTTTATACTATATAATTATGTACTGTTGGTCTAATATACACTGATATCCAATATGAGTACAGGATCTGCACAAATTCTGTAGATATCAAAGTAGTGCAGACAAAGACATTTGGCTTCCTGCTTCCTCTAGACAGAAATTAGATTACACACCACAACACTCATATGTTATATTAGCATTATTGTGTATCCCTTGTGGTAGTCTGCAGCCACAGACTTATTGCAATGAAGAATTGATGTTGAAAAAGTGAAATCAGGTGATCATGATTGGATAGATAAAATTTAAAGCAATATTAAATTGTATAGCTGCCATAGTTGTATGTTATCATGATCAGTGTGGCATACAAAAGTGAGAGAAACCGGATGTCTTCTCATAAATTAATGCCATAAAGTAATCTGAGTATTATCAAAATTTAATATGATGTTTGAATGAGTGTCAATTCCAATAAGACTGCAGCTGTTGGGGCGCCTTCAGATGGTAACACATGCATGTGTTAACAGAGTTGTTTCCCCTTGCTACCCTTTGCCTTTGATTTTTTTCGTTCGGAAGTAGCCCTCCAGTGTGGTCGCTGGAAACACGTCACAATTACGTTGTGTCACACTCGGCCTTCGTCGATTATTTGCGGAATATTGAAAATAACTGGAATATCTTTTAGCTGATGTCTATTGCATTTATCTCTGTCATTGCTTGATCAGAAGCTCGCTTTTATTTTGACTTGCTGACTTTAAATTAGGGAAATTTTATATCTTTCTGAACCAGTACATGAATGATTCTCATTAAATATCAGAGATTTACTAAAGCTGTGCTCTTTTAAGGCTTTGCCTTTGTCATATTATAATTAAATCAAGGCTCTCGATGCCGTATATTTAGATCTTATAAGTATTCTTGTACCAGGTAATGTCAAAAGTGATGTGTATGAATTGAGCAAAGCTTTAATCCTTTATTGAAATATAGCACACTTTGTTTTCATAGTCTACATGATTTATAATTCCTCAGGAAAAGTGCTGGACACAACAGTGTTGTATCTGAGGGATCACTCTATGAAGCGAAAGATATTAGACCTGGTTTATAAATACAGGTAAGGACAGGTGTGCACCTCACAGGTAAACATAGGGACAGGTGTACACCTCACAGGTAAACATAGGGACAGGTGCACAAATCACAGGTAAACATAGGGACAGGTGTACACCTCACAGGTAAACAAAGGGACAGGTGTACACCTCACAGGTAAACATAGGGACAAGTGTACACCTCACAGGTAAACACAGGGACAGGTGTACAACTCACAGGTTAACATAGGGACAAGTGCACAAATCACAGGTAAACATAGGGACAGGTGCACAAATCACAGGTAAACATAGGGACAGATGTACACCTCACAGGTAAACATAGGGACAGGTGTACACCTCACAGGTATACATAGGGCCAGTCTTCATCTCACAGGTAAACATCGGGACAGGTGTACACCTCACAGGTAAACATAGGGACAAGTGTACACCTCACAGGTATACATAGGGCCAGTCTACACCTCACAGGTAAACATAGGGACAGGTGCACAAATCACAGGTAAACATAGGGACAGGTGTACACCTCACAGGTAAACATAGGGACAGGTGTACACCTCACAGGTAAACAAAGGGACAAGTGTACACCTCACAGGTAAACATAGGGACAGGTGTACACATCACAGGTAAACATAGGGACAAGTGTACACCTCACAGGTAAACAAAGGGACAAGTGTACACCTCACAGGTAAACATAGGGACAAGTGTACACCTCACAGGTAAACATAGTGGCAGGTGCACACCTCACAGGTAAACATAGGGACAAGTGTACACCTCACAGGTAAACATAGGGACAGGTGTACAAATCACAGGTAAACATAGGGACAGGTGTACACCTCACAGGTAAACACAGGGACAGGTGTACAACTCACAGGTAAACACAGGGACAGGTGTACACCTCACAGGTAAACATAGGGACAGTTGTACACCTCACAGGTAAACATAGGGACAGGTGTACACCTCACAGGTAAACATAGGGACAGGTGTACACATCACAGGTAAACATATATAGGGACAGGTGTACACCTCACAGGTAAACATAGGGACAAGTGTACACCTCACAGGTAAACATAGGGACAGGTGTACACATCACAGGTAAACATAGGGACAAGTGTACACCTCACAGGTAAACAAAGGGACAAGTGTACACCTCACAGGTAAACATAGGGACAAGTGTACACCTCACAGGTAAACATAGTGGCAGATGCACACCTCACAGGTAAACATAGGGACAATTGTACACCTCACAGGTAAACATAGGGACAGGTGTACACCTCACAGGTAAACATAGGGACAAGTGTACACCTCACAGGTAAACATAGGGACAGGTGTACACCTCACAGGTAAACATAGGGACAGGTGTACACCTCACAGGTAAACAAAGGGACAGGTGTACGCCTCACAGGTACATTTAGGGACAGGTGTACACCTCACAGGTACACATAGGGACAAGTGTACACATCACAGGTAAACATAGGGACAGGTGTACACCTCACAGGTAAACATAGGGACAGGTGTACACCTCACAGGTAAACATAGGGACAGGTGTACACCTCACAGGTAAACATAGGGACAGGTGTACACCTCACAGGTAAACATAGGGACAGGTGTACACCTCACAGGTAAACATAGGGACAGGTGTACACCTCACAGGTAAACATAGGGACAAGTGTACACCTCACAGGTAAACATAGGGACAGGTGTACACCTCACAGGTAAACATAGGGACAGGTGTACACCTCACAGGTAAACATAGGGACAGGTGTACACCTCACAGGTAAACATAGGGACAGGTGCACAAATCACAGGTAAACAAAGGGACAGGTGTACACCTCACAGGTAAACAAAGGGACAGGTGTACACCTCACAGGTAAACATAGGGACAAGTGTACACCTCACAGGTAAACATAGGGACAAGTGTACACCTCACAGGTAAACATAGGGACAGGTGTACACCTCACAGGTAAACATAGGGACAGGTGTACACCTCACAGGTAAACATAGGGACAGGTGTACACCTCACAGGTAAACATAGGGACAAGTGTACACATCACAGGTAAACATAGGGACAAGTGTACACCTCACAGGTAAACATAGGGACAAGTGTACACCTCACAGGTAAACATAGGGACAAGTGTACACCTCACAGGTAAACAAAGGGACAGGTGTACACATCACAGGTAAACATAGGGACAAGTGTACACCTCACAGGTAAACAAAGGAACAGGTGTACACATCACAGGTAAACATAGGGACAAGTGTACACCTCACAGGTAAACATCGGGACAGGTGTACACCTCACAGGTAAACATAGGGACAAGTGTACACCTCACAGGTAAACATAGGGACAAGTGTACACCTCACAGGTAAACAATGGGACAGGTGTACACATCACAGGTAAACATAGGGACAGGTGTACACCTCACAGGTATACATAGGGACAGGTGTACACCTCACAGGTAAACATAGGGACAGGTGTACACCTCACAGGTAAACATAGGAACAGGTGTACACCTCACAGGTAAACATAGGGACAAGTGTACACCTCACAGGTAAACATCGGGACAGGTGTACACCTCACAGGTAAACATAGGGACAGGTGTACACCTCACAGGTAAACATAGGGACAGGTGTACACCTCACAGGTAAACATAGGGACAGGTGTACACCTCACAGGTAAACATAGGGACAGGTGTACACCTCACAGGTAAACATAGGGACAGGTGTACACCTCACAGGTAAACATAGGGACAGGTGTACACATCACAGGTAAACATAGGGACAGGTGTACACCTCACAGGTAAACATAGGGACAGGTGTACACCTCAGGTAAACATAGGGACAGGTGTACACCTCACAGGTAAACATAGGGACAGGTGTACACCTCACAGGTAAACATAGGGACAGGTGTACACCTCACAGGTAAACATAGGGACAGGTGTACACCTCACAGGTAAACATAGGGACAGGTGTACACCTCACAGGTAAACATCGGGACAGGTGTACACCTCACAGGTAAACATAGGGACAGGTGTACACCTCACAGGTAAACATAGGGACAGGTGTACACATCACAGGTAAACATCGGGACAAGTGTACACCTCACAGGTAAACATAGGGATAGGTGTACACCTCACAGGTAAACATAGGGACAGGTGTACACCTCACAGGTACACATAGGGACAAGTGTACACCTCACAGGTAAACATAGAGACAAGTGTACACCTCACAGGTAAACATAGGGACAGGTGCACACCTCACAGGTAAACATAGGGACAAGTGTACACCTCACAGGTAAACACAGGGACAGGTGTACACTTCACAGGTAAACATAGGGACAGGTGTACACCTCACAGGTAAACATAGGGACAGGTGTACACCTCACAGGTAAACATAGGGACAGGTGTACACCTCACAGGTAAACATAGGGACAGGTGTACACCTCACAGGTAAACATAGGGACAGGTGTACACCTCACAGGTAAACATAGGGACAGGTGTACACCTCACAGGTAAACATCGGGACAGGTGTACACCTCACAGGTAAACATAGGGACAGGTGTACACCTCACAGGTAAACATAGGGACAGGTGTACACCTCACAGGTAAACATCGGGACAGGTGTACACCTCACAGGTAAACATAGGGACAGGTGTACACCTCACAGGTAAACATAGGGACAGGTGTACACCTCACAGGTAAACATAGGGACAGGTGTACACCTCACAGGTAAACATAGGGACAGGTGTACACCTCACAGGTAAACATAGGGACAGGTGTACACCTCACAGGTAAACATAGGGACAGGTGTACACCTCACAGGTAAACATAGGGACAAGTGTACACATCACAGGTAAACATAGGGACAAGTGTACACCTCACAGGTAAACATAGGGACAAGTGTACACCTCACAGGTAAACATAGGGACAGGTGTACACCTCACAGGTAAACATCGGGACAGGTGTACACCTCACAGGTAAACATAGGGACAGGTTTACACCTCACAGGTAAACATAGGGACAGGTGTACACCTCACAGGTAAACATAGGGACAGGTGTACACCTCACAGGTAAACATAGGGACAGGTGTACACCTCACAGGTAAACATAGGGACAGGTGTACACCTCACAGGTAAACATCGGGACAGGTGTACACCTCACAGGTAAACATAGGGACAGGTGTACACCTCACAGGTAAACATAGGGACAGGTGTACACATCACAGGTAAACATAGGGACAGGTGTACACATCACAGGTAAACATAGGGACAGGTGTACACCTCACAGGTAAACATAGGGACAGGTGTACAACTCACAGGTGAACATAGGGACAGGTGTACGCCTCACAGGTGAACACAGGGACAGGTGTACAACTCACAGGTAAACACAGGGACAGGTGTACACCTCACAGGTAAACAAAGGGACATGTGTACAACTCACAGGTGAACATAGGGACAGGTGTACGCCTCACAGGTAAACATAGGGACAGGTGTACGCCTCACAGGTAAACAGAGGGACAGGTGTACGCCTCACAGGTAAACATAGGGACAGGTGTACACCTAACAGGTAAACAGAGGGACAGGTGTACACCTCACAGGTAAACATAGGGACAGGTGTACACCTCACAGGTAAACATAGGGACAGGTGTACACCTCACAGGTAAACATAGGGACAGGTGTACACCTCACAGGTAAACATAGGGACAGGTGTACACCTCACAGGTAAACATAGGGACAGGTGTACACCTCACAGGTAAACATAGGGACAGGTGTACACCTCACAGGTAAACATAGGGACAGGTGTACACATCACAGGTAAACATAGGGACAAGTGTACACCTCACAGGTAAACATAGGGACAAGTGTACACCTCACAGGTAAACATAGGGACAGGTGTACACCTCACAGGTAAACATCGGGACAGGTTTACACCTCACAGGTAAACATAGGGACAGGTGTACACCTCACAGGTAAACATAGGGACAGGTGTACACCTCACAGGTAAACATAGGGACAGGTGTACACATCACAGGTAAACATAGGGACAATTGTACACCTCACAGGTAAACATAGGGACAGGTGTACACCTCACAGGTAAACATCGGGACAGGTGTACACCTCACAGGTAAACATAGGGACAGGTGTACACCTCACAGGTAAACATAGGGACAGGTGTACACCTCACAGGTAAACATAGGGACAGGTGTACACATCACAGGTAAACATAGGGACAGGTGTACACCTCACAGGTAAACATAGGGACAGGTGTACACCTCACAGGTAAACATAGGGACAGGTGTACAACTCACAGGTAAACATAGGGACAGGTGTACGCCTCACAGGTGAACATAGGGACAGGTGTACAACTCACAGGTAAACACAGGGACAGGTGTACACCTCACAGGTAAACAAAGGGACATGTGTACAACTCACAGGTGAACATAGGGACAGGTGTACGCCTCACAGGTAAACATAGGGACAGGTGTACGCCTCACAGGTAAACAGAGGGACAGGTGTACACCTCACAGGTAAACATAGGGACAGGTGTACACCTAACAGGTAAACAGAGGGACAGGTGTACACCTCACAGGTAAACATAGGGACAGGTGTACACCTCACAGGTAAACATAGGGACAGGTGTACACCTCACAGGTAAACATAGGGACAGGTGTACACCTCACAGGTAAACATAGGGACAGTTGTACAACTCACAGGTAAACATAGGGACAGGTGTACGCCTCACAGGTAAACATAGGGACAGGTGTACACCTCACAGGTAAACATAGGGACAGGTGTACAACTCACAGGTAAACATAGGGACAGGTGTACACCTCACAGGTACACATAGGGACAGGTGTACACCTCACAGGTAAACATAGGGACAGGTGTACAACTCACAGGTAAACATAGGGACAGGTGTACACCTCACAGGTACACATAGGGACAGGTGTACACCTCACAGGTAAACATAGGGACAGGTGTACACCTCACAGGTAAACATAGGGACAGGTGTACACCTCACAGGTAAACATAGGGACAGGTGTACACCTCACAGGTAAACATCGGGACAGGTGTACACCTCACAGGTAAACATAGGGACAGGTGTACACCTCACAGGTAAACATAGGGACAGGTGTACACCTCACAGGTAAACATCGGGACAGGTGTACACCTCACAGGTAAACATAGGGACAGGTGTACACCTCACAGGTAAACATAGGGACAGGTGTACGCCTCACAGGTAAACATAGGGACAGGTGTACACCTCACAGGTAAACATAGGGACAGGTGTACACCTCACAGGTAAACATCGGGACAGGTGTACACCTCACAGGTAAACATAGGGACAGGTGTACACCTCACAGGTAAACATAGGGACAGGTGTACACCTCACAGGTAAACATAGGGACAGGTGTACACCTCACAGGTAAACATAGGGACAGGTGTACACCTCACAGGTAAACATCGGGACAGGTGTACACCTCACAGGTAAACATAGGGACAAGTGTACACATCACAGGTAAACATAGGGACAAGTGTACACCTCACAGGTAAACATAGGGACAAGTGTACACCTCACAGGTAAACATAGGGACAGGTGTACACATCACAGGTAAACATCGGGACAGGTGCACACCTCACAGGTAAACATAGGGACAGGTTTACACCTCACAGGTAAACATAGGGACAGGTGTACACCTCACAGGTAAACATAGGGACAGGTGTACACATCACAGGTAAACATAGGGACAAGTGTACACCTCACAGGTAAACATAGGGACAGGTGTACACCTCACAGGTAAACATCGGGACAGGTGTACACCTCACAGGTAAACATAGGGACAGGTGTACACCTCACAGGTAAACATAGGGACAGGTGTACACCTCACAGGTAAAGATAGGGACAGGTGTACACATCACAGGTAAACATAGGGACAGGTGTACACCTCACAGGTAAACATAGGGACAGGTGTACACCTCACAGGTAAACATAGGGACAGGTGTACAACTCACAGGTAAACATAGGGACAGGTGTACGCCTCACAGGTGAACATAGGGACAGGTGTACAACTCACAGGTAAACACAGGGACAGGTGTACACCTCACAGGTAAACAAAGGGACATGTGTACAACTCACAGGTGAACATAGGGACAGGTGTACGCCTCACAGGTAAACATAGGGACAGGTGTACGCCTCACAGGTAAACAGAGGGACAGGTGTACACCTCACAGGTAAACATAGGGACAGGTGTACACCTAACAGGTAAACATAGGGACAGGTGTACACCTCACAGGTAAACATAGGGACAGGTGTACACCTCACAGGTAAACATAGGGACAGGTGTACACCTCACAGGTAAACATAGGGACAGGTGTACACCTCACAGGTAAACATAGGGACAGTTGTACAACTCACAGGTAAACAAAGGGACAGGTGTACGCCTCACAGGTAAACATAGGGACAGGTGTACACCTCACAGGTAAACATAGGGACAGGTGTACAACTCACAGGTAAACATAGGGACAGGTGTACACCTCACAGGTACACATAGGGACAGGTGTACACCTCACAGGTAAACATAGGGACAGGTGTACACCTCACAGGTAAACATAGGGACAGGTGTACACCTAACAGGTAAACATAGGGACAGGTGTACACCTCACAGGTAAACATAGGGACAGGTGTACACCTCACAGGTAAACATAGGGACAGGTGTACACCTCACAGGTAAACATAGGGACAGGTGTACACCTCACAGGTAAACATAGGGACAGTTGTACAACTCACAGGTAAACAAAGGGACAGGTGTACGCCTCACAGGTAAACATAGGGACAGGTGTACACCTCACAGGTAAACATAGGGACAGGTGTACAACTCACAGGTAAACATAGGGACAGGTGTACACCTCACAGGTACACATAGGGACAGGTGTACACCTCACAGGTAAACATAGGGACAGGTGTACAACTCACAGGTAAACATAGGGACAGGTGTACACCTCACAGGTAAACATAGGGACAGGTGTACACCTCACAGGTAAACATAGGGACAGGTGTACACCTCACAGGTAAACATAGGGACAGGTGTACACCTCACAGGTAAACATAGGGACAGTTGTACACCTCACAGGTAAACAGAGGGACAGGTGTACACCTCACAGGTAAACATAGGGACAGGTGTACACCTCACAGGTAAACATAGGGACAAGTGTACACCTCACAGGTAAACATAGGGACAAGTGTATACCTCACAGGTAAACATAGGGACAGGTGTACACCTCACAGGTATACATAGGGACAGGTGTACACCTCACAGGTAAACATAGGGACAGGTGTACACCTCACAGGTAAACATAGGGACAGGTGTATACACCTCACAGGTAAATATAGGGACAGGTGTATACACCTCACAGGTAAACATAGGGACAGGTGTACACCTCACAGGTAAACATAGGGACAGGTGTACACCTCACAGGTAAACATAGGGACAGGTGTACACCTCACAGGTATACATAGGGACAGGTGTACACCTCACAGGTAAACATAGGGACAGGTGTACACCTCACAGGTAAACATAGGGACAGGTGTATACACCTCACAGGTAAATATAGGGACAGGTGTATACACCTCACAGGTAAACATAGGGACAGGTGTATACCTTATTGGAAGGAGTAGATCTCGTAGAATCATCGAGAAGATCACATGTTTATCTAATATCATGTTCATGCCACCTTACATCTACCCCGGTAATAACAAGAAGAAACCTGATGGATTTGTATCACTATTGAGACTTTCTACCGGAGAGAGATCTTTTCCTTTTTGATTGTTATTGATAAAATTTAAGTTAAATTTCTGATAAACTGAAAAATAATGAACAAGAATGACGAATGCTCCGTCCTGTAATCCATTGTATTGTATCAGTTAAGGCAACCTTATCTACCAGAAGAGAAACTGCACAAGAAATGTCCACATCATATACTAGTAGACCAAGCATCAGTGATCAGTATCGGTATTCAGGCTTATAGACGTCATTTGCCTCTATCAGTATTCCTTTCCTAGATGAAGTCCTATGTCATTATGTTGTCTATTTGATTAAAAATTTTTTTAAGACTATAATTAATGTCTATTATTTACTATACGTTCTCACACACTTATTGTAGATGCAGCATAATTGCCATAGGAGATGGGTCTGGATGTCGGGAGACAGAAAAACTGATTTCAGATGCCATCAAAGAAAACAGAGCAAACATCCATTATTGGTAAGGATGCATTTTCAAAATTTAAGATTATATTAACCTTTAGCTTGGTCCTTAGTGGTCATCATCCTCAACAACAGGGGTTACGCTCACTTTTGCTCTTTGCATTCCTGAAATATGTCATAGCATTGTGTCAAGTATTTTCAAACAAACTTCTTTTATAAAACAGTAACATTTTGATATCTTATAATAGTTGATTGGGTAAATTAACAGGGCTTCAATGATTGAGTACATAAATCACCATCATCCTCCTTCTACTCATTGAGCAATATGGGGCAATTAAAGGCCCAATATACGTAACTTCAGGAAATTTTTCGTGATTCTGAAAAATTCTGAAAAAAAATCCAGTTAATAACCATACAAAAATAAGCCTAAAACGAACTAAACCTGAGTGGTAACTAACAAGAAACTTTTGACAGAAAAATACAAAGAATTGAAAATAACTCAGGTGGGGCCCACTTCAACAACAAGCCGAAGTTAGAAAACAGTTCAAAATGGACGCGTGTTTACAAATACCGAGATTCAAACTGCTGCTGTACCGGTAACCGCGTAAGAATTCATCTTGAATATTGGTGATATCAGTTAATCTTAATTCTATAATAAAATAAAGTTATTAGGCTTGATTTTCTGACGAAAATTACGTATATGGGGCAATTAATAATCAAAGGATTCGCATAGTGTACTTTAAACCAAATTTCTTTCGCTTGACATTTACAATGTATAAAATGTTTCACAAAGTTAATGTCTTGAAGAATTTGAAAAACAACTTTTCATGCCTAAGGTAATGTTATATGAAATGTAACTTGCAGAAATTAGGCATGAGGTCTGATGAAATTCAATAAATGAAAAGCTAAGTCCAACATGCCTACTTATAAATCACTAAATCCAACATGCCTGCTTATAAATCACTAAATCTAACATGCCTACTTATAAATCATTAAACCAACATGCCTACTTATAAATCACTAAATCCAACATGCCTACTTATAAATCACTAAATCCAACATACCTACTTATAAATCATTAAATCCAACATGCCTACTTATAAATCACTAAATCCAACCTACCTACTTATTAATCACTATATCTAACATGCCTACTTATAAATCACTAAATCCAACATACCTACTTATAAATCACTAAATCTAACATGCCTACTTATAAATCACTAATCAACATGCCTACTTATAAATCACTAAATCCAACATACCTACTTGTAAATCACTAAATCCAACATGCCTACTTATTAATCACTATATCTAACATACCTACTTATAAATCATTAAACCAACATGCCTACTTGTAAATCATTAAACCAACATGCCTACTTATAAATCACTAAATCAAACATGCCTACATATAAATCACTAATCCAACCTGCCTACTTATAAATCACTAAATCCAACATACCTACTTATAAATCACTAAATCCAACATGCCTACTTATAAATCACTAAATCCAACATACCTACTTATAAATCACTAAATCCAACATGCCTACTTATAAATCACTAAATCCAACATGCCTACTTATAAATCACTAAATCCAACATGCCTACTTATAAATCGCTAATCAACATGCCTACTTATAAATCACTAAATCCAACATGCCTACTTATAAATCACTAATCAACATGCCTACTTATAAATCACTAATCAACATGCCTACTTATAAATCACTAATCAACATGCCTACTTATAAATCACTAATCAACCTGCCTGCTTATAAATCACTAAATCCAACATGCCTACTTATAAATCGCTAAATCCAACATGCCTACTTATAAATCACTAATCAACATGCCTACTTATAAATCACTAAATCCAACATACCTACTTATAAATCACTAAATCCAACATGCCTACTTATAAATCACTAATCAACATGCCTACTTATAAATCATTAAACCAACATGCCTACTTATAAATCACTAAATCCAACATGCCTACTTATAAATCACTAAATCCAACATGCCTACTTATAAATCACTAATCAACCTGCCTACTTATAAATCACTAAATCCAACATGCCTACTTATAAATCGCTAAATCCAACATGCCTACTTATAAATCACTAAATCCAACATGCCTACTTATAAATCACTAATCAACGTGCCTACTTATAAATCACTAAATCCAACATGCCTACTTATAAATCACTAAATCCAACATGCCTACTTATAAATCACTAAATCTAACATACCTACTTATAAATCACTAATCAACATGCCTACTTATAAATCACTAATCAACATGCCTACTTATAAATCACAAACAACATGCCTACTTATAAATTACTAAATCTAACATGCCTACTTATAAATCACTAAATCCAACATGCCTACTTATAAATCACTAATCAACATGCCTACTTATAAATCACTAAATCAAACATGCCTACTTATAAATCACTAATCAACATGCCTACTTATAAATCATTAAATCTAACATGCCTACTTATAAATCGCTAATCTAACATGCCTACTTATAAATCACTAAATCCAACATGCCTACTTATAAATCACTAAATCTAACATGCCTACTTATAAATAACTAAATCCAACATGCCTACTTATAAATCACTAAATCAACATGCCTACTTATAAATCACTAAATCCAACATGCCTACTTATAAATCACTAAATCCAACATACCTACTTATAAATCACTAAATCCAACATGCCTACTTATAAATCACTAATCAACATGCCTACTTATAAATCACAAACAACATGCCTACTTATAAATTACTAAATCTAACATGCCTACTTATAAATCACTAAATCCAACATGCCTACTTATAAATCACTAATCAACATGCCTACTTATAAATCACTAAATCAAACATGCCTACTTATAAATCACTAATCAACATGCCTACTTATAAATCATTAAATCTAACATGCCTACTTATAAATCGCTAATCTAACATGCCTACTTATAAATCACTAAATCCAACATGCCTACTTATAAATCACTAAATCAACATGCCTACTTATAAATCATTAAACCAACATGCCTACTTATAAATCACTAAATCCAACATGCCTACTTATAAATCACTAAATCCAACATGCCTACTTATAAATCACTAATCAACATGCCTACTTATAAATCACTAAATCTAACATGCCTACTTATAAATTACTAAATCCAACATGCCTACTTATAAATCACTAATCAACATGCCTACTTATAAATCACTAAATCAAACATGCCTACTTATAAATCACTAATCAACATGCCTACTTATAAATCATTAAATCTAACATGCCTACTTATAAATCACTAAATCTAACATGCCTACTTATAAATCACTAAATCCAACATGCCTACTTATAAATCACTAAATCTAACATGCCTACTTATAAATAACTAAATCCAACATGCCTACTTATAAATCACTAAATCCAACATGCCTACTTATAAATCACTAAATCTAACATGCCTACTTATAAATCATTAAACCAACATGCCTACTTATAAATCACTAAATCCAACATGCCTACTTATAAATCACTAAATCCAACATGCCTACTTATAAATCACTAAATCCAACATGCCTACTTATAAATCACTAATCAACATGCCTACTTATAAATCACTAAATCCAACATGCCTACTTATAAATCACTAAATCCAACATGCCTACTTATAAATCACTAATCAACATGCCTACTTATAAATCACTAAATCCAACATGCCTACTTATAAATCACTAAATCTAACATGCCTACTTATAAATAACTAAATCCAACATGCCTACTTATAAATCACTAAATCCAACATGCCTACTTATAAATCACTAATCAACATGCCTACTTATAAATCACTAAATCAAACATGCCTACTTATAAATCACTAATCAACATGCCTACTTATAAATCACTAAATCCAACATGCCTACTTATAAATCACTAATCAACATGCCTACTTATAAATCACTAAATCCAACATGCCTACTTATAAATCACTAAATCCAACATGCCTACTTATAAATCACTAATCAACATGCCTACTTATAAATCACTAAATCCAACATGCCTACTTATAAATCACTAAATCTAACATGCCTACTTATAAATCACTAAATCCAACATGCCTACTTATAAATCACTAAATCCAACATGCCTACTTATAAATCACTAATCAACATGCCTACTTATAAATCACTAAATCCAACATGCCTACTTATAAATCACTAAATCTAACATGCCTACTTATAAATCACTAAATCCAACATGCCTACTTATAAATCACTAAATCAACATGCCTACTTATAAATCACTAAATCCAACATGCCTACTTATAAATCACTAAATCCAACATACCTACTTATAAATCACTAAATCCAACATGCCTACTTATAAATCACTAATCAACATGCCTACTTATAAATCACAAACAACATGCCTACTTATAAATTACTAAATCTAACATGCCTACTTATAAATCACTAAATCCAACATGCCTACTTATAAATCACTAATCAACATGCCTACTTATAAATCACTAAATCAAACATGCCTACTTATAAATCACTAATCAACATGCCTACTTATAAATCATTAAATCTAACATGCCTACTTATAAATCGCTAATCTAACATGCCTACTTATAAATCACTAAATCCAACATGCCTACTTATAAATCACTAAATCAACATGCCTACTTATAAATCATTAAACCAACATGCCTACTTATAAATCACTAAATCCAACATGCCTACTTATAAATCACTAAATCCAACATGCCTACTTATAAATCACTAATCAACATGCCTACTTATAAATCACTAAATCTAACATGCCTACTTATAAATTACTAAATCCAACATGCCTACTTATAAATCACTAATCAACATGCCTACTTATAAATCACTAAATCAAACATGCCTACTTATAAATCACTAATCAACATGCCTACTTATAAATCATTAAATCTAACATGCCTACTTATAAATCACTAAATCTAACATGCCTACTTATAAATCACTAAATCCAACATGCCTACTTATAAATCACTAAATCTAACATGCCTACTTATAAATAACTAAATCCAACATGCCTACTTATAAATCACTAAATCCAACATGCCTACTTATAAATCACTAAATCTAACATGCCTACTTATAAATCATTAAACCAACATGCCTACTTATAAATCACTAAATCCAACATGCCTACTTATAAATCACTAAATCCAACATGCCTACTTATAAATCACTAAATCCAACATGCCTACTTATAAATCACTAATCAACATGCCTACTTATAAATCACTAAATCCAACATGCCTACTTATAAATCACTAAATCCAACATGCCTACTTATAAATCACTAATCAACATGCCTACTTATAAATCACTAAATCCAACATGCCTACTTATAAATCACTAAATCTAACATGCCTACTTATAAATAACTAAATCCAACATGCCTACTTATAAATCACTAAATCCAACATGCCTACTTATAAATCACTAATCAACATGCCTACTTATAAATCACTAAATCAAACATGCCTACTTATAAATCACTAATCAACATGCCTACTTATAAATCACTAAATCCAACATGCCTACTTATAAATCACTAATCAACATGCCTACTTATAAATCACTAAATCCAACATGCCTACTTATAAATCACTAAATCCAACATGCCTACTTATAAATCACTAATCAACATGCCTACTTATAAATCACTAAATCCAACATGCCTACTTATAAATCACTAAATCTAACATGCCTACTTATAAATCACTAAATCCAACATGCCTACTTATAAATCACTAAATCCAACATGCCTACTTATAAATCACTAATCAACATGCCTACTTATAAATCACTAAATCCAACATGCCTACTTATAAATCACTAAATCTAACATGCCTACTTATAAATCACTAAATCCAACATGCCTACTTATAAATCACTAAATCCAACATGCCTACTTATAAATCACTAAATCCAACATGCCTACTTATAAATCACTAAATCCAATATGCCTACTTATAAATCATTAAATCTAACATGCCTACTTATAAATCACTAAATCTAACGTGCCTACTTATAAATCACTAAATCAAACATGCCTACTTATAAATCACTAAATCCAACATGCCTACTTATAAATCACTAAATCAAACATGCCTACTTATAAATCACTAAATCTAACATGCCTTCTTATAAATCACTTAATCCAATATGCCTACTTATAAATCACTAAATCCAACATGCCTACTTATAAATCACTTAATCCAACATGCCTAGTGTTGTAGAGGTGCCGAGCTGACTTCTCTGTATTCTCGTGGAGCAGGACAACTCGCCCCGAAGGTGTTGAGCTGCCGTGCGTGACGGTATTGGGGGTAGTCTACACTTGGTCAAGCCTCTATACGGACGTGTTTACGTACTGTTGGTCTGACTGTAGACTACGCTGCCGCTGTAGGCAAACTCCATATATACATATATATCATACCTCGTAGCTTCTCACTACAATTGGTGTCAGAAGAAATACAAATTATAGCTATAATTTCTAAATACGAGTTTACCTGTACACAGAACGGGTCCTATTTATAACCACGCCACGCTACGGTGTATAGCCCGGGGCAATTGTTCTGTGTTACACGCTCACTCCAGATTATTATAGCTTTGCGCCGGTTTATTTTTGTTTAAACATGTCGCTAAATATTAACGCAGCGTCGTATGATGAACTTGTCGGCATTAGCGGTATAGGTCCTAGCAGGGCTAAGACAATTATTCAGAAACGGGACGAGTGTGATGGTGAATTAACATGGGAGGACTTGAAGGGAATCCCTAGCGTACCAAGTACTATGTGGGACCCGTTGATAGCTAAGGGGATAGTGTGCCTTGAACCCGTGGTTTCTGGGGGCCGGGATAGGGCGGAAGGCGGTGTTGATAGTGGGGCTTTACAGCATGCTCGCATTATGGCTGAAAAGATTGCTTTTGAGAGGGAGGCTCAGGAAAAACAGTTTAGAATTAGGGAGGATGAAATAGAGCGAAGGGAAATCGAGATGAAAAGGCAAATAGATGAAATGCGGGAGGATTTTTCCCGTCAGCTTAGGGAAAAGGACGAACAACTTCGACTAGCTTTATTAAAACCGGAAACAAAACCAGGAATTGGACATTTATTGGGCACGGTGGAGGGATTAGCTCCAATGTCAATATATAGCCAGAAGTCCAAATCCGTACAAGGGGCTAGTGAAAAAATTCCTTTTAAGGGCCAAAGTTCAGGAGGTGGGGACAGAAGGGCTAGTGTAAGGGAGGAAATGGACAGAAAGGTTAGGCTCCCGACATATGATGGTAGGACAGAGTGGAAACCATTTTATGTTCAAATTTCTCACATTTGTGACCGATATGGATGGTCTAATAGACAGAAGCTTGACAAGCTTATTGAGAGTCTCCGGGACAAGGCTTTGAAATTCTTCAGTTCACGGCCGATGAATGTACGTGATGATTTCAATGTCCTTTGTTCTAAACTGAATCAACGGTTTGGGAAGCAGGATCTTCCTCATATTGTTAGACGTGAGTTAGCAGAGCTGCGGCAGAGCGCGGAGGAAACAGTTGAGGAATATGCCGAGAGAGCACAGGAATTGGCTTCAGACGGTTATCCCGGGGCGCAAGAAGACTTTGTGCAGATCATGGCCGTTGATAGCTTCTTAAAAGGTCTGATGGATAAGCGGGTGGCCCTGGCAGTTTTAGACAAGGCCCCCAGCACCCTTGATAAAACGCTAGCGCTAGTGAAAGGGGCTATAACAAACCAAAATCTCATTTATGGGTCGACGAAGCAGTTGAAACAGGATGTCAAACGTGTTTCTTTTCAAACGGGGGATGGCTCTGACGGGGCGTTGGTTAGGCAGGTAGGGGGTCCCTCACTGAAAAGTAAGAGTACGTTGGAGGAGAGAGTTCAGCGAACAGAGGATGAACTGGCAAAAATCCATGTTAAGATGGATTCAATATTGAGGGAAGTTCAACGAAGAAATCGGGCTAGGTCCCCAAACACTTCTCCGACACGAGATCGTGGTTGTTTTAACTGCGGGGATTTTACACATTTTGCCAGGGAGTGTCCAAAGTCTCGCAAGAATCCACAACAAAGGTCCCGTTCCCCTTCTCCTTCTGCTTTGTCTTTAAACGATCAGGGGCTGAGGCAATAGGCCCACCCTCAGCCCTGTTTAATACCTGCAAAGAGTATAAGAGTGCCAATAATTCCTGCGGGGTTAGGGAAATATTTCTTTACTCTGGTGACCGATCGCGTCATACGAAGACCTTGTTACTGCCGATCAAACTCCATGGCAGGGAGTGCCAAGCTGTTGTCGATACTGCTGCGCAAGTGTCTGTTGTTAGTGCTAAGTTTTTCAACTCATTACACCTGGGACGTAACCTTTCAAAGGAAATATGCTTGCATGGTGTAGGGAAAGACTCGAAGGTCAGCGGTCGTGTTTTAGACGAATCGCTAATCGAATTAGGCTCCCTTCGTGACAGAATGCCTGTTGTGGTGGCTGACATCTCTGATCAGATGATCCTAGGACTAGATTTTCTTGACAAACATCGGGCCATTATCAATCTGTCGGCATACACTGTCGAGTTAGATGGCAAACAATATCCTGCAGTATGCGTCCAAGACCCAAAGGACGGCGAAGTCAAAGTTTTTAAGGTCCAGATAAAAGGTAGAACTGTAGTGCCCCCGGCGTCTTTTAAATTCGCGCAGGTTGAATTAGTAGATGGACCCAAAGGATATCACATGGTTGTTCAGCCGTTCCGGAATATAAAAGGCCTTCTCTCTCCAGCCACATTACAGAATGATAGTGACAACATGCCGGTTAAACTCTGTAATCCTACTGATAAATGCATCACTTTAAAAAGCGGTTGCAGCTTTGGGACTGCAATGGAGGTTGCGCATGTTCTGGAGGAGGATATGCCGGAACAAGTGTCACCGAAAATAAGGGAGTTTCGATTGGGGCAGGAGGAAACATTGACTGATCGGCTAAAGGAGGCAATGTCAGCGATCCCTACACATTTGATGGATCTATATGATCGTTCGGTGAAACAGTTGTCCCCAGAACAAGCATTGAGGGTTGCTGAACTTCTGTTGTCCTTCCGGGAAGTATTCGCTGATGGGGATATGGATCTGGGATTGTTTCGGGGGGAAATTCAGCATCGGATAGAAACTGGTGACTCCAAGCCTATTCGACAACGAATGAGAAGAACCCCTTTAGGTTTTGAAGCTGAGGAGAAACAGCATATCGATGCGATGATTGAAAAAGGGGTCATACAGCCATCTGCATCTGAGTGGGCATCAGCGCCAGTGCTTATCAGGAAAAAAGATGGATCGTTGCGATACTGCATAGATTATAGAGCCCTCAACAATGTTACGCGGAAGGATGCTTTTCCTCTTCCAAATATCGCAGCTTGTTTAGATTCTGTTTCCGGCAGTGCTTTCATGAGTACACTTGATATGGCTGCTGGTTACTGGCAGGTAGAGGTGGACAAGCGCGACCGTCATAAAACAGCATTTATTACAAAGTATGGTCTTTTTGAGCATGCTCGCCTGCCCTTTGGCTTATGCAATAGCCCAGCCACGTTTAGCCGAGTAATACAACTCGTTCTTCAAGGCCTCACATGGGAAGAGTGTCTCGCATATTTGGATGACGTGATCGTTTTAGGAGACACCTTTGAAACGCATCTTGAGAATCTCACCGAGGTATTAACGAGATTCAGAGACCACAATCTCAAGCTGAAGCCAAAAAAGTGTCACCTGTTCAAGGAAGAAGTCATTTTCCTTGGGAAAGTGGTAAATAAACAGGGAGTCTCAATCAATCCAGAGAGCCTCAAGATCATTGCGGAATGGCCAATGCCGGAAAGCAGAAAAGAAGTTGAATCGTTCTTGGGGTATGCTAACTACCATAGGGATCACGTTCGAGATTTTGCACGGATCGCACAACCTCTCCATGGTCTTACCGGAACTTCGAAGTTTATGTGGACAAAAATGCACCAAAACGCCTTTATGGAGTTAAAGGACGCACTGATAGAGGCTGTTGAACTTGCACACCCTACCGCTGACGGCACATTCATCCTGGACACAGATGCTTCAAACGTGTCCATCGGAGCGGAGCTTTGTCAAATTCAGGATGGGAAATCTCGCGTTATAGCGTTTGCCAGTAAGGTATTAACTCCTTGCCAAAGAAAGTACTGTACTACTAGAAAGGAACTCCTGGCGATAGTATCGTTCACACGGCAGTTTCGGCATTACCTCCTTGGTAGACGTTTTGTTATCCGAACTGATCACAACAGTTTGATATGGCTCCTGAGTTTTAAAAACATTGAGGGACAGTTAGCTCGTTGGATTGAGGAGCTTTCCTCATATGATATGGCTATTCAGCATCGGTCTGGGAGGAACCATCAGAACGCGGATGCATTGTCCCGCATTCCGGACAAACTCGACGAGTGTATACACTACCAGAGAGCTGTTGCATTGGGGGATCTTCCATGTGGTGGTTGTGCTTATTGCACCAGAGCCCGGCACCAATGGGAGGCATTTGAGGAGGACATTGACTATGTCGTCCCGTTAACCATAGCTAAGGTTCGAACTGTTCAGTCCATCCCATTGGACCACATTCCGTGGGCTTCGGACATGTCTGCAGAGGACCTACGACAGTGTCAGCTTGCTGACAAGGAGCTCGGGCCACTTCTTCGTTGGCGAGAAGCCAACTACCAGCCTGCGGAGCATGAACTGAGGCTATCTAGTCCAGCTACTCGTCACTGGTACCTCTGTAGCTCACAGCTTGTTCGTCGGAATGGCGTCTGGTTTTATCATTGGGAAGATCCATTGCAACCGAGACTGTTGTTTCTAACTCCGGAAAAAATGCGTGACCAGGTCCTTCATAGTGCGCATGACCTTAGGTTGTCCGGTCACTTTGGACAGACGAAGACTCTTGACCGAGTGAGGAGAAGTGCTATATGGTACGGTATGACTGCTGATTGCAAGCTTTATGTCGATGGGTGTAAGGTCTGCAATGTCCAAAAGGGTCCCAGTAAAAAAGCCAGAGCTCACCTGGAGAAGTTCCATGCGGGTATACCGATGGAGAGAGTTCACGTGGACATACTCGGCCCGCTACCATTAACGAAGCAAGGTAACAAGTATGTGTTGATGGTAGTAGACCAGTTTACCAAGTGGCTCGAGTGCTTCCCTTTAGCGGATCAGACGGCAGAAACCATTTCACGGACGTTGGTCAATGAGTTTATATCTCGTTTTGGAGTTCCGTTGGAGATTCACACAGATCAGGGAAAGAATATGGATGGCAAGGTTGTGAGAGGCGTTTGTGACCTTCTTGAGATCAAGAAAACGAGGACGACTCCCTACCACCCATCTTCGAATGGCCAGGTCGAGAGATACAATCGGGCAATCCTCCAGGCTATCAGATGTCACTCGGAAAACAAACAGAACACATGGGATGTCCACTTACAGCAACTTGCCGGTGCTATACGGGCAACACATCATCGCCAAACAGGTTTCACGCCCAACCGCTTGATGCTTGGAAGGGAAGTTTTGCAACCCTTAGACTTGATGCTCGGCACAGCGAAAGTGAACGCCTCAAAAACAGCTCATGTGGACTTTGTGGAGAGTATGGAACGAAATATGAAGGAGGTGCATGCACTTGCCCGCAGCAATCTTAAGTCATCGCAGACCAGACAAAAAAGAGACTACGATCTCCGCGTTCGGCAAGGGTCACATGGCGTTGGAGACATCGTTTTGAAGGTTGACACCGCAACGAAAGTAGGGCAAAGTCCGAAACTTCGAGCCCCTTGGAAGGGGCCATATATGGTATCAAAGGTATTGTCCCCAGTGTTGTATGGGATCAAGGATCGAAAGGGTGAGAACATCATTCACCATGATCGACTGAAAAGCTACGGGTCTGCAGATATTCCACTCTGGCTTCGTCGCATGAGGGATACAGTCTTGAGGGATGAAGCAGCTGGTGTAACAGAACCCGAGTTTACTTCAAGTGGCAACAACGTCATTGTGGATGATTCGGGTCCATCAGTTGAGAGGCATCCGCTACAACCGGACAGGCTTGATGAGAAGGACAATATACGTCCTGATAGGATGGCAGGTGCATGCCCGTCTGCTCCGAGCAACGAGCCGGCTGCACGGAAGAGATCTCCACCTCGGAGGCTGGAATATAATGCTCTTGGTGGCTCACAATCAGGGTGTTCTGACGACACTGGTGATTGAATCTGTTGTTAGCTGTTCTTGAGCAGTATGGTCTCTTTTTAGAACGGGGGAGAGTGTTGTAGAGGTGCCGAGCTGACTTCTCTGTATTCTCGTGGAGCAGGACAACTCGCCCCGAAGGTGTTGAGCTGCCGTGCGTGACGGTATTGGGGGTAGTCTACACTTGGTCAAGCCTCTATACGGACGTGTTTACGTACTGTTGGTCTGACTGTAGACTACGCTGCCGCTGTAGGCAAACTCCATATATACATATATATCATACCTCGTAGCTTCTCACTACACTACTTATAAATCACTAACCAACATGCCTACATATAAATCACTAATCAACATGCCTACTTATAAATCATTAAATCTAACATGCCTACTTATAAATCATTACTGGGGACTTCCGGTTAGCGCCTGACAAGGCTTGCTCCCGTAAGCTCCTGACAAATTTCGTATTTCTCACGAACATACCTTTTGTACAAGGCTGTCGTTTACCATTGCATCATTTTTGTAGTTTCTGATTATTTATTTTGAAAAACTGGAGTTGTAAGAGTTGGAAATTTGTGGTTATTTAGGTTTGGATTTTTTGTATATATCAGAAGACTGAATTTGACCGCTGGGCGAGATTCGCGTTACTCGAAAAGCTAACTCGTCCATATATTTTCGGATTTTTCGGATTTTTCACACTAGTAATTGTATTGTATCAATTTTGTTTATGGCATTTGCTTCTTAATAGCCACTGTTAATTGTCGTTATTCTTGTTTTAATTCTGTGTATTTGGAAAAACAGACTTTGACTATTGGGCGAGTTGTCTAATACCGTCTCGAGCAAACCCGTCCCCATTGTAATTAGTTAATTTAATCTTTGATTGCCTGCTTAATATTTTTCACTGATTTTAAATTAAAACCTTCTTTAAAATCTGGCGTATAATATTCACATTTATAGTGATATAAGTTTGCAGTTTCATACGTCCATGTATACGCAGTAGGCCTAACTCTTTTTCATCTGGCTTGGGTATACGCCATTTCGGTTTAACTTACATTGTAGTCTCGTCCCGCTGTTTATTTGTGAATTGATTATATCAGAGCGCGTCCAACGGTTGTAAAACAATATTTTTATTATTTCAGTATCAGCGCTAATAATTTTTAGCAATTTTTGAGCTATGTCAAATTTTCGATCTGTATGTACGTAGCTAGACATCTCGTCCCAAATTTTGTCTTAATATCTCGTCCCAATTTTTTGAGCTATGTCAAATGTACGTAACTAGACATCTCGTCCCAAATTTTGTCTTAATATCTCGTCCCAATTTGGCCAAATATTTCGTCACATATTTGCGATATTGTGTTAACCACCAGAACTTTGAGCGTTTTTTGGTTCAGCTGCTCTGCTGATTAGGTTGTAAATACAGTAAAAGTCCAATTGCAGTATCAGTTATTCGTAAATAGACATTTTTAGTTCATGCATGTCGTCTTAGTAAGTGTCACCAAAGAGGCGACCAATATAAAAGTGGACACCAGCAGCAGATACGTGAAAACGTCCCAAGTAGTTTTCCCCCCGTCATGGCAAGCTAATATCCAGTCATGTTTAGGTACAGCAGATCTGTTCTCCTGGCACTTAGACCAGTGAGTCATGATATCACTAAACCGTGTTTGGTAGATTGTCAGAAATCGAATTTGGGGAAAAACTTGCGTACTAGGCGTGGAACACGGGCAGGAAAGGGTGTTGCTAGGCAAATACCAGTGATTATAGGTGCTACATCACGTGGAACCAGTGTTTGTACCAACTCGTGCATAAACACTGACAATCTCGTCAATGTAGTCACATCAAATGGTCTATCCGCCTCGCACACTTTCTTGCAGGAATACATTGCACCTACAGAGGTATCATGCATCGACACTATTGTTCATTCTCGATACGATAATTCCACACGGATTCCAATACCATCAGTATCGTACGAGAATTTACACGTCGTAAAGCCAACAACAACCGGTTACCCGAAGTCGATCAATCCACTGTATTTAGTATCCTTAAACTGCCGCTCGGTGAAGAATAAGTCATCGTCCATCAGAGATTTTATAATATCTCAGGACATTGACATTCTTGCCCTGACAGAAACCTGGTTAGGTTCAGATATCGATGACCAAGTTCTTGCTGAGCTGATACCAACTGGTTATGGATTCATCCACAATGCTCGAGACGGCAGACGTGGTGGTGGTGTAGCTGTTCTGTTTAAGAAAGGCTTGAGTGTGACAAATCTCTCTCCTAGCCATGATGAGGTATTCACACACTTTGAGCACTTGACTTGCTCTGTCATTGCCGAGGATAAACAATTCAGGTTGTGCATCATTTACAGGCCTCCTCCATCTAAACAGAACGGACTCAGAAATACTGTGTTTTTTGACGAGTGGTCTACCTTTATAGACCATCCGGGCCAACAAGAGTGATTCATATAAGTTGTATAACTTGTTTCATAATTGTTGTAAAATAAATAAAGTTTATATTTTATATCAGGTTGTTGTGCCACAAGAGATATTTATCACGGGGGACCTTAATTTTCACTTGGACAATCTTTCTAATGCTGATGCTCGTCAGTTCTCAGGGCTACTTGAGTCCAGAGGTCTGATTCAGCATGTGACAGAAGCTACAAACACCCGCGGCCACACACTTGATGTGGTCATAACAAGGGAAGAAAACTTTGTCATTCATGGAGCGATTTCAGTTATTGATCCATGTCTAAGTGATGTAAAGGGAAACCCCTCTGGTGATCATTTTGCTATCCGAGCACCACTGAATTGTAGAAGGCCAGCTCGTATCAGGAAAAAGGTGAGCTTCCGGAAATTCCGCGAAATTTTGATACCAGATTTCAACAACGATATCCAGTCTTCTTCTGCCCTTCAATCTACCGAAGGTGGCGTTGATGAACTCGTTGAAGCATACACGTCTGGTATAGAAGCCCTTATTGAAAAGCATGCACCTCTACAAACAAAGGTGATCACCATGAGACCTAAATCCCCGTGGTACAATGAAAATCTACGCGAGGAAAAACAGAATCGCAGAAAAGCAAAAAGACGTTGGCGAAGGACCAAATTGGCCGTTCACCATCAGATTTATAGGGACCAATGTCGGTTAGTTGGTTCACTTCTCGTTCAATCGAAGAAGACTTATTATTCAGAAAAGATCGAAGAATGTGGTAAGGACACCAGGCAGCTTTTTAGACTCACAAAAGCGCTAATGGGTCAAAAAGGTGAAATCATCCTGCCAAGCTGTACAACTGACAAAGACTTGTCAAACAAGTTCAGCGATTTCTTTCTGAATAAGATCAACACGATCAGGAGAAACATTGACGAAGTGAATTCGACAACTGACAACGATGTATCTGTCATGAGTGCTGACATTCAATTTGACGGGGAACCATTGTCAAAGCTCACTCCAACAACTCCGGATGAACTACGCAGAATCATTCAGACATCGCAATCAAAATCCTGTGAGCTTGACCCGCTTCCAACAGACCTTCTGAAAAAATGTCTTGAAGCACTGCTTCCTTTGATTACCTCAATCATGAACAAATCATTGGTTGAGTCAAAGGTTCCATTGTGTTTCAAGAAAGCACATGTAAGACCATTGCTGAAGAAGCCTGGATTGGATAAGGAGGAGTTGAAGAACTACCGTCCAGTGTCAAATTTGCCTTTTCTGTCTAAGATCTTGGAGAAGGTTGTGTCCCGGCGTTTAGAGGCCCATCTCCATGCAAACAGTCTCCATGACAACCTGCAATCGGCCTATCGCATGGGACACTCAACAGAGACGGCCCTCCTATGTGTGCATAACGACATAGCTTCTGCATTGGATAACAAGTGCAGAGCGGTGCTCGTCATGCTAGACTTGTCAGCTGCATTCGACGTCATTGACCATAGCATACTCCATAAACGTCTGGAGTATTCGTATGGAGTGACTGACGACGTATTATGCTGGATACAGTCCTATCTAGGTGATCGACGGCAGTGTATTGCTATCGGATCTTCTGTTTCACGTGACAGCATGCTGGATTATGGGGTTCCTCAAGGGTCGGTGTTAGGACCCCGTAAATACTGCATGTATTCAAAACCAATCGGTGAGATTTGTCATAGACATAACCTTTGCTATCATTGTTATGCTGATGACACACAGATTTACATGGTCATCAGACCACAGGACAGCTGGGACACCGTATCAGAAAATCTGGAAGCTTGTCTGACAGACATCAGAAGCTGGATGAATGCCAACATGCTAAAACTAAATCAGGAAAAGACGGAACTGATCGTCTTTTCTCCAAAGTGTAAGCAATCAACGGCTCTCCAGCTCAAGGTCGGAACAAGTACTGTAGAGGCTGTCCCAACTGTTAAAAATCTAGGGGTGTACTTTGATAGTTCACTGAACATGGAGAAACAAGTGAATGCTATCGCCAAATCCTGTTACTACCAGATCAGGAACATCGGCTGTATACGGCAGTTTATAACTGCCGATGCATGCAAGATTTTGGTTCATTCACTTGTTACCTCACGGCTGGACTATGGAAATGCCCTACTCTGTGGTATATCTGACAAATTGACAAGTCGCCTACAGAAGGTCCAGAACACGGCAGCACGTCTCGTTTCTCGGGTTAGAAAGAGAGAACACATCACTCCTGTTCTGTATTCATTGCACTGGCTACCTGTGCAATACAGGTCACAATACAAAATCTTGGTATACACATACAAGGCAATTGATGGAACAGCTCCCCGGTACATACGGGAGCTAGTTACCCTGTATCAGCCGTCACGATCACTGAGGTCGAAGACAGAATCATTGTTGTGTGTCCCAAAATCTCGTACTGTGACCTATGGAAACCGGTGTTTTGGGAAAGTTTCGGCCACGTTGTGGAATAGATTACCATCCGCTATCCGAAAAACAAATACTCTGGCCAAATTCAAGAAACTTCTGAAGACGTACCTTTTCACGTCTGCATATTAGTGACAACTTAGACGTCATGTATATACTGACATTTGTTTATCTACAGTAGATGTAGTTCGTATTTATATGCAAATTTTCATATTATCACATTAGCTTAGATTGTAATAACTTCTTTATTTATGCAGTGTAAGTATCAAATTATTATCTACATGTTGTGAAGCGCTTTAGAGTAATTTTACAAATTATATAGAGCGCTATATAAATGTTGTATATTATTATTATTATTAAACCAACATGCCTACGTATAAATCACTAAATCCAACATGCCTACGTATAAATCACTAAATCCAATATGCCTACTTATAAATCACTAAATCCAACATGCCTACTTATAAATCACTAAATCCAACATGCCTACTTATAAATCACTAAATCTAACATGCCTACTTATAAATCACTAATCAACATACCTACTTATAAATCACTAAATCCAACATGCCTACTTATAAATCACTTAATCCAACATGCCTACTTATAAATCACTAAATCCAACATGCCTACTTATAAATCACTAATCAACATGACTACTTATAAATCACTAAATCCAACATACCTACTTATAAATTACTAAATCCAACATGCCTACTTATAAATCACTAAATCCAACATGCCTACTTATACAGCACTAAATCCAACCTGCCTACTTATAAATCACTAAATCCAACATGCCTACTTATAAATCACTAAATCCAACATGCCTACTTATAAATCACTAAATCCAACATGCCTACTTATAAATCACTAAATCCAACATGCCTACTTATAAATCACTAAATCCAACATGCCTACTTATAAATCACTAATTAACATGCCTACTTATAAATCACTAAATCTAACATGCCTACTTATAAATCACTAAATCCAACATGCCTACTTATAAATCACTAAATCCAACATGCCTACTTATAAATCACTAAATCCAACATGCCTACTTATAAATCACTAAATCCAACATGCCTACTTATAAATCACTAAATGCAACATACCTACTTATAAATCACTAAATCCATCATGCCTACATATAAATCGCTAAATCCAACATGCCTACTTATAAATCACTAATCAACATGCCTGCTTATAAATCACTAAATCTAACATGCCTACTTATAAATCACTAAATCCAACATGCCTACTTATAAATCACCAAATCCAACATGCCTACTTATAAATCACTAAATCCAACATGCCTACTTATAAATCACTTAATCCAACATGCCTACTTATAAATCACTTAATCCAACATGCCTACTTATAAATCACTTAATCCAACATGCCTACTTATAAATCACTAAATCTAACATACCTACTTATAAATCACTAATCAACATGCCTACTTATAAATCACTAATCAACATACCTACTTATAAATCACTAAATCCAACATGCCTACTTATAAATCACTAATCAACATGCCTACTTATAAATCACTAATCAACATACCTACTTATAAATCACTAAATCCAACATGCCTACTTATAAATCACTAAATCCAACATGCCTACTTATAAATCATTAAATCCAACATGCCTACTTATAAATCACTAAATCCAACATACCTACTTATAAATCACTAAATCCAACATGCCTACTTATAAATCACTAAATCTAACATGCCTACTTATAAATCATTAAATCCGACATGCCTACTTATAAATCACTAATCAACATGCCTACTTATAAATCACTAAATCCAACATACCTACTTATAAATCACTAATCAACATGCCTACTTATAAATCACTAAATCCAACATGCCTACTTATAAATCACTAAATCCAACATGCCTACTTATAAATCACTAAATCTAACATACCTACTTATAAATCACTAATCAACATGCCTACTTATAAATTACTAAATCTAACATACCTACTTATAAATCACTAATCAACATGCCTACTTATAAATCACTAATCAACATGCCTACTTATAAATCACTAATCAACATGCCTACTTATAAATCACTAATCAACATGCCTACTTATAAATCACTAATCAACATGCCTACTTATAAATCACTAAATCTAACATACCTACTTATAAATCACTAATCAACATACCTACTTATAAATCACTAATCAACATGCCTACTTATAAATCACTAATCAACATGCCTACTTATAAATCACTAAATCCAACATGCCTACTTATAAATCACTAAATCCAACATTCCTGCTTATAAATCACAAAATCCAACATGCCTACTTATAAATCACTGAATCTAACATACCTACTTATAAATCACTAATCAACATGCCTTCTTATAAATCACTAATCAACATGCCTACTTATAAATCACTAATCAACATGCCTACTTATAAATAACTAAATCCAACATGCCTACTTATAAATCACTAAATCGAACATGCCTACTTATAAATCACTAATCAACATACCTACTTATAAATCACTAATCAACATGCCTACTTATAAATCACTAAATCCAACATACCTACTTATAAATCACTAAATCCATCATGCCTACATATAAATCGCTAAATCCAACATGCCTACTTATAAATCACTAATCAACATGCCTGCTTATAAATCACTAAATCTAACATGCCTACTTATAAATCACTAAATCCAACATGCCTACTTATAAATCACCAAATCCAACATGCCTACTTATAAATCACTAATCAGCATACCTACTTATAAATCACTAAATCCAACATGCCTACTTATAAATCACTAAATCCAACATACCTACTTATAAATCACTAAATCCAACATGCCTACTTATAAATCACTAAATCCAACATGCCTACTTATAAATCATTAAATCCAACATGCCTACTTATAAATCACTAAATCCAGCATGCCTACTTATAAATCACTAATCAACATGCCTACTTATAAATCACAAATCAACATGCCTACTTATAAATCACTAAATCCAACATACCTACTTATAAATCACTAATCAACATGCCTACTTATAAATCACTAATCAACATACCTACTTATAAATCACTAAATCCAACATGCCTACTTATAAATCACTAATCAACATGCCTACTTATAAATCACTAAATCCAACATGCCTACTTATAAATCACTAAATCCAACATGCCTACTTATAAATCACTTAATCCAACATGCCTACTTATAAATCACTTAATCCAACATGCCTACTTATAAATCACTAAATCTAACATACCTACTTATAAATCACTAATCAACATGCCTACTTATAAATCACTAATCAACATACCTACTTATAAATCACTAAATCCAACATGCCTACTTATAAATCACTAATCAACATGCCTACTTATAAATCACTAATCAACATACCTACTTATAAATCACTAAATCCAACATGCCTACTTATAAATCACTAAATCCAACATGCCTACTTATAAATCATTAAATCCAACATGCCTACTTATAAATCACTAATTCCAACATACCTACTTATAAATCACTAAATCCAACATGCCTACTTATAAATCACTAAATCTAACATGCCTACTTATAAATCATTAAATCCGACATGCCTACTTATAAATCACTAATCAACATGCCTACTTATAAATCACTAAATCCAACATACCTACTTATAAATCACTAATCAACATGCCTACTTATAAATCACTAAATCCAACATGCCTACTTATAAATCACTAAATCCAACATGCCTACTTATAAATCACTAAATCTAACATACCTACTTATAAATCACTAATCAACATGCCTACTTATAAATCACTAATCAACATGCCTACTTATAAATCACTAATCAACATGCCTACTTATAAATCACTAATCAACATGCCTACTTATAAATCACTAATCAACATGCCTACTTATAAATCACTAAATCTAACATACCTACTTATAAATCACTAATCAACATGCCTACTTATAAATCACTAAATCTAACATACCTACTTATAAATTACTAATCAACATACCTACTTATAAATCACTAATCAACATGCCTACTTATAAATCACTAATCAACATGCCTACTTATAAATCACTAAATCCAACATGCCTACTTATAAATCACTAAATCCAACATGCCTACTTATAAATCACTAATCAACATACCTACTTATAAATCACTAATCAACATGCCTACTTATAAATCACTAAATCCAACATACCTACTTATAAATCACTAAATCCATCATGCCTACATATAAATCGCTAAATCCAACATGCCTACTAATAAATCACTAATCAACATGCCTGCTTATAAATCACTAAATCTAACATGCCTACTTATAAATCACTAATTAACATGCCTACTTATAAATCACTAAATCCAACATGCCTACTTATAAATCATTAAATCCAACATGCCTACTTATAAATCACTAAATCCAACATGCCTACTTATAAATCACTAATCAACATGCCTACTTATAAATCACTAAATCCAACATACCTACTTATAAATCACAAAATCCAACATGCCTACTTATAAATCACTAAGTCCAACATACCTACTTAGAAATCACTAAATCCAACATACCTACTTATAAATCACTAAATCCAACGTGCCTACTTATAAATCACTAAGTCCAACATACCTACTTATAAATCACTAAATCCAACATGCCTACTTATAAATCACTAAATCCAACATGCCTACTTATAAATCACTAATCAACATGCCTACTTATAAATCACTAATCAACATGCCTTCTTATAAATAACTAAATCCAACATGCCTACTTATAAATCACTAAATCCAACATGCCTACTTATAAATAACTAAATCCAACATACCTACTTATAAATCACTAAATCCATCATGCCTACATATAAATCGCTAAATCCAACATGCCTACTAATAAATCACTAATCAACATGCCTGCTTATAAATCACTAAATCTAACATGCCTACTTATAAATCACTAATCAACATGCCTACTTATAAATCACTAATCAACATGCCTACTTATAAATCACTAAATCCAACATGCCTACGTATAAATCACTAAATCCAACATGCCTACTTATAAATCACTAAATCCAACATGCCTACTTATAAATCACTAAATCCAACGTGCCTACTTATAAATCACTAAGTCCAACATACCTACTTATAAATCACTAAATCCAACATGCCTACTTATAAATCACTAAATCCAACATGCCTACTTATAAATCACTAATCAACATGCCTACTTATAAATCACTAATCAACATGCCTACTTATAAATAACTAAATCCAACATGCCTACTTATAAATCACTAAATCCAACATGCCTACTTATAAATAACTAAATCCAACATACCTACTTATAAATCACTAAATCCATCATGCCTACATATAAATCGCTAAATCAAACATGCCTACTAATAAATCACTAATCAACATGCCTGCTTATAAATCACTAAATCTAACATGCCTACTTATAAATCACTAATCAACATGCCTACTTATAAATCACTAATCAACATGCCTACTTATAAATCACTAAATCCAACATGCCTACTTATAAATCACTAAATCCAACATTCCTGCTTATAAATCACAAAATCCAACATGCCTACTTATAAATCACTAATCAACGTGCCTACTTATAAATCACTAAATCCAACATGCCTACTTATAAATCACTAAATCCAACATGCCTACTTATAAATCACTGAATCTAACATACCTACTTATAAATCACTAATCAACATGCCTACTTATAAATCACTAATCAACATGCCTACTTATAAATCACTAATCAACATGCCTACTTATAAATCACTAATCAACATGCCTACTTATAAATAACTAAATCCAACATGCCTACTTATAAATCACTAAATCGAACATGCCTACTTATAAATCACTAATCAACATACCTACTTATAAATCACTAATCAACATGCCTACTTATAAATCACTAAATCCAACATACCTACTTATAAATCACTAAATCCATCATGCCTACATATAAATCGCTAAATCCAACATGCCTACTTATAAATCACTAATCAACATGCCTGCTTATAAATCACTAAATCTAACATGCCTACTTATAAATCACTAAATCCAACATGCCTACTTATAAATCACCAAATCCAACATGCCTACTTATAAATCACTAATCAGCATACCTACTTATAAATCACTAAATCCAACATGCCTACTTATAAATCACTAAATCCAACATACCTACTTATAAATCACTAAATCCAACATGCCTACTTATAAATCACTAAATCCAACATGCCTACTTATAAATCATTAAATCCAACATGCCTACTTATAAATCACTAAATCCAACATGCCTACTTATAAATCACTAATCAACATGCCTACTTATAAATCACAAATCAACATGCCTACTTATAAATCACTAAATCCAACATACCTACTTATAAATCACTAATCAACATGCCTACTTATAAATCACTAATCAACATACCTACTTATAAATCACTAAATCCAACATGCCTACTTATAAATCACTAATCAACATGCCTACTTATAAATCACTAAATCCAACATGCCTACTTATAAATCACTAAATCCAACATGCCTACTTATAAATCACTTAATCCAACATGCCTACTTATAAATCACTTAATCCAACATGCCTACTTATAAATCACTAAATCTAACATACCTACTTATAAATCACTAATCAACATGCCTACTTATAAATCACTAATCAACATACCTACTTATAAATCACTAAATCCAACATGCCTACTTATAAATCACTAATCAACATGCCTACTTATAAATCACTAATCAACATACCTACTTATAAATCACTAAATCCAACATGCCTACTTATAAATCACTAAATCCAACATGCCTACTTATAAATCATTAAATCCAACATGCCTACTTATAAATCACTAAATCCAACATACCTACTTATAAATCACTAAATCCAACATGCCTACTTATAAATCACTAAATCTAACATGCCTACTTATAAATCATTAAATCCGACATGCCTACTTATAAATCACTAATCAACATGCCTACTTATAAATCACTAAATCCAACATACCTACTTATAAATCACTAATCAACATGCCTACTTATAAATCACTAAATCCAACATGCCTACTTATAAATCACTAAATCCAACATGCCTACTTATAAATCACTAAATCTAACATACCTACTTATAAATCACTAATCAACATGCCTACTTATAAATCACTAATCAACATGCCTACTTATAAATCACTAATCAACATGCCTACTTATAAATCACTAATCAACATGCCTACTTATAAATCACTAATCAACATGCCTACTTATAAATCACTAAATCTAACATACCTACTTATAAATCACTAATCAACATGCCTACTTATAAATCACTAAATCTAACATACCTACTTATAAATTACTAATCAACATACCTACTTATAAATCACTAATCAACATGCCTACTTATAAATCACTAATCAACATGCCTACTTATAAATCACTAAATCCAACATGCCTACTTATAAATCACTAAATCCAACATGCCTACTTATAAATCACTAATCAACATACCTACTTATAAATCACTAATCAACATGCCTACTTATAAATCACTAAATCCAACATACCTACTTATAAATCACTAAATCCATCATGCCTACATATAAATCGCTAAATCCAACATGCCTACTAATAAATCACTAATCAACATGCCTGCTTATAAATCACTAAATCTAACATGCCTACTTATAAATCACTAATTAACATGCCTACTTATAAATCACTAAATCCAACATGCCTACTTATAAATCATTAAATCCAACATGCCTACTTATAAATCACTAAATCCAACATGCCTACTTATAAATCACTAATCAACATGCCTACTTATAAATCACTAAATCCAACATACCTACTTATAAATCACAAAATCCAACATGCCTACTTATAAATCACTAAGTCCAACATACCTACTTAGAAATCACTAAATCCAACATACCTACTTATAAATCACTAAATCCAACATGCCTACTTATAAATCACTAAGTCCAACATACCTACTTATAAATCACTAAATCCAACATGCCTACTTATAAATCACTAAATCCAACATGCCTACTTATAAATCACTAATCAACATGCCTACTTATAAATCACTAATCAACATGCCTACTTATAAATAACTAAATCCAACATGCCTACTTATAAATCACTAAATCCAACATGCCTACTTATAAATAACTAAATCCAACATACCTACTTATAAATCACTAAATCCATCATGCCTACATATAAATCGCTAAATCCAACATGCCTACTAATAAATCACTAATCAACATGCCTGCTTATAAATCACTCAATCTAACATGCCTACTTATAAATCACTAATTAACATGCCTACTTATAAATCACTAAATCCAACATGCCTACTTATAAATCATTAAATCCAACATGCCTACTTATAAATCACTAAATCCAACATGCCTACTTATAAATCACTAATCAACATGCCTACTTATAAATCACTAAATCCAACATACCTACTTATAAATCACAAAATCCAACATGCCTACTTATAAATCACTAAGTCCAACATACCTACTTAGAAATCACTAAATCCAACATACCTACTTATAAATCACTAAATCCAACGTGCCTACTTATAAATCACTAAGTCCAACATACCTACTTATAAATCACTAAATCCAACATGCCTACTTATAAATCACTAAATCCAACATGCCTACTTATAAATCACTAATCAACATGCCTACTTATAAATCACTAATCAACATGCCTACTTATAAATAACTAAATCCAACATGCCTACTTATAAATCACTAAATCCAACATGCCTACTTATAAATAACTAAATCCAACATACCTACTTATAAATCACTAAATCCATCATGCCTACATATAAATCGCTAAATCCAACATGCCTACTAATAAATCACTAATCAACATGCCTGCTTATAAATCACTAAATCTAACATGCCTACTTATAAATCACTAATCAACATGCCTACTTATAAATCACTAATCAACATGCCTACTTATAAATCACTAAATCCAACATGCCTACGTATAAATCACTAAATCCAACATGCCTACTTATAAATCACTAAATCCAACATGCCTACTTATAAATCACTAAATCCAACGTGCCTACTTATAAATCACTAAGTCCAACATACCTACTTATAAATCACTAAATCCAACATGCCTACTTATAAATCACTAAATCCAACATGCCTACTTATAAATCACTAATCAACATGCCTACTTATAAATCACTAATCAACATGCCTACTTATAAATAACTAAATCCAACATGCCTACTTATAAATCACTAAATCCAACATGCCTACTTATAAATAACTAAATCCAACATACCTACTTATAAATCACTAAATCCATCATGCCTACATATAAATCGCTAAATCAAACATGCCTACTAATAAATCACTAATCAACATGCCTGCTTATAAATCACTAAATCTAACATGCCTACTTATAAATCACTAATCAACATGCCTACTTATAAATCACTAATCAACATGCCTACTTATAAATCACTAAATCCAACATGCCTACTTATAAATCACTAAATCCAACATTCCTGCTTATAAATCACAAAATCCAACATGCCTACTTATAAATCACTAATCAACGTGCCTACTTATAAATCACTAAATCCAACATGCCTACTTATAAATCACTAAATCCAACATGCCTACTTATAAATCACTGAATCTAACATACCTACTTATAAATCACTAATCAACATGCCTACTTATAAATCACTAATCAACATGCCTACTTATAAATCACTAATCAACATGCCTACTTATAAATCACTAATCAACATGCCTACTTATAAATAACTAAATCCAACATGCCTACTTATAAATCACTAAATCGAACATGCCTACTTATAAATCACTAATCAACATACCTACTTATAAATCACTAATCAACATGCCTACTTATAAATCACTAAATCCAACATACCTACTTATAAATCACTAAATCCATCATGCCTACATATAAATCGCTAAATCCAACATGCCTACTTATAAATCACTAATCAACATGCCTGCTTATAAATCACTAAATCTAACATGCCTACTTATAAATCACTAAATCCAACATGCCTACTTATAAATCACCAAATCCAACATGCCTACTTATAAATCACTAATCAGCATACCTACTTATAAATCACTAAATCCAACATGCCTACTTATAAATCACTAAATCCAACATACCTACTTATAAATCACTAAATCCAACATGCCTACTTATAAATCACTAAATCCAACATGCCTACTTATAAATCATTAAATCCAACATGCCTACTTATAAATCACTAAATCCAACATGCCTACTTATAAATCACTAATCAACATGCCTACTTATAAATCACAAATCAACATGCCTACTTATAAATCACTAAATCCAACATACCTACTTATAAATCACTAATCAACATGCCTACTTATAAATCACTAATCAACATACCTACTTATAAATCACTAAATCCAACATGCCTACTTATAAATCACTAATCAACATGCCTACTTATAAATCACTAAATCCAACATGCCTACTTATAAATCACTAAATCCAACATGCCTACTTATAAATCACTTAATCCAACATGCCTACTTATAAATCACTTAATCCAACATGCCTACTTATAAATCACTAAATCTAACATACCTACTTATAAATCACTAATCAACATACCTACTTATAAATCACTAAATCCAACATGCCTACTTATAAATCACTAATCAACATGCCTACTTATAAATCACTAATCAACATACCTACTTATAAATCACTAAATCCAACATGCCTACTTATAAATCACTAAATCCAACATGCCTACTTATAAATCATTAAATCCAACATGCCTACTTATAAATCACTAAATCCAACATACCTACTTATAAATCACTAAATCCAACATGCCTACTTATAAATCACTAAATCTAACATGCCTACTTATAAATCATTAAATCCGACATGCCTACTTATAAATCACTAATCAACATGCCTACTTATAAATCACTAAATCCAACATACCTACTTATAAATCACTAATCAACATGCCTACTTATAAATCACTAAATCCAACATGCCTACTTATAAATCACTAAATCCAACATGCCTACTTATAAATCACTAAATCTAACATACCTACTTATAAATCACTAATCAACATGCCTACTTATAAATCACTAATCAACATGCCTACTTATAAATCACTAATCAACATGCCTACTTATAAATCACTAATCAACATGCCTACTTATAAATCACTAATCAACATGCCTACTTATAAATCACTAAATCTAACATACCTACTTATAAATCACTAATCAACATGCCTACTTATAAATCACTAAATCTAACATACCTACTTATAAATTACTAATCAACATACCTACTTATAAATCACTAATCAACATGCCTACTTATAAATCACTAATCAACATGCCTACTTATAAATCACTAAATCCAACATGCCTACTTATAAATCACTAAATCCAACATGCCTACTTATAAATCACTAATCAACATACCTACTTATAAATCACTAATCAACATGCCTACTTATAAATCACTAAATCCAACATACCTACTTATAAATCACTAAATCCATCATGCCTACATATAAATCGCTAAATCCAACATGCCTACTAATAAATCACTAATCAACATGCCTGCTTATAAATCACTAAATCTAACATGCCTACTTATAAATCACTAATTAACATGCCTACTTATAAATCACTAAATCCAACATGCCTACTTATAAATCATTAAATCCAACATGCCTACTTATAAATCACTAAATCCAACATGCCTACTTATAAATCACTAATCAACATGCCTACTTATAAATCACTAAATCCAACATACCTACTTATAAATCACAAAATCCAACATGCCTACTTATAAATCACTAAGTCCAACATACCTACTTAGAAATCACTAAATCCAACATACCTACTTATAAATCACTAAATCCAACATGCCTACTTATAAATCACTAAGTCCAACATACCTACTTATAAATCACTAAATCCAACATGCCTACTTATAAATCACTAAATCCAACATGCCTACTTATAAATCACTAATCAACATGCCTACTTATAAATCACTAATCAACATGCCTACTTATAAATAACTAAATCCAACATGCCTACTTATAAATCACTAAATCCAACATGCCTACTTATAAATAACTAAATCCAACATACCTACTTATAAATCACTAAATCCATCATGCCTACATATAAATCGCTAAATCCAACATGCCTACTAATAAATCACTAATCAACATGCCTGCTTATAAATCACTAAATCTAACATGCCTACTTATAAATCACTAATCAACATGCCTACTTATAAATCACTAATCAACATGCCTACTTATAAATCACTAAATCCAACATGCCTACGTATAAATCACTAAATCCAACATGCCTACTTATAAATCACTAAATCCAACATGCCTACTTATAAATCACTAAATCCAACGTGCCTACTTATAAATCACTAAGTCCAACATACCTACTTATAAATCACTAAATCCAACATGCCTACTTATAAATCACTAAATCCAACATGCCTACTTATAAATCACTAATCAACATGCCTACTTATAAATCACTAATCAACATGCCTACTTATAAATAACTAAATCCAACATGCCTACTTATAAATCACTAAATCCAACATGCCTACTTATAAATAACTAAATCCAACATACCTACTTATAAATCACTAAATCCATCATGCCTACATATAAATCGCTAAATCCAACATGCCTACTAATAAATCACTAATCAACATGCCTGCTTATAAATCACTAAATCTAACATGCCTACTTATAAATCACTAATCAACATGCCTACTTATAAATCACTAATCAACATGCCTACTTATAAATCACTAAATCCAACATGCCTACTTATAAATCACTAAATCCAACATGCCTACTTATAAATCACTAAATCCAACATGCCTACTTATAAATCACTAAATCCAACATGCCTACTTATAAATCACTAAATCCAACATGCCTACTTATAAATCACTAAATCTAACATGCCTACTTATAAATCACTAAATCCAACATGCCTACTTATAAATCACTAAATCCAACATGCCTACTTATAAATCACTAAATCCAACATGCCTACTTATAAATCACTAAATTCAACATGCCTACTTATAAATCACTAAATCCAACATACCTACTTATAAATCACTAAATCCAACATGCCTACCTATAAATCACTAAATCCAACATACCTACTTATAAATCACTAAATCCAAATGCCTACCTATAAATCACTAAATCCAACATGCCTACTTATAAATCACTAAATCCAACATGCCTACTTATAAATCACTTATCAACATGCCTACTTATAAATCACTAAATCTAACATGCCTGCTTATAAATCACTAAATCCAACATACCTACTTATAAATCACTTATCAACATGCCTACTTATAAATCACTAAATCTAACATGCCTGCTTATAAATCACTAAATCCAACATGCCTACTTATAAATCACTTATCAACATGCCTACTTATAAATCACTAAATCTAACATACCTACTTATAAATCACTAAATCCAACATACCTACTTATAAATCACTTAATCCAACATGCCTACCTATAAATCACTAAATCCAACATGCCTACTTATAAATCACTAAATCCAACATGCCTACTTATAAATCACTTAATCCAACATGCCTACCTATAAATCACTAAATCCAACATGCCTACTTATAAATCACTAAATCCAACATGCCTACTTATAAATCACTAAATCTAACATGCCTACTTATAAATCACTAAATCCAACATGCCTACTTATAAATCACTAATCAACATGCCTACTTATAAATCACTAAATCCAACATGCCTACTTATAAATCACTAATCAACATGCCTACTTATAAATCACTAATCAACATGCCTACTTATAAATCACTAATCAACATGCCTACTTATAAATCACTAAATCCAACATGCCTACTTATAAATCACTAAATCCAACATGCCTACTTATAAATCACTAAATCCAACATGCCTACTTATAAATCACTAATCAACATGCCTACTTATAAATCACTAAATCCAACATGCCTACTTATAAATCACTAAATCCAACATGCCTACTTATAAATCACTAATCAACATGCCTACTTATAAATCACTTAATCTAACATGCTTACTTATAAATCACTAATCAACATGCCTACTTATAAATCACTAATCAACATGCCTACTTATAAATCACTAAATCCAACATGCCTACTTATAAATCACTAAATCCAACATGCCTACTTATAAATCACTAAATCCAACATGCCTACTTATAAATCACTAAATCCAACATGCCTACTTATAAATCACTAAATCTAACATGCCTACTTATAAATCACTAAATCCAACATGCCTACTTATAAATCACTAAATCCAACATGCCTACTTATAAACCACTAAATCTAACATGCCTACTTATAAATCACTAAATTCAACATGCCTACTTATAAATCACTAAATCTAACATGCCTACTTATAAATCACTAATCAACATGCTTACTTATAAATCACTAAATCCAACATACCTACTTATAAATCACTAAATCCAACATGCCTACTTATAAATCACTAATCAACATGCCTACTTATAAATCACTAAATCCAACATGCCTACTTATAAATCACTAATCAACATGCCTACTTATAAATCACTAATCAACATGCCTACTTATAAATCACTAATCAACATGCCTACTTATAAATCACTAAATCCAACATGCCTACGTATAAATCACTAAATCCAACATGCCTACTTATAAATCACTAAATCCAACATGCCTACTTATAAATCACTAATCAACATGCCTACTTATAAATCACTAAATCCAACATGCCTACTAATAAATCACTAATCAACATGCCTACTTATAAATCACTAAATCCAACATGCCTACTTATAAATCACTAAATCCAACATGCCTACTTATAAATCACTAATCAACATGCCTACTTATAAATCACTAAATCTAACATACCTACCTATAAATCACTAAATCCAACATACCTACTTATAAATCACTTATCAACATGCCTACTTATAAATCACTAAATCTAACATGCCTGCTTATAAATCACTAAATCCAACATGCCTACTTATAAATCACTTATCAACATGCCTACTTATAAATCACTAAATCTAACATACCTACTTATAAATCACTAAATCCAACATACCTACTTATAAATCACTAAATCCAACATGCCTACCTATAAATCACTAAATCCAACATGCCTACTTATAAATCACTAAATCCAACATGCCTACTTATAAATCACTTAATCCAACATGCCTACTTATAAATCACTAATCAACATGCCTACTTATAAATCACTAATCAACATGCCTACTTATAAATCACTAAATCCAACATGCCTACTTATAAATCACTAAATCCAACATGCCTACTTATAAATCACTAAATCCAACATGCCTACTTATAAATCACTAAATCCAACATGCCTACTTATAAATCACTAAATCCAACATGCCTACTTATAAATCACTAAATCCAACATGCCTACTTATAAATCACTAAATCTAACATGCCTACTTATAAATCACTAAATCCAACATGCCTACTTATAAATCACTAAATCCAACATGCCTACTTATAAATCACTAAATCCAACATGCCTACTTATAAATCACTAAATTCAACATGCCTACTTATAAATCACTAAATCCAACATACCTACTTATAAATCACTAAATCCAACATGCCTACCTATAAATCACTAAATCCAACATACCTACTTATAAATCACTAAATCCAAATGCCTACCTATAAATCACTAAATCCAACATGCCTACTTATAAATCACTAAATCCAACATGCCTACTTATAAATCACTTATCAACATGCCTACTTATAAATCACTAAATCTAACATGCCTGCTTATAAATCACTAAATCCAACATACCTACTTATAAATCACTTATCAACATGCCTACTTATAAATCACTAAATCTAACATGCCTGCTTATAAATCACTAAATCCAACATGCCTACTTATAAATCACTTATCAACATGCCTACTTATAAATCACTAAATCTAACATACCTACTTATAAATCACTAAATCCAACATACCTACTTATAAATCACTTAATCCAACATGCCTACCTATAAATCACTAAATCCAACATGCCTACTTATAAATCACTAAATCCAACATGCCTACTTATAAATCACTTAATCCAACATGCCTACCTATAAATCACTAAATCCAACATGCCTACTTATAAATCACTAAATCCAACATGCCTACTTATAAATCACTAAATCTAACATGCCTACTTATAAATCACTAAATCCAACATGCCTACTTATAAATCACTAATCAACATGCCTACTTATAAATCACTAAATCCAACATGCCTACTTATAAATCACTAATCAACATGCCTACTTATAAATCACTAATCAACATGCCTACTTATAAATCACTAATCAACATGCCTACTTATAAATCACTAAATCCAACATGCCTACTTATAAATCACTAAATCCAACATGCCTACTTATAAATCACTAAATCCAACATGCCTACTTATAAATCACTAATCAACATGCCTACTTATAAATCACTAAATCCAACATGCCTACTTATAAATCACTAAATCCAACATGCCTACTTATAAATCACTAATCAACATGCCTACTTATAAATCACTTAATCTAACATGCTTACTTATAAATCACTAATCAACATGCCTACTTATAAATCACTAATCAACATGCCTACTTATAAATCACTAAATCCAACATGCCTACTTATAAATCACTAAATCCAACATGCCTACTTATAAATCACTAAATCCAACATGCCTACTTATAAATCACTAAATCCAACATGCCTACTTATAAATCACTAAATCTAACATGCCTACTTATAAATCACTAAATCCAACATGCCTACTTATAAATCACTAAATCCAACATGCCTACTTATAAACCACTAAATCTAACATGCCTACTTATAAATCACTAAATTCAACATGCCTACTTATAAATCACTAAATCTAACATGCCTACTTATAAATCACTAATCAACATGCTTACTTATAAATCACTAAATCCAACATACCTACTTATAAATCACTAAATCCAACATGCCTACTTATAAATCACTAATCAACATGCCTACTTATAAATCACTAAATCCAACATGCCTACTTATAAATCACTAATCAACATGCCTACTTATAAATCACTAATCAACATGCCTACTTATAAATCACTAATCAACATGCCTACTTATAAATCACTAAATCCAACATGCCTACGTATAAATCACTAAATCCAACATGCCTACTTATAAATCACTAAATCCAACATGCCTACTTATAAATCACTAATCAACATGCCTACTTATAAATCACTAAATCCAACATGCCTACTAATAAATCACTAATCAACATGCCTACTTATAAATCACTAAATCCAACATGCCTACTTATAAATCACTAAATCCAACATGCCTACTTATAAATCACTAATCAACATGCCTACTTATAAATCACTAAATCTAACATACCTACCTATAAATCACTAAATCCAACATACCTACTTATAAATCACTTATCAACATGCCTACTTATAAATCACTAAATCTAACATGCCTGCTTATAAATCACTAAATCCAACATGCCTACTTATAAATCACTTATCAACATGCCTACTTATAAATCACTAAATCTAACATACCTACTTATAAATCACTAAATCCAACATACCTACTTATAAATCACTAAATCCAACATGCCTACCTATAAATCACTAAATCCAACATGCCTACTTATAAATCACTAAATCCAACATGCCTACTTATAAATCACTTAATCCAACATGCCTACTTATAAATCACTAATCAACATGCCTACTTATAAATCACTAATCAACATGCCTACTTATAAATCACTAAATCCAACATGCCTACTTATAAATCACTAATCAACATGCCTACTTATAAATCACTAATCAACATGCCTACTTATAAATCACTAATCAACATGCCTACTTATAAATCACTAAATCCAACATGCCTACTTATAAATCACTAAATCCAACATGCCTACTTATAAATCACTAAATCCAACATGCCTACTTATAAATCACTAATCAACATGCCTACTTATAAATCACTAATCAACATGCCTACTTATAAATCACTAATCAACATGCCTACTTATAAATCACTAAATACAACATGCCTACTTATAAATCACTAAATCCAACATGCCTACTTATAAATCACTAAATCCAACATGCCTACTTATAAATCACTAATCAACATGCCTACTTATAAATCACTAAATCCAACATGCCTACTTATAAATCACTAATCAACATGCCTACTTATAAATCACTAAATCCAACATGCCTACTTATAAATCACTAATCAACATGCCTACTTATAAATCACTAAATCCAACATGCCTACTTATAAATCACTAATCAACATGCCTACTTATAAATCACTAAATCCAACATGCCTACTTATAAATCACTAAATCCAACATTCCTGCTTATAAATCACAAAATCCAACATGCCTACTTATAAATCACTAATCAACATGCCTACTTATAAATCACTAATCAACGTGCCTACTTATAAATCACTAAATCCAACATGCCTACTTATAAATAACTAAATCCAACATGCCTACTTATAAATCACTAAATCGAACATGCCTACTTATAAATCACTAATCAACATACCTACTTATAAATCACTAATCAACATGCCTACTTATAAATCACTAAATCCAACATACCTACTTATAAATCACTAAATCCATCATGCCTACATATAAATCGCTTAATCCAACATGCCTACTTATAAATCACTAATCAACATGCCTGCTTATAAATCACTAAATCTAACATGCCTACTTATAAATCACTAAATCCAACATGCCTACTTATAAATCACCAAATCCAACATGCCTACTTATAAATCACTAATCAGCATACCTACTTATAAATCACTAAATCCAACATGCCTACTTATAAATCACTAAATCCAACATACCTACTTATAAATCACTAAATCCAACATGCCTACTTATAAATCACTAAATCCAACATGCCTACTTATAAATCATTAAATCCAACATGCCTACTTATAAATCACTAAATCCAACATGCCTACTTATAAATCACTAATCAACATGCCTACTTATAAATCACAAATCAACATGCCTACTTATAAATCACTAAATCCAACATACCTACTTATAAATCACTAATCAACATGCCTACTTATAAATCACTAATCAACATACCTACTTATAAATCACTAAATCCAACATGCCTACTTATAAATCACTAATCAACATGCCTACTTATAAATCACTAAATCCAACATGCCTACTTATAAATCACTAAATCCAACATGCCTACTTATAAATCACTTAATCCAACATGCCTACTTATAAATCACTTAATCCAACATGCCTACTTATAAATCACTAAATCTAACATACCTACTTATAAATCACTAATCAACATGCCTACTTATAAATCACTAATCAACATACCTACTTATAAATCACTAAATCCAACATGCCTACTTATAAATCACTAATCAACATGCCTACTTATAAATCACTAATCAACATACCTACTTATAAATCACTAAATCCAACATGCCTACTTATAAATCACTAAATCCAACATGCCTACTTATAAATCATTAAATCCAACATGCCTACTTATAAATCACTAAATCCAACATACCTACTTATAAATCACTAAATCCAACATGCCTACTTATAAATCACTAAATCTAACATGCCTACTTATAAATCATTAAATCCAACATGCCTACTTATAAATCACTAATCAACATGCCTACTTATAAATCACTAAATCCAACATACCTACTTATAAATCACTAATCAACATGCCTACTTATAAATCACTAAATCCAACATGCCTACTTATAAATCACTAAATCCAACATGCCTACTTATAAATCACTAAATCTAACATACCTACTTATAAATCACTAATCAACATGCCTACTTATAAATCACTAATCAACATGCCTACTTATAAATCACTAATCAACATGCCTACTTATAAATCACTAATCAACATGCCTACTTATAAATCACTAATCAACATGCCTACTTATAAATCACTAAATCTAACATACCTACTTATAAATCACTAATCAACATGCCTACTTATAAATCACTAAATCTAACATACCTACTTATAAATTACTAATCAACATACCTACTTATAAATCACTAATCAACATGCCTACTTATAAATCACTAATCAACATGCCTACTTATAAATCACTAAATCCAACATGCCTACTTATAAATCACTAAATCCAACATTCCTGCTTATAAATCACAAAATCCAACATGCCTACTTATAAATCACTAATCAACGTGCCTACTTATAAATCACTAAATCCAACATGCCTACTTATAAATCACTAAATCCAACATGCCTACTTATAAATCACTGAATCTAACATACCTACTTATAAATCACTAATCAACATGCCTACTTATAAATCACTAATCAACATGCCTACTTATAAATCACTAATCAACATGCCTACTTATAAATCACTAATCAACATGCCTACTTATAAATAACTAAATCCAACATGCCTACTTATAAATCACTAAATCGAACATGCCTACTTATAAATCACTAATCAACATACCTACTTATAAATCACTAATCAACATGCCTACTTATAAATCACTAAATCCAACATACCTACTTATAAATCACTAAATCCATCATGCCTACATATAAATCGCTAAATCCAACATGCCTACTTATAAATCACTAATCAACATGCCTGCTTATAAATCACTAAATCTAACATGCCTACTTATAAATCACTAAATCCAACATGCCTACTTATAAATCACCAAATCCAACATGCCTACTTATAAATCACTAATCAGCATACCTACTTATAAATCACTAAATCCAACATGCCTACTTATAAATCGCTAAATCCAACATGCCTACTAATAAATCACTAATCAACATGCCTGCTTATAAATCACTAAATCTAACATGCCTACTTATAAATCACTAATCAACATGCCTACTTATAAATCACTAATCAACATGCCTACTTATAAATCACTAAATCCAACATGCCTACGTATAAATCACTAAATCCAACATGCCTACTTATAAATCACTAAATCCAACATGCCTACTTATAAATCACTAAATCCAACGTGCCTACTTATAAATCACTAAGTCCAACATACCTACTTATAAATCACTAAATCCAACATGCCTACTTATAAATCACTAAATCCAACATGCCTACTTATAAATCACTAATCAACATGCCTACTTATAAATCACTAATCAACATGCCTACTTATAAATAACTAAATCCAACATGCCTACTTATAAATCACTAAATCCAACATGCCTACTTATAAATAACTAAATCCAACATACCTACTTATAAATCACTAAATCCATCATGCCTACATATAAATCGCTAAATCCAACATGCCTACTAATAAATCACTAATCAACATGCCTGCTTATAAATCACTAAATCTAACATGCCTACTTATAAATCACTAATCAACATGCCTACTTATAAATCACTAATCAACATGCCTACTTATAAATCACTAAATCCAACATGCCTACGTATAAATCACTAAATCCAACATGCCTACTTATAAATCACTAAATCCAACATGCCTACTTATAAATCACTAAATCCAACATGCCTACTTATAAATCACTAAATCCAACATGCCTACTTATAAATCACTAAATCTAACATGCCTACTTATAAATCACTAAATCCAACATGCCTACTTATAAATCACTAAATCCAACATGCCTACTTATAAATCACTAAATCCAACATGCCTACTTATAAATCACTAAATTCAACATGCCTACTTATAAATCACTAAATCCAACATACCTACTTATAAATCACTAAATCCAACATGCCTACCTATAAATCACTAAATCCAACATACCTACTTATAAATCACTAAATCCAAATGCCTACCTATAAATCACTAAATCCAACATGCCTACTTATAAATCACTAAATCCAACATGCCTACTTATAAATCACTTATCAACATGCCTACTTATAAATCACTAAATCTAACATGCCTGCTTATAAATCACTAAATCCAACATACCTACTTATAAATCACTTATCAACATGCCTACTTATAAATCACTAAATCTAACATGCCTGCTTATAAATCACTAAATCCAACATGCCTACTTATAAATCACTTATCAACATGCCTACTTATAAATCACTAAATCTAACATACCTACTTATAAATCACTAAATCCAACATACCTACTTATAAATCACTTAATCCAACATGCCTACCTATAAATCACTAAATCCAACATGCCTACTTATAAATCACTAAATCCAACATGCCTACTTATAAATCACTTAATCCAACATGCCTACCTATAAATCACTAAATCCAACATGCCTACTTATAAATCACTAAATCCAACATGCCTACTTATAAATCACTAAATCTAACATGCCTACTTATAAATCACTAAATCCAACATGCCTACTTATAAATCACTAATCAACATGCCTACTTATAAATCACTAAATCCAACATGCCTACTTATAAATCATTAAATCCAACATGCCTACTTATAAATCACTAAATCCAACATGCCTACTTATAAATCACTAATCAACATGCCTACTTATAAATCACAAATCAACATGCCTACTTATAAATCACTAAATCCAACATACCTACTTATAAATCACTAATCAACATGCCTACTTATAAATCACTAATCAACATACCTACTTATAAATCACTAAATCCAACATGCCTACTTATAAATCACTAATCAACATGCCTACTTATAAATCACTAAATCCAACATGCCTACTTATAAATCACTAAATCCAACATGCCTACTTATAAATCACTTAATCCAACATGCCTACTTATAAATCACTTAATCCAACATGCCTACTTATAAATCACTAAATCTAACATACCTACTTATAAATCACTAATCAACATGCCTACTTATAAATCACTAATCAACATACCTACTTATAAATCACTAAATCCAACATGCCTACTTATAAATCACTAATCAACATGCCTACTTATAAATCACTAATCAACATACCTACTTATAAATCACTAAATCCAACATGCCTACTTATAAATCACTAAATCCAACATGCCTACTTATAAATCATTAAATCCAACATGCCTACTTATAAATCACTAAATCCAACATACCTACTTATAAATCACTAAATCCAACATACCTACTTATAAATCACTAAATCTAACATGCCTACTTATAAATCATTAAATCCGACATGCCTACTTAAAAATCACTAATCAACATGCCTACTTATAAATCACTAATCAACATGCCTACTTATAAATCACTAAATCCAACATGCCTACTTATAAATCACTAAATCTAACATGCCTACTTATAAATCACTAAATCCAACATGCCTACTTATAAATCACTAAATCCAACATGCCTACTTATAAATCACTAAATCCAACATGCCTACTTATAAATCACTAAATTCAACATGCCTACTTATAAATCACTAAATCCAACATACCTACTTATAAATCACTAAATCCAACATGCCTACCTATAAATCACTAAATCCAACATACCTACTTATAAATCACTAAATCCAAATGCCTACCTATAAATCACTAAATCCAACATGCCTACTTATAAATCACTAAATCCAACATGCCTACTTATAAATCACTTATCAACATGCCTACTTATAAATCACTAAATCTAACATGCCTGCTTATAAATCACTAAATCCAACATACCTACTTATAAATCACTTATCAACATGCCTACTTATAAATCACTAAATCTAACATGCCTGCTTATAAATCACTAAATCCAACATGCCTACTTATAAATCACTTATCAACATGCCTACTTATAAATCACTAAATCTAACATACCTACTTATAAATCACTAAATCCAACATACCTACTTATAAATCACTTAATCCAACATGCCTACCTATAAATCACTAAATCCAACATGCCTACTTATAAATCACTAAATCCAACATGCCTACTTATAAATCACTTAATCCAACATGCCTACCTATAAATCACTAAATCCAACATGCCTACTTATAAATCACTAAATCCAACATGCCTACTTATAAATCACTAAATCTAACATGCCTACTTATAAATCACTAAATCCAACATGCCTACTTATAAATCACTAATCAACATGCCTACTTATAAATCACTAAATCCAACATGCCTACTTATAAATCATTAAATCCAACATGCCTACTTATAAATCACTAAATCCAACATGCCTACTTATAAATCACTAATCAACATGCCTACTTATAAATCACAAATCAACATGCCTACTTATAAATCACTAAATCCAACATACCTACTTATAAATCACTAATCAACATGCCTACTTATAAATCACTAATCAACATACCTACTTATAAATCACTAAATCCAACATGCCTACTTATAAATCACTAATCAACATGCCTACTTATAAATCACTAAATCCAACATGCCTACTTATAAATCACTAAATCCAACATGCCTACTTATAAATCACTTAATCCAACATGCCTACTTATAAATCACTTAATCCAACATGCCTACTTATAAATCACTAAATCTAACATACCTACTTATAAATCACTAATCAACATGCCTACTTATAAATCACTAATCAACATACCTACTTATAAATCACTAAATCCAACATGCCTACTTATAAATCACTAATCAACATGCCTACTTATAAATCACTAATCAACATACCTACTTATAAATCACTAAATCCAACATGCCTACTTATAAATCACTAAATCCAACATGCCTACTTATAAATCATTAAATCCAACATGCCTACTTATAAATCACTAAATCCAACATACCTACTTATAAATCACTAAATCCAACATGCCTACTTATAAATCACTAAATCTAACATGCCTACTTATAAATCATTAAATCCGACATGCCTACTTATAAATTACTAATCAACATACCTACTTATAAATCACTAATCAACATGCCTACTTATAAATCACTTAATCCAACATGCCTACTTATAAATCACTAAATCTAACATACCTACTTATAAATCACTAATCAACATGCCTACTTATAAATCACTAATCAACATACCTACTTATAAATCACTAAATCCAACATGCCTACTTATAAATCACTAATCAACATGCCTACTTATAAATCACTAATCAACATACCTACTTATAAATCACTAAATCCAACATGCCTACTTATAAATCACTAAATCCAACATGCCTACTTATAAATCATTAAATCCAACATGCCTACTTATAAATCACTAAATCCAACATACCTACTTATAAATCACTAAATCTAACATACCTACTTATAAATCACTAATCAACATGCCTACTTATAAATCACTAAATCTAACATACCTACTTATAAATTACTAATCAACATACCTACTTATAAATCACTAATCAACATGCCTACTTATAAATCACTAATCAACATGCCTACTTATAAATCACTAAATCCAACATGCCTACTTATAAATCACTAAATCCAACATTCCTGCTTATAAATCACAAAATCCAACATGCCTACTTATAAATCACTAATCAACGTGCCTACTTATAAATCACTAAATCCAACATGCCTACTTATAAATCACTAAATCCAACATGCCTACTTATAAATCACTGAATCTAACATACCTACTTATAAATCACTAATCAACATGCCTACTTATAAATCACTAATCAACATGCCTACTTATAAATCACTAATCAACATGCCTACTTATAAATCACTAATCAACATGCCTACTTATAAATCACTAATCAACATGCCTACTTATAAATAACTAAATCCAACATGCCTACTTATAAATCACTAAATCGAACATGCCTACTTATAAATCACTAATCAACATACCTACTTATAAATCACTAATCAACATGCCTACTTATAAATCACTAAATCCAACATACCTACTTATAAATCACTAAATCCATCATGCCTACATATAAATCGCTAAATCCAACATGCCTACTTATAAATCACTAATCAACATGCCTGCTTATAAATCACTAAATCTAACATGCCTACTTATAAATCACTAAATCCAACATGCCTACTTATAAATCACCAAATCCAACATGCCTACTTATAAATCACTAATCAGCATACCTACTTATAAATCACTAAATCCAACACGCCTACTTATAAATCGCTAAATCCAACATGCCTACTAATAAATCACTAATCAACATGCCTGCTTATAAATCACTAAATCCAACATGCCTACTTATAAATCACTAATCAACATGCCTACTTATAAATCACTAATCAACATGCCTACTTATAAATCACTAAATCCAACATGCCTACGTATAAATCACTAAATCCAACATGCCTACTTATAAATCACTAAATCCAACATGCCTACTTATAAATCACTAAATCCAACGTGCCTACTTATAAATCACTAAGTCCAACATACCTACTTATAAATCACTAAATCCAACATGCCTACTTATAAATCACTAAATCCAACATGCCTACTTATAAATCACTAATCAACATGCCTACTTATAAATCACTAATCAACATGCCTACTTATAAATAACTAAATCCAACATGCCTACTTATAAATCACTAAATCCAACATGCCTACTTATAAATAACTAAATCCAACATACCTACTTATAAATCACTAAATCCATCATGCCTACATATAAATCGCTAAATCCAACATGCCTACTAATAAATCACTAATCAACATGCCTGCTTATAAATCACTAAATCTAACATGCCTACTTATAAATCACTAATCAACATGCCTACTTATAAATCACTAATCAACATGCCTACTTATAAATCACTAAATCCAACATGCCTACGTATAAATCACTAAATCCAACATGCCTACTTATAAATCACTAAATCCAACATGCCTACTTATAAATCACTAAATCCAACATGCCTACTTATAAATCACTAAATCTAACATGCCTACTTATAAATCACTAAATCCAACATGCCTACTTATAAATCACTAAATCCAACATGCCTACTTATAAATCACTAAATCCAACATGCCTACTTATAAATCACTAAATTCAACATGCCTACTTATAAATCACTAAATCCAACATACCTACTTATAAATCACTAAATCCAACATGCCTACCTATAAATCACTAAATCCAACATACCTACTTATAAATCACTAAATCCAAATGCCTACCTATAAATCACTAAATCCAACATGCCTACTTATAAATCACTAAATCCAACATGCCTACTTATAAATCACTTATCAACATGCCTACTTATAAATCACTAAATCTAACATGCCTGCTTATAAATCACTAAATCCAACATACCTACTTATAAATCACTTATCAACATGCCTACTTATAAATCACTAAATCTAACATGCCTGCTTATAAATCACTAAATCCAACATGCCTACTTATAAATCACTTATCAACATGCCTACTTATAAATCACTAAATCTAACATACCTACTTATAAATCACTAAATCCAACATACCTACTTATAAATCACTTAATCCAACATGCCTACCTATAAATCACTAAATCCAACATGCCTACTTATAAATCACTAAATCCAACATGCCTACTTATAAATCACTGAATCTAACATACCTACTTATAAATCACTAATCAACATGCCTACTTATAAATCACTAATCAACATGCCTACTTATAAATCACTAATCAACATGCCTACTTATAAATCACTAATCAACATGCCTACTTATAAATAACTAAATCCAACATGCCTACTTATAAATCACTAAATCGAACATGCCTACTTATAAATCACTAATCAACATACCTACTTATAAATCACTAATCAACATGCCTACTTATAAATCACTAAATCCAACTTACCTACTTATAAATCACTAAATCCATCATGCCTACATATAAATCGCTAAATCCAACATGCCTACTTATAAATCACTAATCAACATGCCTACTTATAAATCACTAAATCCAACATACCTACTTATAAATCACTAATCAACATGCCTACTTATAAATCACTAAATCCAACATGCCTACTTATAAATCACTAAATCCAACATGCCTACTTATAAATCACTAAATCTAACATACCTACTTATAAATCACTAATCAACATGCCTACTTATAAATCACTAATCAACATGCCTACTTATAAATCACTAATCAACATGCCTACTTATAAATCACTAATCAACATGCCTACTTATAAATCACTAATCAACATGCCTACTTATAAATCACTAAATCTAACATACCTACTTATAAATCACTAATCAACATGCCTACTTATAAATCACTAAATCTAACATACCTACTTATAAATTACTAATCAACATACCTACTTATAAATCACTAATCAACATGCCTACTTATAAATCACTAATCAACATGCCTACTTATAAATCACTAAATCCAACATGCCTACTTATAAATCACTAAATCCAACATTCCTGCTTATAAATCACAAAATCCAACATGCCTACTTATAAATCACTAATCAACGTGCCTACTTATAAATCACTAAATCCAACATGCCTACTTATAAATCACTAAATCCAACATGCCTACTTATAAATCACTGAATCTAACATACCTACTTATAAATCACTAATCAACATGCCTACTTATAAATCACTAATCAACATGCCTACTTATAAATCACTAATCAACATGCCTACTTATAAATCACTAATCAACATGCCTACTTATAAATAACTAAATCCAACATGCCTACTTATAAATCACTAAATCGAACATGCCTACTTATAAATCACTAATCAACATACCTACTTATAAATCACTAATCAACATGCCTACTTATAAATCACTAAATCCAACATACCTACTTATAAATCACTAAATCCATCATGCCTACATATAAATCGCTAAATCCAACATGCCTACTTATAAATCACTAATCAACATGCCTGCTTATAAATCACTAAATCTAACATGCCTACTTATAAATCACTAAATCCAACATGCCTACTTATAAATCACCAAATCCAACATGCCTACTTATAAATCACTAATCAGCATACCTACTTATAAATCACTAAATCCAACACGCCTACTTATAAATCGCTAAATCCAACATGCCTACTAATAAATCACTAATCAACATGCCTGCTTATAAATCACTAAATCTAACATGCCTACTTATAAATCACTAATCAACATGCCTACTTATAAATCACTAATCAACATGCCTACTTATAAATCACTAAATCCAACATGCCTACGTATAAATCACTAAATCCAACATGCCTACTTATAAATCACTAAATCCAACATGCCTACTTATAAATCACTAAATCCAACGTGCCTACTTATAAATCACTAAGTCCAACATACCTACTTATAAATCACTAAATCCAACATGCCTACTTATAAATCACTAAATCCAACATGCCTACTTATAAATCACTAATCAACATGCCTACTTATAAATCACTAATCAACATGCCTACTTATAAATAACTAAATCCAACATGCCTACTTATAAATCACTAAATCCAACATGCCTACTTATAAATAACTAAATCCAACATACCTACTTATAAATCACTAAATCCATCATGCCTACATATAAATCGCTAAATCCAACATGCCTACTAATAAATCACTAATCAACATGCCTGCTTATAAATCACTAAATCTAACATGCCTACTTATAAATCACTAATCAACATGCCTACTTATAAATCACTAATCAACATGCCTACTTATAAATCACTAAATCCAACATGCCTACGTATAAATCACTAAATCCAACATGCCTACTTATAAATCACTAAATCCAACATGCCTACTTATAAATCACTAAATCCAACATGCCTACTTATAAATCACTAAATCCAACATGCCTACTTATAAATCACTAAATCTAACATGCCTACTTATAAATCACTAAATCCAACATGCCTACTTATAAATCACTAAATCCAACATGCCTACTTATAAATCACTAAATCCAACATGCCTACTTATAAATCACTAAATTCAACATGCCTACTTATAAATCACTAAATCCAACATACCTACTTATAAATCACTAAATCCAACATGCCTACCTATAAATCACTAAATCCAACATACCTACTTATAAATCACTAAATCCAAATGCCTACCTATAAATCACTAAATCCAACATGCCTACTTATAAATCACTAAATCCAACATGCCTACTTATAAATCACTTATCAACATGCCTACTTATAAATCACTAAATCTAACATGCCTGCTTATAAATCACTAAATCCAACATACCTACTTATAAATCACTTATCAACATGCCTACTTATAAATCACTAAATCTAACATGCCTGCTTATAAATCACTAAATCCAACATGCCTACTTATAAATCACTTATCAACATGCCTACTTATAAATCACTAAATCTAACATACCTACTTATAAATCACTAAATCCAACATACCTACTTATAAATCACTTAATCCAACATGCCTACCTATAAATCACTAAATCCAACATGCCTACTTATAAATCACTAAATCCAACATGCCTACTTATAAATCACTTAATCCAACATGCCTACCTATAAATCACTAAATCCAACATGCCTACTTATAAATCACTAAATCCAACATGCCTACTTATAAATCACTAAATCTAACATGCCTACTTATAAATCACTAAATCCAACATGCCTACTTATAAATCACTAATCAACATGCCTACTTATAAATCACTAAATCCAACATGCCTACTTATAAATCACTAATCAACATGCCTACTTATAAATCACTAATCAACATGCCTACTTATAAATCACTAATCAACATGCCTACTTATAAATCACTAAATCCAACATGCCTACTTATAAATCACTAAATCCAACATGCCTACTTATAAATCACTAAATCCAACATGCCTACTTATAAATCACTAAATCCAACATGCCTACTTATAAATCACTAATCAACATGCCTACTTATAAATCACTAAATCCAACATGCCTACTTATAAATCACTAAATCCAACATGCCTACTTATAAATCACTAATCAACATGCCTACTTATAAATCACTAAATCTAACATGCTTACTTATAAATCACTAATCAACATGCCTACTTATAAATCACTAATCAACATGCCTACTTATAAATCACTAATCAACATGCCTACTTATAAATCACTAAATCCAACATGCCTACTTATAAATCACTAAATCCAACATGCCTACTTATAAATCACTAAATCCAACATGCCTACTTATAAATCACTAAATCCAACATGCCTACTTATAAATCACTAAATCTAACATGCCTACTTATAAATCACTAAATCCAACATGCCTACTTATAAATCACTAAATCCAACATGCCTACTTATAAACCACTAAATCTAACATGCCTACTTATAAATCACTAAATTCAACATGCCTACTTATAAATCACTAAATCCAACATGCCTACTTATAAATCACTAATCAACATGCCTACTTATAAATCACTAAATCCAACATGCCTACTTATAAATCACTAATCAACATGCCTACTTATAAATCACTAATCAACATGCCTACTTATAAATCACTAATCAACATGCCTACTTATAAATCACTAAATCCAACATGCCTACGTATAAATCACTAAATCCAACATGCCTACTTATAAATCACTAAATCCAACAAGCCTACTTATAAATCACTAATCAACATGCCTACTTATAAATCACTAAATCCAACATGCCTACTAATAAATCACTAATCAACATGCCTACTTATAAATCACTAAATCCAACATGCCTACTTATAAATCACTAAATCCAACATGCCTACTTATAAATCACTAATCAACATGCCTACTTATAAATCACTAAATCTAACATACCTACCTATAAATCACTAAATCCAACATACCTACTTATAAATCACTTATCAACATGCCTACTTATAAATCACTAAATCTAACATGCCTGCTTATAAATCACTAAATCCAACATGCCTACTTATAAATCACTTATCAACATGCCTACTTATAAATCACTAAATCTAACATACCTACTTATAAATCACTAAATCCAACATACCTACTTATAAATCACTAAATCCAACATGCCTACCTATAAATCACTAAATCCAACATGCCTACTTATAAATCACTAAATCCAACATGCCTACTTATAAATCACTTAATCCAACATGCCTACTTATAAATCACTAATCAACATGCATACTTATAAATCACTAATCAACATGCCTACTTATAAATCACTAAATCCAACATGCCTACTTATAAATCACTAATCAACATGCCTACTTATAAATCACTAATCAACATGCCTACTTATAAATCACTAATCAACATGCCTACTTATAAATCACTAAATCCAACATGCCTACTTATAAATCACTAAATCCAACATGCCTACTTATAAATCACTAAATCCAACATGCCTACTTATAAATCACTAATCAACATGCCTACTTATAAATCACTAATCAACATGCCTACTTATAAATCACTAATCAACATGCCTACTTATAAATCACTAAATACAACATGCCTACTTATAAATCACTAAATCCAACATGCCTACTTATAAATCACTAAATCCAACATGCCTACTTATAAATCACTAATCAACATGCCTACTTATAAATCACTAAATCCAACATGCCTACTTATAAATCACTAATCAACATGCCTACTTATAAATCACTAAATCCAACATGCCTGCTTATAAATCACTAATCAACATGCCTACTTATAAATCACTAAATCCAACATGCCTACTTATAAATCACTAATCAACATGCCTACTTATAAATCACTAAATCCAACATGCCTACTTATAAATCACTAAATCCAACATGCCTACTTATAAATCACTAATCAACATGCCTACTTATAAATCACTAAATCCAACATGCCTACTTATAAATCACTAAATCCAACATGCCTACTTATAAATCACTAATCAACATGCCTACTTATAAATCACTAAATCCAACATGCCTACTTATAAATCACTAAATCCAACATGCCTACTTATAAATCACTAAATCCAACATGCCTTCTTATAAATCACTAACAACATGCCTACTTATAAATCACTAAATCCAACATGCCTACTTATAAATCACTAATCAACATGCCTACTTATAAATCACTAAATCCAACATGCCTACTTATAAATCACTAAATCCATAATGCCTACCTATAAATCACTAAATCCAACATGCCTACTTATAAATCACTAAATCCATCATGCCTATTAGAGTCTTTTGATGAGTCAATATAAAATAGCAGCTCAGCTTTCAATATTGTCAATAACTTGATTGTTTAAAAAAAAAATCAGTAGAAATTATAGGAAATGGTTATACAGTGCAGTTAACTCCCGTTAATGGAGAGAAATTCAAGCATGAAATATTATAACATGTGAAGTTAATATATTACAGTATAGTGCGGGAGAGTGGAGCTTCCATATACAGTGTAACAGATGTTGCTAAGCAGGAACTGCCAAGCTTAGATCCATCTTTAAGAAGTGCTGGTATGTAAATAAAACTATTTTTTCTCAATCATAGGTTTCCCATTTTTAGCTCCCTTGCCCGACCAGAAGATGGCATTAACTACTTCCTGGAAGGGCAAGGGAGCTAAATTAATCCATAGCGCAGTGTCCGTCATCAGTCAATTATCCATACGTCAACTTTTTCATAAAATTCGCTACTAGTCATGAGCAATTGTCAGGGCAGATTTTGACCAAATTCGATCTGAAGCATCCTTGGGGGTAGGGGACTCAATATTATATAAACAGTGGGTCTGACCCCCTGGGGCCCACACAAAAGTGAAAAACTAGCAAGAAGTCTGTAGTATGGTTTTGGAAAGTGGAATCAATTTTGTATAAATGGTGGGTGTTGGCCCCCTGGGGTCTGAAGGGTAGGGCCAAAAAGGAGGAAATAAAGCAACTTCTTTCAATATTTTTTCTTTTAAAGAATATGCCAGGATTCTGTCTGAATTTGGTCTGATTCAAAGTAGCCTTGGATGCAGGGCCAATCAGTAAGTTTTGTATAAAAAGTGGGTTTCCTCAGTGGGAAGGGCAGGGCCCAATAGGAGAATTAAAAAAATTCTTTAAAATCCCTTTTTTCTATAGGAATGCCAGGATTCTGTCCCTATTTGAATTTACATCTTTGTATGAATAATGACCAGACGTTTTCAAATAAACTATTTCAGTTTCCATTGCCAGACGTTTGCTGGATCCTCTCGCTGAGTTTGTAAAGGTTGATCCTAAACACATCGGAGTAGGACAGTACCAGGTAATTATCCTAGTGATCTTAAACACATCGGAGTAGGACAGTACCGGGTAATTATCCTAGTGATCTTAAACACATCGGAGTAGGACAGTACCAGGTAATTATCCTAGTGATCTTAAACACATCGGAGTAGGACAGTACCAGGTAATTATCCTAGTGATCCTAAACACATCGGAGTAGGACAGTACCAGGTAATTATCCTAGTGATCCTAACACATCGGAGTAGGACAGTACCAGGTAATTATCCCAGTGATCCTAAACACATTGGAGTAGGACAGTACCAGGTAATTATCCTAGTGATCCTTAACACATTGGAGTAGGACAGTACCAGGTAATTATCCCAGTGATCCTAAACACATCGGAGTAGGACAGTACCAGGTAATTATCCTAGTGATCTTAAACACATCGGAGTAGGACAGTACCAGGTAATTATCCTAGTGATCCTTAACACATTGGAGTAGGACAGTACCGGTTATTATCCTAGTGATCCTAAACACATCGGAGTAGGACAGTACCAGGTAATTATCCTAGTGATCTTAAACACATCGGAGTAGGACAGTACCAGGTAATTATCCTAGTGATCCTAAACACATCGGAGTAGGACAGTACCAGGTAATTATCCCAGTGATCCTGAACACATCGGAGTAGGACAGTACCAGGTAATTATCCTAGTGATCTTAAACACATCGGAGTAGGACAGTACCAGGTAATTATCCTAGTTATCCTAAACACATTGGAGTAGGACAGTACCAGGTAATTATCCTAGTGATCCTAAACACATCGGAGTAGGACAGTACCAGGTAATTATCCTAGAGATCCTAACACATCGGAGTAGGACAGTACCAGGTAATTATCCTAGAGATCCTGAACACATCGGAGTAGGACAGTACCAGGTAATTATCCTAGTTATCCTAAACACATTGGAGTAGGACAGTACCAGGTAATTATCCTAGTGATCCTAAACATATCGGAGTAGGACAGTACCAGGTAATTATCCTAGTGATCCTGAACACATCGGAGTAGGACAGTACCAGGTAATTATCCTAGTGATCTTAAACACATCGGAGTACGACAGTACCGGGTAATTATCCTAGTGATCCTAAACACATCGGAGTAGGACAGTACCAGGTAATTATCCTAGTGATCCTAAATACATCGGAGTAGGACAGTACCAGGTAATGATCCTAGTGATCCTAAACACATCGGAGTAGGACAGTACCGGGTAATTATCCTAGAGATCCTAAACACATCGGAGTAGGACAGTACCAGGTAATTATCCTAGTGATCCTAAACACATTGGAGTAGGACAATACCAGGTAATTATCCTAGTGATCCTAAACACATCGGAGTAGGACAGTACCAGGTAATTATCCTAGAGATCCTAACACATCGGAGTAGGACAGTACCGGGTAATTATCCTAGTGATCCTAAACACATTGGAGTAGGACAGTACCGGGTAATTATCCTAGTGATCCTAAACACATTGGAGTAGGACAATACCAGGTAATTATCCTAGTGATCCTAAACACATCGGAGTAGGACAGTACCAGGTAATTATCCTAGAGATCCTAACACATTGGAGTAGGACAGTACCGGGTAATTATCCCAGTGATCCTAAACACATCAGAGTAGGACAGTACCAGGTAATTATCCTAGAGATCCTAACACATCGGAGTAGGACAGTACCAGGTAATTATCCTAGAGATCCTAACACATTGGAGTAGGACAATACCAGGTAAATATCCTAGTGATCCTAACACATCGGAGTAGGACAGTACCAGGTAATTATCCTAGTGATCCTAAACACATCGGAGTAGGACAGTACCAGGTAATGATCCTAGTGATCCTAAACACATCGGAGTAGGACAGTACCGGGTAATTATCCTAGTTATCTTAAACACATCGGAGTAGGACAGTACCAGGTAATTATCCCAGTGATCCTAAACACATCGGAGTAGGACAGTACCAGGTAATGATCCTAGTGATCCTAAACACATCGGAGTAGGACAGTACCAGGTAATTATCCTAGTGATCCGAAACACATCGGAGTAGGACAGTACCAGGTAATTATCCTAGTGATCCTTAACACATCGGAGTAGGACAGTACCAGGTAATTATCCCAGTGATCCTAAACACATCGGAGTAGGACAGTACCAGGTAATTATCCTAGTGATCCTAAACACATCGGAGTAGGACAGTACCGGTAATTATCCCAGTGATCCTAAACACATCGGAGTAGGACAGTACCAGGTAATTATCCTAGTGATCCTAAACACATCGGAGTAGGACAGTACCAGGTAATTATCCTAGAGATCCTAACACATCGGAGTAGGACAGTACCAGGTAATTATCCTAGTGATCCTAAACACATCGGAGTAGGACAGTACCAGGTAATTATCCCAGTGATCCTAAACACATCGGAGTAGGACAGTACCAGGTAATTATCCTAGAGATCCTAACACATCGGAGTAGGACAGTACCAGGTAATTATCCCAGTGATCCTAAACACATCGGAGTAGGACAGTACCAGGTAATTATCCTAGAGATCCTAAACACATCGGAGTAGGACAGTACCAGGTAATTATCCCAGTGATCCTAAACACATCGGAGTAGGACAGTACCAGGTAATTATCCTAGTGATCCTTAACACATCGGAGTAGGACAGTACCAGGTAAATATCCTAGTGATCCTAAACATATCGGAGTAGGACAGTACCAGGTAATTATCCTAGTGATCCTAAACACATTGGAGTAGGACAGTACCGGGTAATTATCCCAGTGATCCTAAACACATCGGAGTAGGACAGTACCAGGTAATTATCCTAGTGATCCTTAACACATCGGAGTAGGACAGTACCAGGTAATTATCCTAGTGATCCTAAACACATCGGAGTAGGACAGTACCAGGTAATTATCCTAGAGATCCTAACACATCGGAGTAGGACAGTACCAGGTAATTATCCCAGTGATCCTAAACACATCGGAGTAGGACAGTACCAGGTAATCATCCTAGTGATCCTAAACACATCGGAGTAGGACAGTACCGGGTAATGATCCTAGTGATCCTAAACACATCGGAGTAGGACAGTACCAGGTAATTATCCTAGTGATCCTAAACATATCGGAGTAGGACAGTACCAGGTAATTATCCTAGTGATCCTAAACACATCAGAGTACGACAGTACCAGGTAATTATCCTAGAGATCCTAAACACATCGGAGTAGGACAGTACCAGGTAATTATCCTAGTGATCCTAAACACATTGGAGTAGGACAGTACCAGGTAATCATCCTAGTGATCCTAAACACATCGGAGTAGGACAGTACCGGGTAATGATCCTAGTGATCCTAAACACATCGGAGTAGGACAGTACCAGGTAATCATCCTAGTGATCCTAAACACATCGGAGTAGGACAGTACCAGGTAATTATCCTAGTGATCCTAACACATCGGAGTAGGACAGTACCAGGTAATTATCCCAGTGATCCTAAACACATCGGAGTAGGGCAGTACCGGGTAATTATCCTAGTGATCCTAAACACATCGCAGTAGGACAGTACCGGGTAATTATCCCAGTGATCCTAAACACATCGGAGTAGGACAGTACCGGGTAATTATCCTAGTGATCCTAACACATCGGAGTAGGACAGTACCGGGTAATTATCCTAGTGATCCTAACACATCGGAGTAGGACAGTACCGGGTAATTATCCCAGTGATCCTAAACACATCGGAGTAGGACAGTACCAGGTAATTATCCTAGTGATCCTAACACATCGGAGTAGGACAGTACCAGGTAATTATCCCAGTGATCCTAAACACATCGGAGTAGGACAGTACCGGGTAATTATCCTAGTGATCCTAACACATCGCAGTAGGACAGTACCAGGTAATTATCCTAGTGATTCTAAACACAACAGAGTAGGGCAGTACCGGGTAATTATCCTAGTGATCCTAAACACATCAGTAGGACAGTACCAGGTAATTATCCTGGTGATCCTAAACACATCGGAGTAGGACAGTACCAGGTAATTATCCTAGAGATCCTAACACATCGGAGTAGGACAGTACCAGGTAATTATCCTAGAGATCCTAACACATTGGAGTAGGACAATACCAGGTAATTATCCTAGTGATTCTAAACACAACAGAGTAGGGCAGTACCGGGTAATTATCCTAGTGATCCTAAACACATCAGTAGGACATTACCAGGTAATTATCCTAGTGATCTTAAACACATCGGAGTAGGACAGTACCGGGTAATTTATCCTAGTGATCCTAAACACATTGGGGTAGGACAGTACTAGGTAATTATCCGAATCTTGTTGTTGTATATTGTTGTATGATAGAGCTATTTATAGTCAAATGAACCCTACCCAAAAATAAAGTAGATACTGCATAGCCAGATTTTTTTGGGGTGTTTAGATTTTCAAAATTAGTTTTTAAATAAATTTACATGGATTAAAATATTGCGAACTGAAGATATGAGAATATCTAATTTTTGGGGATGTTACTAATTTGTCAACTTTGAAAGTTACATCCCAACCAATATCCAGTAGAAATGAATACAAAAACATATATATTTTTTAGGGGTACCCACAGTATGTACGTTCGTACGTATCTCAATGGATTGGCATGAAACTTCACACAAGTGTTCACAAACATCATCTCTTGTATGAGGTCGCACCATGCTACAGGCTACATTTCTCAACTGTACTTCACCCAACCAAATATTCACAAACATCATCCCTTCATGTTTCCACCTTCTGCATTCATGACTAAGTCATCGTTACTATGAATAGAAATTGTCAGAAATCACTGCTCTATAGGCTCCATTTCTCGGCTGAATATCACTGAAGTTCAAACAATTGTTCACAAACATCATCCTTTGTACAAGCTCGCGTTTCAACCTTATGCTATCGAAAACCAGGTCACATAGCTTTAAATAGGAATCAACAGAAATTTGAACTTCACCACTACAGGCTGCAATTCAACACTAATGAACAATTAAGTCACAAAACTTCACAGAAATCATAAACATCACCTCTTGTACGAGTTTGCATTTCAACTTTCTGCAGTTAAAAATGAGGTCAATGTTATTATGAATAGAAATTGACAGAAATTAAGACGAGCATTAAGAAAATACTAAAGAGAAATGCCTGGTCATTAACATTTTAGCACGACATGCCTGAGAAGCAGATGCAAACTTCCCTGGACTCTGTGGTGGAGGAGTGTGTGAGCTTTGTAGGGGTGGACGTCAACACGGCCAGTGAACATCTCCTACGGTAAGTAACACGGACGTCAACACGGCCAGTGAACACCTCCTACGGTAAGTAACACAGACGTCAACATGGCCAGTGAACATCTCCTACGGTAAGTAACACAGACGTCAACACGGCCAGTGAACATCTCCTACGGTAAGTAACACAGGTGTCAACATGGCAAGTGAACATCTCCTACGGTAAGTAACACAGACGTCAACACGGCCAGTGAACATCTCCTACGGTAAGTAACACAGTATACGTCAACACGGCCAGTGAACATCTCCTACGGTAAGTAACATAGACGTCAACACGGCCAGTGAACATCTCCTACGGTAAGTAACACAGACGTCAACACGGCCAGTGAACATCTCCTACGGTAAGTAACACAGTATACGTCAACACGGCCAGTGAACATCTCCTACGGTAAGTAACATAGACGTCAACACGGCCAGTGAACATCTCCTACGGTAAGTAACACAGACGTCAACATGGCCAGTGAACATCTCCTACGGTAAGTAACACAGTATACGTCAACACGGCCAGTGAACACCTCCTACGGTAAGTAACACAGACGTCAACACGGCCAGTGAACATCTCCTACGGTAAGTAACACAGACGTCAACACGGCCAGTGAACACCTCCTACGGTAAGTAACACAGACGTCAACACGGCCAGTGAACATCTCCTACGGTAAGTAACACAGACGGCAACATGGCCAGTGAACATCTCCTACGGTAAGTAACACAGACGTCAACACGGCCAGTGAACATCTCCTACGGTAAGTAACACAGACGTCAACACGGCCAGTGAACATCTCCTACGGTAAGTAACACAGACGGCAACACGGCCAGTGAACATCTCCTACGGTAAGTAACACAGACGTCAACACGGCCAGTGAACATCTCCTACGGTAAGTAACACAGACGTCAACACGGCCAGTGAACATCTCCTACGATAAGTAACACAGACATCAACACGGCCAGTGAACATCTCCTACGGTAAGTAACACAGACGACAACATGGCCAGTGAACATCTCCTACGGTAAGTAACACAGACGACAACACGGCCAGTGAACATCTCCTACGGTAAGTAACACAGACGACAACACGGCCAGTGAACATCTCCTACGGTAAGTAACACAGACGACAACACGGCCAGTGAACATCTCCTAAGGTAAGTAACACAGACGTCAACACGGCCAGTGAACATCTCCTACGGTAAGTAACACAGACGTCAACATGGCCAGTGAACATCTACGGTAAGTAACACAGACGTCAACACGGCCAGTGAACATCTCCTACGGTAAGTAGCACAGACGTCAACACGGCCAGTGAACATCTCCTACGGTAAGTAACACAGTATACGTCAACATGGCCAGTGAACATCTCCTACGGTAAGTAACACAGAAGTCAACACGGCCAGTGAACATCTCCTACGGTAAGTAACACAGTATACGTCAACATGGCCAGTGAACATCTCCTACGGTAAGTAACACAGAAGTCAACACGGCCAGTGAACATCTCCTACGGTAAGTAACACAGTATACGTCAACATGGCCAGTGAACATCTCCTACGGTAAGTAACACAGAAGTCAACACGGCCAGTGAACATCTCCTACGGTAAGTAACACAGTATACGTCAACATGGCCAGTGAACATCTCCTACGGTAAGTAACACAGACGTCAACACGGCCAGTGAACATCTCCTACGGTAAGTAACACAGAAGTCAACACGGCCAGTGAACATCTCCTACGGTAAGTAACACAGACGTCAACACGGCCAGTGAACATCTCCTAGGGTAAGTAACACAGACGTCAACACGGCCAGTGAACATCTCCTACGGTAAGTAACACAGACGTCAACATGGCCAGTGAACATCTCCTACGGTAAGTAACACAGACGGCAACATGGCCAGTGAACATCTCCTACGGTAAGTAACACAGACGTCAACACGGCCAGTGAACATCTCCTACGGTAAGTAACACAGACGTCAACACGGCCAGTGAACATCTCCTACGGTAAGTAACACAGACATCAACACGGCCAGTGAACATCTCCTACGGTAAGTAACACAAACGTCAACATGGCCAGTGAACATCTCCTACGGTAAGTAACACAGACATCAACACGACCAGTGAACATCTCCTACGGTAAGTAACACAAACGTCAACATGGCCAGTGAACATCTCCTACGGTAAGTAACACAGACGTCAACACGGCCAGTGAACATCTCCTACGGTAAGTAACACAGTATACGTCAACATGGCCAGTGAACATCTCCTATGGTAAGTAACACAGACGTCAACACGACCACTGAACATCTCCTACGGTAAGTAACACAGACGACAACACGGCCAGTGAACATCTCCTACGGTAAGTAACACAGACGTCAACACGGCCAGTGAACATCTCCTACGGTAAGTAACACAGACGTCAACACGGCCAGTGAACATCTCCTACAGTAAGTAACACAGTATACGTCAACACGGCCAGTGAACATCTCCTACGGTAAGTAACACAGACGTCAACACGACCACTGAACATCTCCTACGGTAAGTAACACAGACGACAACACGGCCAGTGAACATCTCCTACGGTAAGTAACACAGTATACGTCAACACGGCCAGTGAACATCTCCTACGGTAAGTAACACAGACGACAACACGGCCAGTGAACATCTCCTACGGTAAGTAACACAGACGTCAACACGGCCAGTGAACACCTCCTACGGTAAGTAACACAGACGGCAACATGGCCAGTGAACATCTCCTACGGTAAGTAACACAGTATACGTCAACACGGCCAGTGAACACCTCCTACAGTAAGTAACACAGACGTCAACACGGCCAGTGAACATCTCCTACGGTAAGTAACACAGTATACGTCAACACAGCCAGTGAACATCTCCTACGGTAAGTAACACAGACGTCAACATGGCCAGTGAACATCTACGGTAAGTAACACAGACGTCAACACGGCCAGTGAACATCTCCTACGGTAAGTAACACAGACGTCAACACGGCCAGTGAACATCTCCTACGGTAAGTAACACAGACATCAACATGGCCAGTGAACATCTCCTACGGTAAGTAACACAGACGACAACATGGCCAGTGAACATCTCCTACGGTAAGTAACACAGACGTCAACACGACCGCTGAACATCTCCTACGGTAAGTAACACAGACGTCAACACGGCCAGTGAACTTCTCCTACGGTAAGTAACACAGTATACGTCAACATGGCCAGTGAACATCTCCTACGGTAAGTAACACAGACGACAACATGGCCAGTGAACATCTCCTACGGTAAGTAACACAGACGACAACATGGCCAGTGAACATCTCCTACGGTAAGTAACACAGACGACAACATGGCCAGTGAACATCTCCTACGGTAAGTAACACAGACGTCAACATGGCCAGTGAACATCTCCTACGGTAAGTAACACAGACGTCAACACGACCGCTGAACATCTCCTACGGTAAGTAACACAGACGTCAACACGGCCAGTGAACTTCTCCTACGGTAAGTAACACAGTATACGTCAATATGGCCAGTGAACATCTCCTACAGTAAGTAACACAGACTTCAACACGGCCAGTGAACATCTCCTACGGTAAGTAACACAGACGTCAACACGGCCAGTGAACATCTCCTACGGTAAGTAACACAGACGTCAACACGGCCAGTGAACACCTCCTACGGTAAGTAACACAGTATACGTCAACACGGCCAGTGAACATCTCCTACGGTAAGTAACACAGACATCAACACGGCCAGTGAACATCTCCTTCAGTAAGTAACACAGTATACGTCAACACGGCCAGTGAACATCTCCTTCAGTAAGTAACACAGTATACGTCAACACGGCCAGTGAACATCTCCTCAGTAAGTAACACAGACGTCAACACGTCCAGTGAACATCTCCTACAGTAAGAAACACAGTATACGTCAACACGTCCAGTGAACATCTCCTACAGTAAGTAACACAGTATACGTCAACACGGCCAGTGAACATCTCCTCAGTAAGTAACACAGACGTCAACACGGCCAGTGAACATCTCCTACGGTAAGTAACACAGACGTCAACACGGCCAGTGAACATCTCCTACGGTAAGTAACACAGACGTCAACACGGCCAGTGAACATCTCCTACGGTAAGTAACACAGACATCAACACGGCCAGTGAACATCTCCTTCAGTAAGTAACACAGTATACGTCAACACGGCCAGTGAACATCTCCTACGGTAAGTAACACAGTATACGTCAACACGGCCAGTGAACATCTCCTACGGTAAGTAACACAGACGTCAACATGGCCAGTGAACATCTACGGTAAGTAACACAGACGTCAACACGGCCAGTGAACATCTCCTACGGTAAGTAACACAGACGTCAACACGGCCAGTGAACATCTCCTACGGTAAGTAACACAGTATTCGTCAACATGGCCAGTGAACATCTCCTACGGTAAGTAACACAGTATACGTCAACACGGCCAGTGAACATCTCCTACGGTAAGTAACACAGACGTCAACACGGCCAGTGAACATCTCCTACGGTAAGTAACACAGACGTCAACACGGCCAGTGAACATCTCCTACGGTAAGTAACACAGACATCAACACGGCCAGTGAACATCTCCTTCAGTAAGTAACACAGTATACGTCAACACGGCCAGTGAACATCTCCTACGGTAAGTAACACAGTATACGTCAACACGGCCAGTGAACATCTCCTACGGTAAGTAACACAGACGTCAACATGGCCAGTGAACATCTACGGTAAGTAACACAGACGTCAACACGGCCAGTGAACATCTCCTACGGTAAGTAACACAGACGTCAACACGGCCAGTGAACATCTCCTACGGTAAGTAACACAGACGGCAACACGGCCAGTGAACATCTCCTACGGTAAGTAACACAGACGTCAACACGGCCAGTGAACATCTCCTACGGTAAGTAACACAGACGTCAACACGGCCAGTGAACATCTCCTACGATAAGTAACACAGACATCAACACGGCCAGTGAACATCTCCTACGGTAAGTAACACAGACGACAACATGGCCAGTGAACATCTCCTACGGTAAGTAACACAGACGACAACACGGCCAGTGAACATCTCCTACGGTAAGTAACACAGACGACAACACGGCCAGTGAACATCTCCTACGGTAAGTAACACAGACGACAACACGGCCAGTGAACATCTCCTAAGGTAAGTAACACAGACGTCAACACGGCCAGTGAACATCTCCTACGGTAAGTAACACAGACGTCAACATGGCCAGTGAACATCTACGGTAAGTAACACAGACGTCAACACGGCCAGTGAACATCTCCTACGGTAAGTAGCACAGACGTCAACACGGCCAGTGAACATCTCCTACGGTAAGTAACACAGTATACGTCAACATGGCCAGTGAACATCTCCTACGGTAAGTAACACAGAAGTCAACACGGCCAGTGAACATCTCCTACGGTAAGTAACACAGTATACGTCAACATGGCCAGTGAACATCTCCTACGGTAAGTAACACAGAAGTCAACACGGCCAGTGAACATCTCCTACGGTAAGTAACACAGTATACGTCAACATGGCCAGTGAACATCTCCTACGGTAAGTAACACAGAAGTCAACACGGCCAGTGAACATCTCCTACGGTAAGTAACACAGTATACGTCAACATGGCCAGTGAACATCTCCTACGGTAAGTAACACAGACGTCAACACGGCCAGTGAACATCTCCTACGGTAAGTAACACAGAAGTCAACACGGCCAGTGAACATCTCCTACGGTAAGTAACACAGACGTCAATACGGCCAGTGAACATCTCCTAGGGTAAGTAACACAGACGTCAACACGGCCAGTGAACATCTCCTACGGTAAGTAACACAGACGTCAACATGGCCAGTGAACATCTCCTACGGTAAGTAACACAGACGGCAACATGGCCAGTGAACATCTCCTACGGTAAGTAACACAGACGTCAACACGGCCAGTGAACATCTCCTACGGTAAGTAACACAGACGTCAACACGGCCAGTGAACATCTCCTACGGTAAGTAACACAGACATCAACACGGCCAGTGAACATCTCCTACGGTAAGTAACACAAACGTCAACATGGCCAGTGAACATCTCCTACGGTAAGTAACACAGACATCAACACGACCAGTGAACATCTCCTACGGTAAGTAACACAAACGTCAACATGGCCAGTGAACATCTCCTACGGTAAGTAACACAGACGTCAACACGGCCAGTGAACATCTCCTACGGTAAGTAACACAGTATACGTCAACATGGCCAGTGAACATCTCCTATGGTAAGTAACACAGACGTCAACACGACCACTGAACATCTCCTACGGTAAGTAACACAGACGACAACACGGCCAGTGAACATCTCCTACGGTAAGTAACACAGACGTCAACACGGCCAGTGAACATCTCCTACGGTAAGTAACACAGACGTCAACACGGCCAGTGAACATCTCCTACAGTAAGTAACACAGTATACGTCAACACGGCCAGTGAACATCTCCTACGGTAAGTAACACAGACGTCAACACGACCACTGAACATCTCCTACGGTAAGTAACACAGACGACAACACGGCCAGTGAACATCTCCTACGGTAAGTAACACAGTATACGTCAACACGGCCAGTGAACATCTCCTACGGTAAGTAACACAGACGACAACACGGCCAGTGAACATCTCCTACGGTAAGTAACACAGACGTCAACACGGCCAGTGAACACCTCCTACGGTAAGTAACACAGACGGCAACATGGCCAGTGAACATCTCCTACGGTAAGTAACACAGTATACGTCAACACGGCCAGTGAACACCTCCTACAGTAAGTAACACAGACGTCAACACGGCCAGTGAACATCTCCTACGGTAAGTAACACAGTATACGTCAACACAGCCAGTGAACATCTCCTACGGTAAGTAACACAGACGTCAACATGGCCAGTGAACATCTACGGTAAGTAACACAGACGTCAACACGGCCAGTGAACATCTCCTACGGTAAGTAACACAGACGTCAACACGGCCAGTGAACATCTCCTACGGTAAGTAACACAGACATCAACATGGCCAGTGAACATCTCCTACGGTAAGTAACACAGACGACAACATGGCCAGTGAACATCTCCTACGGTAAGTAACACAGACGTCAACACGACCGCTGAACATCTCCTACGGTAAGTAACACAGACGTCAACACGGCCAGTGAACTTCTCCTACGGTAAGTAACACAGTATACGTCAACATGGCCAGTGAACATCTCCTACGGTAAGTAACACAGACGACAACATGGCCAGTGAACATCTCCTACGGTAAGTAACACAGACGACAACATGGCCAGTGAACATCTCCTACGGTAAGTAACACAGACGACAACATGGCCAGTGAACATCTCCTACGGTAAGTAACACAGACGTCAACATGGCCAGTGAACATCTCCTACGGTAAGTAACACAGACGTCAACACGACCGCTGAACATCTCCTACGGTAAGTAACACAGACGTCAACACGGCCAGTGAACTTCTCCTACGGTAAGTAACACAGTATACGTCAATATGGCCAGTGAACATCTCCTACAGTAAGTAACACAGACTTCAACACGGCCAGTGAACATCTCCTACGGTAAGTAACACAGACGTCAACACGGCCAGTGAACATCTCCTACGGTAAGTAACACAGACGTCAACACGGCCAGTGAACACCTCCTACGGTAAGTAACACAGTATACGTCAACACGGCCAGTGAACATCTCCTACGGTAAGTAACACAGACATCAACACGGCCAGTGAACATCTCCTTCAGTAAGTAACACAGTATACGTCAACACGGCCAGTGAACATCTCCTTCAGTAAGTAACACAGTATACGTCAACACGGCCAGTGAACATCTCCTCAGTAAGTAACACAGACGTCAACACGTCCAGTGAACATCTCCTACAGTAAGAAACACAGTATACGTCAACACGTCCAGTGAACATCTCCTACAGTAAGTAACACAGTATACGTCAACACGGCCAGTGAACATCTCCTCAGTAAGTAACACAGACGTCAACACGGCCAGTGAACATCTCCTACGGTAAGTAACACAGACGTCAACACGGCCAGTGAACATCTCCTACGGTAAGTAACACAGACGTCAACACGGCCAGTGAACATCTCCTACGGTAAGTAACACAGACATCAACACGGCCAGTGAACATCTCCTTCAGTAAGTAACACAGTATACGTCAACACGGCCAGTGAACACCTCCTACAGTAAGTAACACAGACGTCAACACGGCCAGTGAACATCTCCTACGGTAAGTAACACAGTATACGTCAACACGGCCAGTGAACATCTCCTACGGTAAGTAACATAGACGTCAACACGGCCAGTGAACATCTCCTACGGTAAGTAACACAGACGTCAACATGGCCAGTGAACATCTCCTACGGTAAGTAACACAGTATACGTCAACACGGCCAGTGAACACCTCCTACGGTAAGTAACACAGACGTCAACACGGCCAGTGAACATCTCCTACGGTAAGTAACACAGACGTCAACACGGCCAGTGAACACCTCCTACGGTAAGTAACACAGACGTCAACACGGCCAGTGAACATCTCCTACGGTAAGTAACACAGACGGCAACATGGCCAGTGAACATCTCCTACGGTAAGTAACACAGACGTCAACACGGCCAGTGAACATCTCCTACGGTAAGTAACACAGACGTCAACACGGCCAGTGAACATCTCCTACGGTAAGTAACACAGACGGCAACACGGCCAGTGAACATCTTTTACGGTAAGTAACACAGTATACGTCAACACGGCCAGTGAACATCTCCTACGGTAAGTAACACAGACGTCAACATGGCCAGTGAACATCTACGGTAAGTAACACAGACGTCAACACGGCCAGTGAACATCTCCTACGGTAAGTAACACAGACGTCAACACGGCCAGTGAACATCTCCTACGGTAAGTAACACAGTATTCGTCAACATGGCCAGTGAACATCTCCTACGGTAAGTAACACAGAAGTCAACACGGCCAGTGAACATCTCCTACGGTAAGTAACACAGTATACGTCAACATGGCCAGTGAACATCTCCTACGGTAAGTAACACAGAAGTCAACACGGCCAGTGAACATCTCCTACGGTAAGTAACTCAGTATACGTCAACATGGCCAGTGAACATCTCCTACGGTAAGTAACACAGAAGTCAACACGGCCAGTGAACATCTCCTACGGTAAGTAACACAGTATACGTCAACATGGCCAGTGAACATCTCCTACGGTAAGTAACACAGACGTCAACACGGCCAGTGAACATCTCCTAGGGTAAGTAACACAGACGTCAACACAGCCAGTGAACATCTCCTACGGTAAGTAACACAGACGTCAACATGGCCAGTGAACATCTCCTACGGTAAGTAACACAGACGGCAACATGGCCAGTGAACATCTCCTACGGTAAGTAACACAGACGTCAACACGGCCAGTGAACATCTCCTACGGTAAGTAACACAGACGTCAACACGGCCAGTGAACATCTCCTACGGTAAGTAACACAGACATCAACACGGCCAGTGAACATCTCCTACGGTAAGTAACACAAACGTCAACATGGCCAGTGAACATCTCCTACGGTAAGTAACACAGACATCAACACGACCAGTGAACATCTCCTACGGTAAGTAACACAAACGTCAACATGGCCAGTGAACATCTCCTACGGTAAGTAACACAGACGTCAACATGGCCAGTGAACATCTCCTACGGTAAGTAACACAGACGTCAACACGGCCAGTGAACATCTCCTACGGTAAGTAACACAGTATACGTCAACATGGCATGTGAACATCTCCTATGGTAAGTAACACAGACGTCAACACGACCACTGAACATCTCCTACGGTAAGTAACACAGACGACAACACGGCCAGTGAACATCTCCTACGGTAAGTAACACAGACGTCAACACGGCCAGTGAACATCTCCTACGGTAAGTAACACAGACGTCAACACGGCCAGTGAACATCTCCTACAGTAAGTAACACAGTATACGTCAACACGGCCAGTGAACATCTCCTACGGTAAGTAACACAGACGTCAACACGACCACTGAACATCTCCTACGGTAAGTAACACAGACGACAACACGGCCAGTGAACATCTCCTACGGTAAGTAACACAGTATACGTCAACACGGCCAGTGAACATCTCCTACGGTAAGTAACACAGACGACAACACGGCCAGTGAACATCTCCTACGGTAAGTAACACAGACGTCAACACGGCCAGTGAACACCTCCTACGGTAAGTAACACAGACGGCAACATGGCCAGTGAACATCTCCTACGGTAAGTAACACAGTATACGTCAACACGGCCAGTGAACACCTCCTACAGTAAGTAACACAGACGTCAACACGGCCAGTGAACATCTCCTACGGTAAGTAACACAGTATACGTCAACACAGCCAGTGAACATCTCCTACGGTAAGTAACACAGACGTCAACATGGCCAGTGAACATCTACGGTAAGTAACACAGACGTCAACACGGCCAGTGAACATCTCCTACGGTAAGTAACACAGACGTCAACACGGCCAGTGAACATCTCCTACGGTAAGTAACACAGACATCAACATGGCCAGTGAACATCTCCTACGGTAAGTAACACAGACGACAACATGGCCAGTGAACATCTCCTACGGTAAGTAACACAGACGTCAACACGACCGCTGAACATCTCCTACGGTAAGTAACACAGACGTCAACACGGCCAGTGAACTTCTCCTACGGTAAGTAACACAGTATACGTCAACATGGCCAGTGAACATCTCCTACGGTAAGTAACACAGACGACAACATGGCCAGTGAACATCTCCTACGGTAAGTAACACAGACGACAACATGGCCAGTGAACATCTCCTACGGTAAGTAACACAGACGACAACATGGCCAGTGAACATCTCCTACGGTAAGTAACACAGACGTCAACATGGCCAGTGAACATCTCCTACGGTAAGTAACACAGACGTCAACACGACCGCTGAACATCTCCTACGGTAAGTAACACAGACGTCAACACGGCCAGTGAACTTCTCCTACGGTAAGTAACACAGTATACGTCAATATGGCCAGTGAACATCTCCTACAGTAAGTAACACAGACTTCAACACGGCCAGTGAACATCTCCTACGGTAAGTAACACAGACGTCAACACGGCCAGTGAACATCTCCTACGGTAAGTAATACAGACGTCAACACGGCCAGTGAACACCTCCTACGGTAAGTAACACAGTATACGTCAACACGGCCAGTGAACATCTCCTACGGTAAGTAACACAGACATCAACACGGCCAGTGAACATCTCCTTCAGTAAGTAACACAGTATACGTCAACACGGCCAGTGAACATCTCCTTCAGTAAGTAACACAGTATACGTCAACACGGCCAGTGAACATCTCCTCAGTAAGTAACACAGACGTCAACACGTCCAGTGAACATCTCCTACAGTAAGAAACACAGTATACGTCAACACGTCCAGTGAACATCTCCTACAGTAAGTAACACAGTATACGTCAACACGGCCAGTGAACATCTCCTCAGTAAGTAACACAGACGTCAACACGGCCAGTGAACATCTCCTACGGTAAGTAACACAGACGTCAACACGGCCAGTGAACATCTCCTACGGTAAGTAACACAGACGTCAACACGGCCAGTGAACATCTCCTACGGTAAGTAACACAGACATCAACACGGCCAGTGAACATCTCCTTCAGTAAGTAACACAGTATACGTCAACACGGCCAGTGAACATCTCCTTCAGTAAGTAACACAGTATACGTCAACACGGCCAGTGAACATCTCCTCAGTAAGTAACACAGACGTCAACACGTCCAGTGAACATCTCCTACAGTAAGAAACACAGTATAGGTCAACACGTCCAGTGAACATCTCCTACAGTAAGTAACACAGTATACGTCAACACGGCCAGTGAACATCTCCTCAGTAAGTAACACAGACGTCAACACGGCCAGTGAACATCTCCTACGGTAAGTAACACAGTATACGTCAACACGGCCAGTGAACATCTCCTCAGTAAGTGACACAGTATACGTCAACACGGCCAGTGAACATCTCCTACGGTAAGTAACACAGTATACGTCAACACGGCCAGTGAACATCTCCTACGGTAAGTAACACAGTATACGTCAACACAGCCAGTGAACATCTCCTCAGTAAGTAACACAGTACAAGTCAACACGGCCAGTGAACATCTCCTACGGTAAGTAACACAGACATCAACACGGCCAGTGAACATCTCCTTCAGTAAGTGACACAGACGGCAACATGGCCAGTGAACACCTCCTACAGTAAGTAACACAGTATACGTCAACACGGCCAGTGAACATCTCCTACGGTAAGTAACACATTATACGTCAACACGGCCAGTGAACATCTCCTACGGTAAGTAACACAGTATACGTCAACACAGCCAGTGAACATCTCCTCAGTAAGTAACACAGTACAAGTCAACACGGCCAGTGAACATCTCCTACGGTAAGTAACACAGACGTCAACACGGCCAGTGAACATCTCCTTCAGTAAGTAACACAGACGGCAACATGGCCAGTGAACACCTCCTACAGTAAGTAACACAGACGTCAACACGGCCAGTGAACACCTCCTACAGTAAGTAACACAGACGTCAACACGGCCAGTGAACACCTCCTACAGTAAGTAACACAGACGTCAACACGGCCAGTGAAAATCTCCTTCAGTAAGTAACACAGACGGCAACATGGCCAGTGAAAACCTCCTACAGTAAGTAACACAGACGTCAACACGGCCAGTGAACACCTCCTACAGTAAGTAACACAGACGTCAACACGGCCAGTGAACACCTCCTACAGTAAGTAACACAGACGTCAACACGGCCAGTGAACATCTCCTACAGTAAGTAACACAGACGTCAACACGGCCAGTGAACATCTCCTTCAGTAAGTAACACAGACGGCAACATGGCCAGTGAACACCTCCTACAGTAAGTAACACAGTATACGTCAACACGGCCAGTGAACATCTCCTACGGTAAGTAACACATTATACGTCAACACGGCCAGTGAACATCTCCTACGGTAAGTAACACAGTATACGTCAACACAGCCAGTGAACATCTCCTCAGTAAGTAACACAGTACAAGTCAACACGGCCAGTGAACATCTCCTACGGTAAGTAACACAGACGTCAACACGGCCAGTGAACATCTCCTTCAGTAAGTAACACAGACGGCAACATGGCCAGTGAACACCTCCTACAGTAAGTAACACAGACGTCAACACGGCCAGTGAACACCTCCTACAGTAAGTAACACAGACGTCAACACGGCCAGTGAACACCTCCTACAGTAAGTAACACAGACGTCAACACGGCCAGTGAAAATCTCCTTCAGTAAGTAACACAGACGGCAACATGGCCAGTGAAAACCTCCTACAGTAAGTAACACAGACGTCAACACGGCCAGTGAACACCTCCTACAGTAAGTAACACAGACGTCAACACGGCCAGTGAACACCTCCTACAGTAAGTAACACAGACGTCAACACGGCCAGTGAACATCTCCTACAGTAAGTAACACAGACGTCAACACGGCCAGTGAACATCTCCTAGCTTCAGTAAGTAACACAGACGTCAACATGGCCAGTGAACACCTCCTACGGTAAGTAACACAGACGTCAACACGGCCAGTGAACACCTCCTACAGTAAGTAACACAGACGTCAACACGGCCAGTGAACACCTCCTACAGTAAGTAACACAGACGTCAACACGGCCAGTGAAAATCTCCTTCAGTAAGTAACACAGACGGCAACATGGCCAGTGAAAACCTCCTACAGTAAGTAACACAGACGTCAACACGGCCAGTGAACACCTCCTACAGTAAGTAACACAGACGTCAACACGGCCAGTGAACACCTCCTACAGTAAGTAACACAGACGTCAACACGGCCAGTGAACATCTCCTACAGTAAGTAACACAGACGTCAACACGGCCAGTGAACATCTCCTAGCTTCAGTAAGTAACACAGACGTCAACATGGCCAGTGAACACCTCCTACGGTAAGTAACACAGTATACGTCAACACGGCCAGTGAACATCTCCTACGGTAAGTTACAGAGTAGACATCAACAAGGCCATTGAACTTCTTCTGTTAGTTACAGAGTAGAGGTCAAAATGGCTACTGAACATTTGTGTGTGTTTTTAGCCCACCATCGTCAGATTGTGGGCTATTCAAATTACCCTGCGTTCATTCATGGCCTGTCCTTCCTTAGTACTTAGTTGCGCATGGTACATTTTCGCACGGATATGATAAATATTATGGCCGACAGATGTCCTTTTGAATTTTGACAGTAACAGTTTGTGACAGTTTTTTTTTTACTATCTAGTACATGATAAAACATTCTCATAGGATATTTCATGTTGTGCATGATCCCATTTCTGGACTGATCCGTGAAGAAATAAAATAATGCAGAGATGTATTCATCTTGTATTTTGACTATAAAAGTGTATTATAGTTATTTTTATGCCCCTGCCATTAAATGGGGGGGGGGGGGCATATAGTGTTACCCATGCCATGTCCGTCCTGTCCCATGGTAATGTAACCAGCTTAATATGTAAATAACTACTGATCTGATTGTTATCAGACTTGGCATACGCATGAAGAACTAATTTCACATGGGGAAGGGGGCATTTATATCTCGCAGACATTTCTAGTTTGCAAACAACCAGATGGATCTTTCTTAAAATGCATATGTCTTCCTGGTCCTTTAAAGTTGTACTTTTTGAATTGTTGACAGTTGACCATCTTTCAACTAAAATCAATTTTCAAGAGAAATTCACAAATTTCATTTTAGCTCAGATTCAATACAAGAATGGAAAAGATAAAACTGCGATGGTGGGCGCCACAATCCCTTTGGGATCTCTTATCTGATCCGTTTACTACTGATCTGTTTACTAGGAGGACGGCTGGACTGACCGCCACTCGTGCCAAGAACATTGTGGAGTGGAGAGAAAAGAACGGTGCGTTCATCAACAGGGACCAGATCAGGCACGTAAAGGGTGTTGGGGCCAAGTCTTATGAACAGTGTGCTGGCTTTATCAGAGTCCACAACGCCAGTGCAGCCAGCTCAACTACTGAGTAAGTAACTACAATCCTGCCAGTATCTTGTTACCTGTTGTCAATACTAATAGTCTCATTACATGATATCAAACTTCCCGAAAAACAAGGCACATAATGTTCAGGAATATCAACTTTAATACAGGATAGGTTTTGAAAAGTCAGAATTTAAATTTGCAAGTAACAGGGTTTGACTGGTTCAATATTGTAGAGAGTAGAAGTGATTTAGGGTAATATACTTGTAGAGTAAAAGAAGAAGAACCTGAGGCGTCAACATCAGGAGGTCGGAAAAGGAAAGCAACAACAAAGGTCACTAAAGCCAAGAAAGCCAAGATGTCTGACCAACCTAACCCACTGGATATGACCTCCATCCACCCAGAAAGTTACCCACAAGCTCAACAGTGAGTTATATAAACTCCAAATCAACCTTTACATATAAAACAAGGTCCTCCATATCTGCTCTATTAAAACTTTATTCTGTTTCTGACTGAAGTTTAAGCGTATACATGTTGATGTCTGGAGTGGGTTTTAAGAAATGCTCCTATGTAGCACTGACTAGTGAAGCAAGAATTTGTATTCTTCCTGATTATTGTTAGATTTACAAACATTTAAATTATCTATTCATTGGTTATTTCTGTGTCATTTAGACTACTGGAGAGAATTGGGGTTGATTCCTCAAAAGTAGGACATGCCAACTTCATTCGACAAGTTCAGGACTTCATGAGGAAGACAAGTAAGTTCCATGTTAATAGCTCTATCATGAGGAAGACAAGTAAGTTCCATGTTAATAGCTCTATCATGAGGAAGACAAGTAAGTTCCATGTCAATAGCTCTAGCTCTATCATGAGGAAGACAAGTAAGTTCCATGTTAATAGATCTATCATGAGGAAGACAAGTAAGTTCCATGTTAATAGCTCTAGCTCTATCATGAGGAAGACAAGTAAGTTCCATGTCAATAGCTCTAGCTCTATCATGAGGAAGACAAGTAAGTTCCATGTCAATAGCTCTATCATGAGGAAGACAAGTAAGTTCCATGTTAATAGATCTATCACGAGGAAGACAAGTAAGTTCCATGTTAATAGATCTATCATGAGGAAGACAAGTAAGTTCAATGTTAATAGCTCTATCATGAGGAAGACAAGTAAGTTCCATGTTAACAGATCTATCATGAGGAAGACAAGTAAGTTCCATGTTAACAGATCTATCATGAGGAAGACAAGTAAGTTCCATGTTAATAGCTCTATCATGAGGAAGACAAGTAAGTTCAATGTTAATAGCTCTATCATGAGGAAGACAAGTAAGTTCCATGTTAATAGCTCTATCATGAGGAAGACAAGTAAGTTCCATGTTAATAGCTCTATCATGAGGAAGACAAGTAAGTTCCATGTTAATAGCTCTATCATGAGGAAGACAAGTAAGTTCAATGTTAATAGCTCTATCATGAGGAAGACAAGTAAGTTCCATGTTAATAGCTCTATCATGAGGAAGACAAGTAAGTTCCATGTCAATAGATCTATCATGAGGAAGACAAGTAAGTTCCATGTTAATAGCTCTATCATGAGGAAGACAAGTAAGTTCCATGTTAATAGCTCTATCATGAGGAAGACAAGTAAGTTCCATGTTAATAGCTCTATCATGAGGAAGACAAGTAAGTTCCATGTTAATAGCTCTATCATGAGGAAGACAAGTAAGTTCAATGTTAATAGCTCTATCATGAGGAAGACAAGTAAGTTCCATGTTAATAGCTCTATCATGAGGAAGACAAGTAAGTTCCATGTTAATAGCTCTAGCTCTATCATGAGGAAGACAAGTAAGTTCCATGTTAATAGCTCTATCATGAGGAAGACAAGTAAGTTCCATGTTAATAGCTCTAGCTCTATCATGAGGAAGACAAGTAAGTTCCATGTTAATAGCTCTATCATGAGGAAGTCAAGTAAGTTCAATGTTAATAGCTCTATCATGAGGAAGACAAGTAAGTTCCATGTTAATAGCTCTATCATGAGGAAGTCAAGTAAGTTCCATGTTAATAGCTCTATCATGAGGAAGACAAGTAAGTTCCATGTTAATAGCTCTAGCTCTATCATGAGGAAGACAAGTAAGTTCCATGTTAATAGCTCTATCATGAGGAAGTCAAGTAAGTTCCATGTTAATAGCTCTAGCTCTATCATGAGGAAGACAAGTAAGTTCCATGTTCATAGCTCTATCATGAGGAAGACAAGTAAGTTCCATGTTAATAGCTCTATCATGAGGAAGACAAGTAAGTTCCATGTTAATAGCTCTAGCTCTATCATGAGGAAGACAAGTAAGTTCCATGTTAATAGCTCTAGCTCTATCATGAGGAAGACAAGTAAGTTCAATGTTAATAGATCTATCATGAGGAAGACAAGTAAGTTCCATGTTAATAGCTCTAGCTCTATCATGAGGAAGACAAGTAAGTTCCATGTTAATAGCTCTAGCTCTATCATGAGGAAGACAAGTAAGTTCCATGTTAATAGCTCTAGCTCTATCATGAGGAAGACAAGTAAGTTCCATGTTAATAGATCTATCATGAGGAAGACAAGTAAGTTCCATGTTAATAGCTCTATCATGAGGAAGACAAGTAAGTTCCATGTTAATAGCTCTATCATGAGGAAGACAAGTAAGTTCCATGTTAATAGCTCTATCATGAGGAAGACAAGTAAGTTCCATGTTAATAGCTCTATCATGAGGAAGACAAGTAAGTTCCATGTTAATAGCTCTAGCTCTATCATGAGGAAGACAAGTAAGTTCCATGTCAATAGATCTATCATGAGGAAGACAAGTAAGTTCCATGTTAATAGCTCTATCATGAGGAAGACAAGTAAGTTCCATGTTAATAGCTCTAGATCTATCATGAGGAAGACAAGTAAGTTCCATGTTAATAGCTCTAGCTCCATGTATTCTGTAACAAATTAACTCCTGATAGATCAAACGAAATTGAATAAATCATGATCTAATTACACAAAACAATGGCAGCTAAAAAAAGAGTAGTTAGAACCATCGGAGTCAACATCGATAGCCATCAAGTCGCTGATATAAAACCAAAACCCTTTATGTTATATTTGTTAACATTTTCTTCAGGTTGGAAAATATGATTTATGTAAAGATTATTTTACATAACCAATTAATATTTTTGTTTTTATGTATTTTCAAAATTATCATACTTAGCTTCAGTTAATATTTACAAACTATTGTCAAGTTCATTTGCAAACCAGAGGCAAAAAGCAGCAGATGTTGGAGCATGAGATTGGCTTCATGAATACCAGCCCTGGTCTATTATATGTGGAAGTTATAAAAATTGTCTATTGAAATCAGGGATTGCTGGCTGGATCACAATTACATATCAAAGTGTTATAACACTTCTCAGTTCTGTGAGTAATAGGAAGGTAACATTCCGCCCTCCATGTATTATATTAGGGACAACTTAGACGTCATGTATATACTGACATTTGTTTATCTACAGTAGATGTAGTTCGTATTTATATGCAATTTTTTATATTATCACATTAGCTTAGATTGTAATAACTTCTTTATTTATGCAGTGTAAGTATCAAATTATTATCTACATGTTGTGAAGCGCTTTAGAATAATTTTACAATTTATATAGAGCGCTATATAAATGTTGTATATTATCATTATATTATTATTATGTACTTTTAGGATATTTTACAATGATGACAACATACATCATCACTTCAAGAATACTACCCGTTATTCCATAACTCAAGGCTTTCAATGTTATAATAGATAAGTCGGGGAGTTTGGTGAGGCGAGGGTTGCTTCACTTGATAGCCAACTTGATAAATGTTTGCGTAATTTCTCTATTCTCCTGTGTGTCTGAACAATCCAATGTATGTGCAAGGAGGGTTTGCACTACCACTGGACAGAAAGTTATTGTTTTTATTTGAATTGACTGAAGGTTTACTGTAAGTGAATGAAAGAGATTCTGCAAACCCAGTTCAATTAGAAATAGTCATTTAAGTATTCTGTTTCGTCTAAAATGTCCACTTCCTGTAGATGTTCATTGCTTGGTGTTGTTATAGGTGTAACCAAGCTGGCGGAGGAGTTCTCTGTAGGCGAGCCCACCATGGATCTCATTGTCGGAGCCTTACAACAGCCCCTTAACTACGACTTCAGGGAAGGTGAGAAAACATCAAATAACAAAATAGCTTAATTACGGTTAATTATTGTAGTAACAGACAAATTTCATGTTAAAATCATTTTAAGAAATTTGAATAATAGGTCAAGTTTTTTCTTCCCATAGCTAAGAGTTATTTTGTGAAAATGTTGGTCAACATTGTATTGAAAAAATACAATCATGAGACCTGCCATGATAGTTTTCTTTCTCTATTTATTTTATATTTATACAATACATAAGAGAAAATTGTTATTGACGGAAAATATATTTCTTTTGTTCTTCAGGATTCGAAAAGCCTTTGTTTCGGTCAGGAACACGTGGATTTGATGAACTCAAAGTTGGGGAAACTCTCACAGGAAAAGTGGAGAATGTGACTCACTTTGGGGCTTTTGTTGATGTGGGGGTGGGGGAGTCAGGACTTCTCCACAACAGTGGTATGAAAGGACAGAAGATACAGCTAGGCAACCGACTGGAGGTGAAAGTCCTCTCACTGGACAAGGCGCGCAAACGATTCGGACTAGAATTCGTCAAGTTTGGTTAGCCTCGTTTTGAGGTCTATGCTAAGTGTTTTTTATTGAAACCATGACTAATGTAAGTTTTACATGTACAGTCAGAGGTACTGAGGACTGATGGGCGTGGCAATGGTATTGTAAAGTTTTACATGTACAGTCAGAGGGACCAAGGACTTATGGGCGAGGCAATGAATAATGTACAAATTAATACAATCAGGTTGGTAATTGTTTAAATGAGAATATATGAGATTGTAATGAATTCGTAGAAGAGTGAGAGAAATTGAAATGAAATCGTCATGTTATTGTATCTTTCAAAATATTTGAACTTTCTTTGAATTTTTATTTTTTTTTCTAAATATTGTTCTGCTGTAAAACAATAACATGCGTCATATTTTTCAATATGTTTGTTGTCTCACTTGTTCGCTGTTTATTTAGAAAAAATGTAAATATTTGTTATTTCTTACAAAATAAATTGTTTGATTTGATTTGACTAAAATTTGATGTCTATCACAATTCCAAATTAATATTATAGTGGCAATTGGTATGACTAATGTAGACCACAGGTTTAAATACTAAATGAAAGTCATAGCCATTAGCTGGACTACACGTACACTTAAGTATAATAGTATAAAACCAATGTTGCTATCTTTTGAGAACAGCCATTTCTTTGTCATACATATAGAATACAAATAAACTGGGACTTGATTCTGAAATGCTGAAAACAACTTGCTGAGCCACAGTGAGCCAAGTCAGCTGTTGGAAAATGTTGATGTATTCTGATATTTTACTCACTGGGCAGGTTGTATGGGATAAATAGATATATTGTAGTAGGTCTAAAGATGGGGTATGTGTAATAACATTCTGATATAAAGTTTTTTATAACATGTACAGAGACCACCTCCAATGTATGACAGAAAATCCTGCCAGTAGTTCATTTTAGCAGGTGCTTTCTAAGTAAAGGCTTCATGAAGATGATCATCATTGTGATGGGGAGTGGGTAAAAGTGGTCTTTCACCCGAGATATTTGTAATGGTTGGTGCTTTAATAATCAATACATGAATATGTGAAAAGTGAATTATGAATTTTTTTTATTATTATTTTTGCATTTTTTTTATATATTAAATTTTGTTTTGAAAATGTTTTAACTACAGTGTGTTTTTGGAACCAATTTCCAAAATTGAAATGAATAAACTATACTATTATGTGTTTATTGAACCTTTTTCCATAACTGACATAAATAAACTGTATTTTCTAATTCCAGAATTTTGTTTGAATCTGTTTACCATTGATCTAGTACGACTTGGTCTACCTTTGTGACCGTTCCTGTTCCACTAATCAGTCCCCGATACAGGATGAACAGTGGGTTCTCAACCAAGGAGGACACCTTCCTACAATAATAATAATAATCCAACGCAGCGTTAAGTTAATGCTTTAATACCTTCCTGGTCAACAATAAATGGCACCTTCAACATCGGTAAATGTGGAGCGAAAATCACTTCAAAATGTCTGAGACAAGTCTGAAAACCACCAATTACAGCAGCATTAACAACCTGCTTCGGCACGGAGATTTGATGGTTAGTTCTCGATAACATGATACGACAAGTCACTTGATTTGCCCAAGTCAAGCCAAGAGCCGGGACTTGTTTTCTTGTTTCCTCCGTCTTCATCGAGTCTGTAACCTACAAGAGAAAAGAAAAAGTTCTGAAGTTTATAATTTACGTACTTTATAAAATTGCTGTTAAATTAGAATGCAACTAGTGCAGGGCATGATATTTTCTATACATTAAATGTTTTAATTATCAGGCTTTAATGCCCAAGGCCATTTATAGAATATAATGATAAAAAACATTTTATTTACATCAGTTGCAATAAAGTACCAAATTCATATCTGTCCATATCAAAAGTCTAAATACGGACACAACAACCTGTAAAATGTACATTAAATACAGACACAACAACCTGTACAATGTACACTAAATACGGACACAACAACCTGTACAATGTACATTAAATACAGACACAACAACCTGTACAATGTACACTAAATACGGACACAACAACCTGTAAAATGTACACTAAATACGGACACAACAACCTGTAAAATGTACATTAAATACGGGCACAACAACCTGTAAAATGTACATTAAATACGGACACAACAACCTGTACAATGTACATTAAATACGGACACAACAACCTGTAAAATGTACATTAAATACGGACACAACAACCTGTACAATGTACACTAAATACGGACACAACAACCTGTAAAATGTACATTAAATACGGACACAACAACCTGTACAATGTACATTAAATACGGACACAACAACCTGTACAATGTACATAAATACGGACACAACAACCTGTAAAATGTACACTAAATACGGACACAACAACCTGTAAAATGTACACTAAATACGGACACAACAACCTGTACAATGTACATTAAATACGGACACAACAACCTGTACAATGTACATTAAATACGAACACAACAACCTGTACAATGTACATAAATACGGACACAACAACCTGTAAAATGTACATTAAATACGGACACAACAACCTGTACAATGTACATAAATACGGACACAACAACCTGTAAAATGTACATTAAATACGGACACAACAACCTGTACAATGTACATAAATACGGACACAACAACCTGTAAAATGTACATTAAATACGGACACAACAACCTGTACAATGTACATTAAATACGGACACAACAACTTGTAAAATGTACATTAAATACGGACACAACAACCTGTAAAATGTACATTAAATACGGACACAACAACCTGTAAAATGTACATTAAATATGGACACAACAACCTGTAAAATGTACATTAAATACGGACACAACAACCTGTAAAATGTACATTAAATATGGACACAACAACTTGTAAAATGTACATTAAATACGGACACAACAACCTGTAAAATGTACATTAAATACGGACACAACAACCTGTAAAATGTACATTAAATACGGACACAACAACCTGTAAAATGTACATTAAATACGGACACAACAACCTGTAAAATGTACATTAAATACGGGCACAACAACCTGTAAAATGTACATTAAATACGGACACAACAACTTGTAAAATGTACATTAAATACGGACACAACAACCTGTAAAATGTACATTAAATACGGACACAACAACCTGTAAAATGTACATTAAATATGGACACAACAACCTGTAAAATGTACATTAAATACGGACACAACAACCTGTAAAATGTACATTAGATATGGACACAACAACTTGTAAAATGTACATTAAATACGGACACAACAACCTGTAAAATGTACATTAAATACGGACACAACAACCTGTAAAATGTACATTAAATACGGACTCTACAACCTGTAAAATGTACATAAATACGGACACAACAACCTGCAAAATGTACATTAAATACGGGCACAACAACCTGTAAAATGTACATTAAATACGGACACAACAACCTGTAAAATGTACATAAATACGGACACAACAACCTGTAAAATGTACATTAAATACGGACTCTACAACCTGTAAAATGTACATAAATACGGACACAACAACCTGTAAAATGTACATAAATACGGACACAACAACCTGCAAAATGTACATTAAATACGGGCACAACAACCTATAAAATGTACATTAAATACGGGCACAACAACCTGTAAAATGTACATTAAATACGGGCACAACAAGCTGTACAATGTACATTAAATACGGACACAACAACCTGTAAGATGTACATTAAATACGGACACAACAACCTGTAAGATGTACATTAAATACGGACACAACAACCTGTAAAATGTACATTAAATACGGACACAACAACCTGCAAAATGTACACTAAATACGGACACAACAACCTGTAAAATGTACACTAAATACGGACACAACAACCTGTAAAATGTACATTAAATACGGACACAACAACCTGTACAATGTACATTAAATACGGACACAACAACCTGTACAATGTACATAAATACGGACACAACAACCTGTAAAATGTACACTAAATACGGACACAACAACCTGTAAAATGTACACTAAATACGGACACAACAACCTGTACAATGTACATTAAATACGGACACAACAACCTGTACAATGTACATTAAATACGAACACAACAACCTGTACAATGTACATTAAATACGGACACAACAACCTGTACAATGTACATAAATACGGACACAACAACCTGTAAAATGTACATTAAATACGGACACAACAACCTGTACAATGTACATTAAATACGGACACAACAACTTGTAAAATGTACATTAAATACGGACACAACAACCTGTAAAATGTACATTAAATACGGACACAACAACCTGTAAAATGTACATTAAATATGGACACAACAACCTGTAAAATGTACATTAAATACGGACACAACAACCTGTAAAATGTACATTAAATATGGACACAACAACTTGTAAAATGTACATTAAATACGGACACAACAACCTGTAAAATGTACATTAAATACGGACACAACAACCTGTAAAATGTACATTAAATACGGACACAACAACCTGTAAAATGTACATTAAATACGGACACAACAACCTGTAAAATGTACATTAAATACGGGCACAACAACCTGTAAAATGTACATTAAATACGGACACAACAACTTGTAAAATGTACATTAAATACGGACACAACAACCTGTAAAATGTACATTAAATACGGACACAACAACCTGTAAAATGTACATTAAATATGGACACAACAACCTGTAAAATGTACATTAAATACGGACACAACAACCTGTAAAATGTACATTAGATATGGACACAACAACTTGTAAAATGTACATTAAATACGGACACAACAACCTGTAAAATGTACATTAAATACGGACACAACAACCTGTAAAATGTACATTAAATACGGACTCTACAACCTGTAAAATGTACATAAATACGGACACAACAACCTGTAAAATGTACATAAATACGGACACAACAACCTGTAAAATGTACATTAAATACGGACTCTACAACCTGTAAAATGTACATAAATACGGACACAACAACCTGTAAAATGTACATAAATACGGACACAACAACCTGCAAAATGTACATTAAATACGGGCACAACAACCTATAAAATGTACATTAAATACGGGCACAACAACCTGTAAAATGTACATTAAATACGGGCACAACAAGCTGTACAATGTACATTAAATACGGACACAACAACCTGTAAGATGTACATTAAATACGGACACAACAACCTGTAAAATGTACATTAAATACGGACACAACAACCTGCAAAATGTACATTAAATACGGGCACAACAACCTGTAAAATGTACATTAAATACGGACACAACAACCTGCAAAATGTACATTAAATAAGGACACAACAACCTGTAAAATGTACATTAAATACGGACACAACAACCTGTAAAATGTACATTAAATACGGACATCACAACCTGTAAAATGTACATTAAATACGAACACAACAACCTGTACAATGTACATTAAATACGGACACAACAACCTGTACAATGTACATTAAATACGGACACAACAACCTGCAAAATGTACATTAAATACGGACACAACAACCTGTAAAATGTACATTAAATACGGACACAACAACCTGTACAATGTACATTAAATACGGACACAACAACCTGTAAAATGTACATTAAATACGGACACAACAACCTGTAAAATGTACATTAAATACGGGCACAACAACCTGTAAAATGTACATTAAATACGGGCACAACAACCTGCAAAATGTACATTAAATAAGGACACAACAACCTGTAAAATGTACATTAAATACGGACACAACAACCTGTAAAATGTACATTAAATACGGACATCACAACCTGTAAAATGTACATTAAATACGAACACAACAACCTGTAAAATGTACATTAAATACGGACACAACAACCTGTACAATGTACATTAAATACGGACACAACAACCTGCAAAATGTACATTAAATACGGACACAACAACCTGTAAAATGTACATTAAATACGGACACAACAACCTGTACAATGTACATTAAATACGGACACAACAACCTGTAAAATGTACATTAAATACGGACACAACAACCTGTAAAATGTACATTAAATACGGGCACAACAACCTGTAAAATGTACACTAAATACGGACACAACAACCTGTAAAATGTACATTAAATACGGACACAACAACCTGTACAATGTACATTAAATACGGACACAACAACCTGTACAATGTACATTAAATACGGACACAACAACCTGTACAATGTACATTAAATACGGACACAACAACCTGTAAAATGTACATTAAATACGGGCACAACAACCTGTAAAATGTACATTAAATACGGGCACAACAACCTGTAAAATGTACATTAAATACGGACACAACAACCTGTAAAATGTACATTAAATACGGGCACAACAACCTGTAAAATGTACATTAAATACGGGCACAACAACCTGTAAAATGTACATTAAATACGGACACAACAACCTGTAAAATGTACATTAAATACGGGCACAACAACCTGTAAAATGTACATTAAATACGGGCACAACAACCTGTAAAATGTACATTAAATACGGACACAACAACCTGTAAAATGTACATTAAATACGGGCACAACAACCTGTAAAATGTACATTAAATACGGGCAAAACAACCTGTAAAATGTACATTAAATACGGACACAACAACCTGTAAAATGTACATTAAATACGGGCACAACAACCTGTAAAATGTACATTAAATACGGGCACAACAACCTGTAAAATGTACATTAAATACGGACACAACAACCTGTAAAATGTACATTAAATACGGGCACAACAACCTGTAAAATGTACATTAAATACGGACACAACAACCTGTAAAATGTACATTAAATACGGGCACAACAACCTGTAAAATGTACATTAAATACGGGCACAACAACCTGTACAATGTACACTAAATACGGACACAACAACCTGTACAATGTACACTAAATACGGACACAACAACCTGTACAATGTACACTAAATACGGACACAACAACTTGTAAAATGTACATTAAATACGGACACAACAACCTGTACAACGGACACAACAACCTGTACAATGTACATTAAATACGGACACAACAACCTGTACAACGGACACAACAACCTGTAAAATGTACATTAAATACGGACACAACAACCTGTACAATGTACACTAAATACGGACACAACAACCTGTAAAATGTACATAAATACGGACACAACAACCTGTAAAATGTACATTAAATACGGACACAACAACCTGTAAAATGTACATTAAATACGGACACAACAACCTGTAAAATGTACATTAAATACGGACACAACAACTTGTAAAATGTACATTAAATACGGACACAACAACCTGTACAATGTACATTAAATACGGACACAACAACCTGTAAAATGTACATTAAATACGGACACAACAACTTGTAAAATGTACATTAAATACGGACACAACAACCTGTAAAATGTACATTAAATACGGACACAACAACCTGTACAATGTACATTAAATACGGACACAACAACCTGTAAAATGTACATTAAATACGGACACAACAACCTGTAAAATGTACATTAAATACGGACACAACAACCTGTACAATGTACATTAAATACGGACACAACAACCTGTAAAATGTACATAAATACGGACACAACAACCTGTAAAATGTACATAAATACGGACACAACAACCTGTAAAATGTACATTAAATACGGACACAACAACCTGTACAATGTACATTAAATACGGACACAACAACCTGTAAAATGTACATTAAATACGGACACAACAACCTGTAAAATGTACATTAAATACGGACACAACAACCTGTAAAATGTACATTAAATACGGACTCTACAACCTGTAAAATGTACATAAATACGGACACAACAACCTGTAAAATGTACATAAATACGGACACAACAACCTGCAAAATGTACATTAAATACGGGCACAACAACCTATAAAATGTACATTAAATACGGGCACAACAACCTGTAAAATGTACATTAAATACGGGCACAACAAGCTGTACAATGTACATTAAATACGGACACAACAACCTGTAAGATGTACATTAAATACGGACACAACAACCTGTAAGATGTACATTAAATACGGACACAACAACCTGTAAAATGTACATTAAATACGGACACAACAACCTGCAAAATGTACATTAAATACGGGCACAACAACCTGTAAAATGTACATTAAATACGGACACAACAACCTGCAAAATGTACATTAAATAAGGACACAACAACCTGTAAAATGTACATTAAATACGGACACAACAACCTGTAAAATGTACATTAAATACGGACACAACAACCTGTACAATGTACATTAAATACGGACACAACAACCTGTACAATGTACATTAAATACGGACACAACAACCTGCAAAATGTACATTAAATACGGACACAACAACCTGTAAAATGTACATTAAATACGGACACAACAACCTGTACAATGTACATTAAATACGGACACAACAACCTGTAAAATGTACATTAAATACGGACACAACAACCTGTAAAATGTACATTAAATACGGGCACAACAACCTGTAAAATGTACATTAAATACGGGCACAACAACCTGTAAAATGTACATTAAATACGGGCACAACAACCTGTAAAATGTACATTAAATACGGACACAACAACCTGTAAAATGTACATTAAATACGGGCACAACAACCTGTAAAATGTACATTAAATACGGGCACAACAACCTGTAAAATGTACATTAAATACGGACACAACAACCTGTAAAATGTACATTAAATACGGACACAACAACCTGTAAAATGTACATTAAATACGGACACAACAACTTGTAAAATGTACATTAAATACGGACACAACAACCTGTACAATGTACACTAAATACGGACACAACAACCTATAAAATGTACATTAAATACGGACACAACAACCTGTAAAATGTACATTAAATACGGACACAACAACCTGTAAAATGTACATTAAATACGGACACAACAACCTGTAAAATGTACATTAAATACGGACACAACAACCTGTACAATGTACATTAAATACGGACACAACAACCTGTAAAATGTACATTAAATACGGACACAACAACCTGTAAAATGTACATTAAATACGGACACAACAACCTGTAAAATGTACATTAAATACGGGCACAACAACCTGTAAAATGTACATTAAATACGGGCACAACAACCTGTACAATGTACACTAAATACGGACACAACAACCTGTACAATGTACACTAAATACGGACACAACAACCTGTACAATGTACACTAAATACGGACACAACAACCTGTACAATGTACACTAAATACGGACACAACAACTTGTAAAATGTACATTAAATACGGACACAACAACCTGTACAACGGACACAACAACCTGTACAATGTACATTAAATACGGACACAACAACCTGTACAACGGACACAACAACCTGTAAAATGTACATTAAATACGGACACAACAACCTGTACAATGTACACTAAATACGGACACAACAACCTGTAAAATGTACATAAATACGGACACAACAACCTGTAAAATGTACATTAAATACGGACACAACAACCTGTAAAATGTACATTAAATACGGACACAACAACCTGTAAAATGTACATTAAATACGGACACAACAACTTGTAAAATGTACATTAAATACGGACACAACAACCTGTACAATGTACACTAAATACGGACACAACAACCTATAAAATGTACATTAAATACGGACACAACAACCTGTAAAATGTACATTAAATACGGACACAACAACCTGTAAAATGTACATTAAATACGGACACAACAACCTGTAAAATGTACATTAAATACGGACACAACAACCTGTACAATGTACATTAAATACGGACACAACAACCTGTAAAATGTACATTAAATACGGACACAACAACCTGTAAAATGTACATTAAATACGGACACAACAACCTGTACAATGTACATTAAATACGGACACAACAACCTGTAAAATGTACATAAATACGGACACAACAACCTGTAAAATGTACATAAATACGGACACAACAACCTGTAAAATGTACATTAAATACGGACACAACAACCTGTAAAATGTGCATCAAATGTCCACTTGTTCTGCTTTCTCACATATTTGAACTTGGATAAGCTCACCTGGTTGACGCAGACAATCGGGATGCCATATTGATGACTAAGCTGGTGAAGTGTGGCAGCAAAGGAAGCGAGATGTTTAGACCGCTTCACCATCTCCCAAGCCTCATACTCGCAGCGAAACAGGGCAGCCACCGAGTCAACCACAACAAGCTTGATGACTCCCTTACTTAACAGCAGGGGTAGCTTTCTCTTGATACACTGGGTCAGGTCTTCCTAAACATCAGAAACTCCACAACATCAGAAATTATACTGAGTAGTGGGTGAATTACACAATCTGAATGGGTGATAGGTGAACCCCAGCTGCCTGCATGGAAGGCCGCAGTGTTACAACCATTCAACCAATCTCCCCCTACATTGCATGTTTTTCATTTATTTTGAAATATATGGAGTTTAGTTAACAGTGCAATAAGAATGGTATATAAAAAATCTATGCAATATCAGATATCATATGGTTTCAGTTTAGTTCTAATATAGTGTAACTGTACTTTGTATTTGTTTTCCATTTATTATGCACTTTTACTGCCCCCTAAACTCACCATGTCAGATACATGTTCTATAAATATTCGGTCACCAAATTGGATTGGATGAGGCAGCTTAGCTGATGTTTTTCTGGTGAAGTGCTGAATCATCTGATGCAGTCTTTTATTGGGGAAGACATCCTCTGTACAAATGTAAGCAGCTCCTGTGAAAAACATTAAACAAGTTCGTGAAATCTGTACACTTGAAAATACAAATTAAACATTAAACAAGTTAGTGAAATCTGAACACTTGAAAATACAAATTAAACAAGATGGTGAAATCTGTACACTTGAAAATACAAATTAAACAAGATGGTGAAATCTGTACACTTGAAAATACAAATTAAACAAGATGGTGAAATCTGTACACTTGAAAATACAAATTAAACAAGATGGTGAAATCTGTACACTTGAACATACAAATTAAACAAGATGGTGAAATCTGTACACTTGAAAATACAAATTAAACAAGATGGTGAAATCTGTACACTTGAACATACAAATTAAACAAGATGGTGAAATCTGTACACTTGAACATACAAATTAAACAAGATGGTGAAATCTGTACACTTGAACATACAAATTAAACAAGATGGTGAAATCTGTACACTTGAACATACAAATTAAACAAGATGGTGAAATCTGTACACTTGAAAATACAAATTAAACATTAAACAAGATGGTGAAATCTGTACACTTGAAAATACAAATTAAACAAGATGGTGAAATCTGTACACTTGAAAATACAAATTAAACATTAAACAAGATGGTGAAAGCTGTACACTTGAACATACAAATTAAACAAGATGGTGAAATCTGTACACTTGAAAATACAAATTAAACAAGATGGTGAAATCTGTACACTTGAAAATACAAATTAAACAAGATGGTGAAATCTGTACACTTGAAAATATAAATTAAACAAGATGGTGAAATCTGTACACTTGAACATACAAATTAAACAAGATGGTGAAATCTGTACACTTGAAAATACAAATTAAACAAGATGGTGAAATCTGTACACTTGAAAATACAAATTTCTACAGGCAGAATATACTGTAAACATGCTTATTTTGCTGCACTGGAATTTAGAACATAACCATGGAGAAGACTTACCCCCATTCAGTCCCCCGAGTTTCCGTGGTAGCTGTACCGTCAGACAAATCTGGAGACAAAGCTGGGTTTTGCCACTGGCACTTTCCCCTGCTATTTCTGTAATCCCCTGGGAAAGAATCCCACCTGGATTTAGAAATAGAACACACCTTGTTACTGAGAAACTGAGTTGTAACTACATAATGATAAGTACTGTAACTTTCCAGATTGTTTTTCACATCATAAATTTCAGGATAAAGGAGCTGATTACTACACACATTCAGTAATGATTATACTCTTCTGTACCAAATCTCCTCATCATGTACATGACAATTATTAAACATTTAAGCCTAACTCTATTTACTTGTTCATGGTTACTGACACATTTTCCAGTCAGTGTTAGGGCTAGGTGCTGCTCTATGTACCTGTTCATGGTTACTGACACATTTTCCAGTGAGTGTTAGGGTGAGGTGCTGCTCTATGTACCTGTTATGGTTGCTGACACATTTTCCAGTCAGTGTTAGGGTGAGGTGCTGCTCTATGTACCTTTTCATGGTTGCTGACACATTTTCCAGTCAGTGTTAGGGTGGGGTGCTGCTCTATTTGCCTGTTCATGGTTGCTGACACATTTTCCAGTCAGTGTTAGGGTGAGGTGCTGCTCTATGTACCTGTTCATGGTTACTGACACATTTTCCAGTCAGTGTTAGGGTGAGGTGCTGCTCTATGTACCTGTTCATGGTTGCTGACACATTTTCCAGTCAGTGTTAGGGTGAGGTGCTGCTCTATTTGCCTGTTCATGGTTGCTGACACATTTTCCAGTCAGTGTTAGGGTGAGGTGCTGCTCTATGTACCTGTTCATGGTTGCTGACACATTTTCCAGTCAGTGTTAGGGTGAGGTGCTGCTCTATTTACTTGTTCATGGTTTCTGACACATTTTCCAGTCAGTGTTAGGGTGAGGTGCTGCTCTATTTTCCTATTCATGGTTGCTGACACATTTTCCAGTCAGTGTTAGGGTGAGGTGCTGCTCTATTTGCCTGTTCATGGTTGCTGACACATTTTCCAGTCAGTGTTAGGGTGAGGTGCTGCTCTATTTACTTGTTCATTGTTGCTGACACATTTTCCATTCAGTGTTAGGTGCTGCTCTATTTACCTGTTCATGGTTGCTGACACATTTTCCAGTCATTGTTAGGGTGAGGTGCTGCTCTATTTACCTGTTCATGGTTGCCGACACATTTTCCAGTCAGTGTTAGGGTGAGGTGCTGCTCTATTTACCTGTTCATGGTTGCTGACACATTTTCCAGTCAGTGTTAGGTGCTGCTCTATTTGCCTGTTCATGGTTGCTGACACATTTTCCAGCCTGGGTTAGGGTGAGGTGCTGCTTTCTCGGGGATTGATTACCTACCCATCATAGACTGTATGTAAATGAGTCAATAAGTCTGGTCCTACTACAATGTATTAACATTATAAGTCAATCAACACCAACCTCTCAGTGCTTTGTCGATGACATCACACCCTGTGGTCAGTTTGGATACCACAAGGGTCCCTGGACAGTCTCTGTGTAGTATATCTAATGCTAAAGAAAAAAAATCAAGTAGATAATAAGTAAACGACAGTGTAAGCGCTTGATTATTTTGAGATCTTAACAGCTCTCAGCTGCCCTGAAATAATAGCAACAGACACTTAATTCAGTGAGTAAAGTGATGTGGACTGGCGTTAAGGGCTGATAGTTATATGATCATTCATACATGCTAACCTTAAAATCAAAATATATTGATGTGAAATGAGTTTATACATTCTCTTCAGCCATCAGATCTTAAAATATATATATATATGAAATAGTTAATGGCAAATTCACCATTTGACAAAAAGTTTTAAGGTTCAAAATTGCTAAGAACCCTTCTAATAGGGAGAGTTTGCAAATAGAATCGGGCAGTGATGCTGGTGCTGAAAGTAACCTGAAATAAAAGGGAATTTGGCAATCTGTGTCTCCCCGTCATCACTGATAGTTCCCTGAAACAACAAAGAGCCAAGGCTGTGTATGGTGTCTGTATTGATAGTTACATTGTACCTGACACAACAGAGTTGAGACTGTGTATGGTGTCAGTCCAGATAGTTACCTGAAACAACAGGGACTTGAGACTGTTTATGGTGTCAGTCCAGATAGCTACCAGAAACAACAGGGAGTGGAGACTGTGTTTGGTGTCTGTACTGATAGTTACCTGAAACAACAGGGAGTTGAGACTGTGTATGGTGTCAGTACTAATAGTTACCTGAAACAACAGGGAGTTGAGACTGTGTATGGTGTCAGTACTGATAGTTACCTGAAACAACAGGGAGTGGAGACTGTGTTTGGTGTCTGTACTGATAGTTACCTGAAACAACAGGAAGTGGAGACTGTGTATGGTGTCAGTACTGATAGTTACCTGAAACAACAGGGAGTTTTGGGACTGTGTATGGTGTCAGTACTGATAGTTACCTGAAACAACAGGGAGTGGAGACTGTGTATGGTGTCTGTACTGATAGTTACCTGAAACAACAGGGAGTGGAGACTGTGTATGGTGTCAGTACTGATAGTTATCTGAAACAACAGGAAGTGGAGACTGTGTTTGGTGTCAGTACTGATAGTTACCTGAAACAACAGGGAGTGGAGACTGTGTATGGTGTCAGTACTGATAGTTATCTGAAACAACAGGGAGTGGAGACTGTGTTTGGTGTCAGTACTGATAGTTATCTGAAACAACAGGAAGTGGAGACTGTGTTTGGTGTCAGTACTGATAGTTACCTGAAACAACAGGAAGTGGAGACTGTGTTTGGTGTCAGTACTGATAGTTACCTGAAACAACAGGAAGTGGAGACTGTGTTTGGTGTCAGTACTGATAGTTACCTGAAACAACAGGAAGTGGAGACTGTGTTTGGTGTCAGTACTGATAGTTACCTGAAACAACAGGAAGTGGAGACTGTGTTTGGTGTCAGAACTGATAGTTACCTGAAACAACAGGGAGTTGAGACTGTGTATGGTGTCAGTACTGATAGTTACCTGAAACAACAGGGAGTTGAGACTGTATGGTGTCAGTACTGATAGTTACCTGAAACAACAGGGAGTGGAGACTGTGTATGGTGTCTGTACTGATAGTTACCTGAAACAACAGGGAGTGGAGACTGTTTGGTGTCAGTACTAATAGTTACCTGAAACAACAGGAAGTGGAGACTGTGTATGGTGTCAGTACTGATAGTTACCTGAAACAACAGGGAGTGGAGACTGTGTTTGGTGTCAGTACTGACAGTTACCTGAAACAACAGGGACTTGAGACTGTGTATGGTGTCAGTACTGATAGTTACCTGAAACAACAGGGAGTGGAGACTGTGTATGGTGTCTGTACTGATAGTTACCTGAAACAACAGGGAGTGGAGACTGTTTGGTGTCAGTACTAATAGTTACCTGAAACAACAGGAAGTGGAGACTGTGTATGGTGTCAGTACTGATAGTTACCTGAAACAAAAGGGAGTGGAGACTGTGTATGTTGTCAGTACTGATAGTTACCTGAAACAACAGGGAGTTTTGGGACTGTGTATGTTGTCAGTACTGACAGTTACCTGAAACAACAGGGAGTGGAGACTGTGTATGGTGTCAGTACTGACAGTTACCTGAAACAACAGGAAGTGGAGACTGTGTTTGGTGTCAGTACTGACAGTTACCTGAAACAACAGGGAGTGGAGACTGTGTATGGTGTCAGTACTGACAGTTACCTGAAACAACAGGGAGTGGAGACTGTGTTTGGTGTCAGTACTGACAGTTACCTGAAACAACAGGAAGTGGAGACTGTGTATGTTGTCAGTACTGATAGTTACCTGAAACAACAGGGAGTTTTGGGACTGTGTATGTTGTCAGTACTGACAGTTACCTGAAACAACAGGGAGTGGAGACTGTGTATGGTGTCAGTACTGATAGTTACCTGAAACAACAGGGAGTTGAGACTGTGTATAGTGTCAGTACTGATAGTTACCTGAAACAACAGGAAGTGGAGACTGTGTTTGGTGTCAGTACTGATAGTTACCTGAAACAACAGGAAGTGGAGACTGTGTTTGGTGTCAGTACTGATAGTTACCTGAAACAACAGGGAGTGGAGACTGTGTATGGTGTCAGTACTGATAGTTACCTGAAACAACAGGGAGTTGAGACTGTGTATAGTGTCAGTACTGATAGTTACCTGAAACAACAGGAAGTGGAGACTGTGTTTGGTGTCAGTACTGATAGTTACCTGAAACAACAGGAAGTGGAGACTGTGTATGGTGTCAGTACTAATAGTTACCTGAAACAACAGGGACTTGAGACTGTATGGTGTCAGTACTAATAGTTACCTGAAACAACAGGGACTTGAGACTGTATGGTGTCAGTACTGATAGTTACCTGAAACAACAGGGAGTGGAGACTGTGTTTGGTGTCAGTACTAATAGTTACCTGAAACAACAGGGACTTGAGACTGTATGGTGTCAGTACTGATAGTTACCTGAAACAACAGGGACTTGAGACTGTGTATGGTGTCAGTACTAATAGTTACCTGAAACAACAGGGAGTGGAGACTGTGTTTGGTGTCAGTACTAATAGTTACCTAAAACAACAGGGACTTGAGACTGTATGGTGTCAGTACTGATAGTTACCTGAAACAACAGGGAGTTGAGACTGTGTATGTTGTCAGTACTGATAGTTACCTGAAACAACAGGAAGTGGAGACTGTGTTTGGTGTCAGTACTGATAGTTACCTGAAACAACAGGGAGTTGAGACTGTGTATGGTGTCAGTACTGATAGTTACCTGAAACAACAGGGAGTTTTGGGACTGTGTATGGTGTCAGTACTGATAGTTACCTGAAACAACAGGGAGTTGAGACTGTATGGTGTCAGTACTGATAGTTACCTGAAACAACAGGGAGTGGAGACTGTGTATGGTGTCTGTACTGATAGTTACCTGAAACAACAGGGAGTGGAGACTGTGTATGGTGTCTGTACTGATAGTTACCTGAAACAATAGGGAGTGGAGACTGTGTATGGTGTCAGTACTGATAGTTATCTGAAACAAGAGGGAGTGGAGACTGTGTTTGGTGTCAGTACTGATAGTTACCTGAAACAACAGGGAGTGGAGACTGTGTATGGTGTCAGTACTGATAGTTATCTGAAACAACAGGGAGTGGAGACTGTGTATGGTGTCTGTACTGATAGTTACCTGAAACAACAGGGAGTGGAGACTGTTTGGTGTCAGTACTAATAGTTACCTGAAACAACAGGAAGTGGAGACTGTGTATGGTGTCAGTACTGATAGATACCTGAAACAACAGGGAGTGGAGACTGTGTTTGGTGTCAGTACTGATAGTTACCTGAAACAACAGGGAGTGGAGACTGTGTATGTTGTCAGTACTGATAGTTACCTGAAACAACAGGAAGTGGAGACTGTGTTTGGTGTCAGTACTGATAGTTACCTGAAACAACAGGGAGTTGAGACTGTGTTTGGTGTCAGTACTGATAGTTACCTGAAACAACAGGGAGTGGGGACTGTGTTTGGTGTCAGTCCAGATAGCTACCTGAAACAACAGGGAGTTGAGACTGTGTATAGTGTCAGTACTGATAGTTACCTGAAACAACAGGGAGTTGAGACTGTATGGTGTCAGTACTGATAGTTACCTGAAACAACAGGGAGTGGAGACTGTGTTTGGTGTCTGTACTGATAGTTACCTGAAACAACAGGGAGTGGAGACTGTGTATGGTGTCTGTACTGATAGTTACCTGAAACAACAGGGAGTTGAGACTGTATGGTGTCAGTACTGATAGTTATCTGAAACAACAGGGAGTGGAGACTGTGTATGGTGTCAGTACTGATAGTTATCTGAAACAACAGGGAGTGGAGACTGTTTGGTGTCAGTACTAATAGTTACCTGAAACAACAGGAAGTGGAGACTGTGTATGGTGTCAGTACTGATAGTTACCTGAAACAACAGGGAGTGGAGACTGTGTATGGTGTCAGTACTGATAGTTACCTGAAACAACAGGGAGTGGAGACTGTGTATGGTATCTGTACAAATAGTTACCTGAAACAACAGGGACTTGAGACTGTGTATGGTGTCAGTACTGATAGTTACCTGAAACAACAGGGAGTTTTGGGACTGTGTATGTTGTCAGTACTGACAGTTACCTGAAACAACAGGGAGTGGAGACTGTGTATGGTGTCAGTACTGACAGTTACCAGAAACAACAGGGAGTGGAGACTGTGTATGGTGTCAGTACTGATAGTTACCTGAAACAACATGGAGTTTTGGGACTGTGTATGGTGTCTGTACTGATAGTTACCTGAAACAACAGGGACTTGAGACTGTGTATGGTGTCTGTACTGATAGTTACCTGAAACAACAGGGACTTGAGACTGTGTATGGTGTCTGTACTGATAGTTACCTGAAACAACAGGGAGTGAAGACTGTGTATGGTGTCAGTACTGATAGTTACCTGAAACAACAGGGACTTGAGACTGTGTTTGGTGTCAGTACTGATAGTTACCTGAAACAACAGGGAGTGGAGACTGTGTTTGGTGTCAGTACAGATAGTTACCTGAAACAACAGGGAGTGAAGACGGTGTATGGTGTCAGTACTGATAGTTACCTGAAACAACAGGGACTTGAGACTGTGTATGTTGTCAGTACTGATAGTTACCTGAAACAACAGGGAGTTTTGGGACTGTGTATGGTGTCAGTACTGATAGTTACCTGAAACAACAGGGAGTGGAGACTGTGTATGGTGTCTGTACTGATAGTTACCTGAAACAACAGGGAGTTTTGGGACTGTGTATGGTGTCAGTACTGATAGTTACCTGAAACAACAGGGAGTGGAGACTGTGTTTGGTGTCAGTACAGAAAGTTACCTGAAACAACAGGGAGTGGAGACTGTGTATGGTGTCAGTACTGATAGTTACCTGAAACAACAGGGAGTTTTGGGACTGTGTATGGTGTCAGTACTGATAGTTACCTGAAACAACAGGGAGTGGAGACTGTGTATGGTGTCAGTACTGATAGTTACCTGAAACAACAGGGAGTTGAGACTGTATGGTGTCAGTACTGATAGTTACCTGAAACAACAGGGAGTGGAGACTGTGTTTGGTGTCTGTACTGATAGTTACCTGAAACAACAGGGAGTGGAGACTGTGTATGGTGTCTGTACTGATAGTTACCTGAAACAACAGGGAGTTGAGACTGTATGGTGTCAGTACTGATAGTTATCTGAAACAACAGGGAGTGGAGACTGTGTATGGTGTCAGTACTGATAGTTATCTGAAACAACAGGGAGTGGAGACTGTTTGGTGTCAGTACTAATAGTTACCTGAAACAACAGGAAGTGGAGACTGTGTATGGTGTCAGTACTGATAGTTACCTGAAACAACAGGGAGTGGAGACTGTGTATGGTGTCAGTACTGATAGTTACCTGAAACAACAGGGAGTGGAGACTGTGTATGGTATCTGTACAAATAGTTACCTGAAACAACAGGGACTTGAGACTGTGTATGGTGTCAGTACTGATAGTTACCTGAAACAACAGGGAGTTTTGGGACTGTGTATGTTGTCAGTACTGACAGTTACCTGAAACAACAGGGAGTGGAGACTGTGTATGGTGTCAGTACTGACAGTTACCAGAAACAACAGGGAGTGGAGACTGTGTATGGTGTCAGTACTGATAGTTACCTGAAACAACATGGAGTTTTGGGACTGTGTATGGTGTCTGTACTGATAGTTACCTGAAACAACAGGGACTTGAGACTGTGTATGGTGTCTGTACTGATAGTTACCTGAAACAACAGGGACTTGAGACTGTGTATGGTGTCTGTACTGATAGTTACCTGAAACAACAGGGAGTGAAGACTGTGTATGGTGTCAGTACTGATAGTTACCTGAAACAACAGGGACTTGAGACTGTGTTTGGTGTCAGTACTGATAGTTACCTGAAACAACAGGGAGTGGAGACTGTGTTTGGTGTCAGTACAGATAGTTACCTGAAACAACAGGGAGTGAAGACGGTGTATGGTGTCAGTACTGATAGTTACCTGAAACAACAGGGACTTGAGACTGTGTATGTTGTCAGTACTGATAGTTACCTGAAACAACAGGGAGTTTTGGGACTGTGTATGGTGTCAGTACTGATAGTTACCTGAAACAACAGGGAGTGGAGACTGTGTATGGTGTCTGTACTGATAGTTACCTGAAACAACAGGGAGTTTTGGGACTGTGTATGGTGTCAGTACTGATAGTTACCTGAAACAACAGGGAGTGGAGACTGTGTTTGGTGTCAGTACAGAAAGTTACCTGAAACAACAGGGAGTGGAGACTGTGTATGGTGTCAGTACTGATAGTTACCAGAAACAACAGGGAGTTTTGGGACTGTGTATGGTGTCAGTACTGATAGTTACCTGAAACAACAGGGAGTGGAGACTGTGTATGGTGTCAGTACTGATAGTTACCAGAAACAACAGGGAGTGGAGACTGTGTATGGTGTCAGTACTGATAGTTACCAGAAACAACAGGGAGTGGAGACTGTGTATGGTGTCAGTACAGATAGTCACCTGAAATAACAGGGAGTGGAGACTGTGTATGGTGTCAGTACTGACAGTTACCTGAAACAACAGGGAGTGGAGACTGTGTATGGTGTCAGTACTGACAGTTACCTGAAACAACAGGGAGTGGAGACTGTGTATGGTGTCAGTACTGACAGTTACCTGAAACAATAGGGAGTGGAGACTGTGTTTGGTGTCTGTTCTGATAGTTACCTGAAACAACAGGGAGTGGAGACTGTGTATGTTGTCAGTACAGATAGTTACCTGAAACAACAGGGAGTGGAGACTGTGTATGGTGTCAGTACTGACAGTTACCTGAAACAACAGGGAGTGGAGACTGTGTATGGTGTCAGTACTGACAGTTACCTGAAACAACAGGGAGTGGAGACTGTGTATGGTGTCAGTACTGATAGTTACCTGAAACAACAGGGAGTGGAGACTGTGTATGTTGTCAGTACAGATAGTTACCTGAAACAACAGGGAGTGGAGACTGTGTATGGTGTCAGTACTGACAATTACCTGAAACAACAGGGAGTGGAGACTGTGTATGGTGTCAGTACTGACAGTTACCTGAAACAACAGGGAGTGGAGACTGTGTATGGTGTCAGTACTGATAGTTACCTGAAACAACAGGGAGTGGAGACTGTGTATGTTGTCAGTACTGACAGTTACCTGAAACAATAGGGAGTTTTGGGACTGTGTATGTTGTCAGTACTGATAGTTACCTGAAACAACAGGGAGTGGAGACTGTGTATGGTGTCAGTACTGATAGTTACCTGAAACAACAGGGAGTGGAGACTGTGTATGGTGTCAATACAGATAGTTACCTGAAACCACAGGGACTTGAGACTGTGTATGGTGTCTGTACTGACAGTTACCTGAAACAACAGGGAGTGGAGACTGTGTATGGTGTCAGTACTGATAGTTACCTGAAACAACAGGGAGTTTTGGGACTGTGTATGGTGTCAGTCCAGATAGCTACCTGAAACCACAGGGAGTTTTGAGACTGTGTATGTTGTCAGTACTGATAGTTACCTGAAACAACAGGGAGTTTTGGGACTGTGTATGTTGTCAGTACTGATAGTTACCTGAAACAACAGGGACTTGAGACTGTGTATGGTGTCAGTCCATATAGCTACCTGAAACCACAGGGAGTTTTGAGACTGTGTATGGTGTCAGTACTGATAGTTACCTGAAACAACAGGGAGTGGAGACTGTGTATGGTGTCTGTACTGATAGTTACCTGAAACAACAGGGAGTTTTGGGACTGTGTATGGTGTCAGTACTGATAGTTACCTGAAACAACAGGGAGTGGAGACTGTGTTTGGTGTCAGTACAGAAAGTTACCTGAAACAACAGGGAGTGGAGACTGTGTATGGTGTCAGTACTGATAGTTACCAGAAACAACAGGGAGTTTTGGGACTGTGTATGGTGTCAGTACTGATAGTTACCAGAAACAACAGGGAGTGGAGACTGTGTATGGTGTCAGTACAGATAGTCACCTGAAATAACAGGGAGTGGAGACTGTGTATGGTGTCAGTACAGATAGTTACCTGAAACAACAGGGAGTGGAGACTGTGTATGGTGTCAGTACTGACAGTTACCTGAAACAACAGGGAGTGGAGACTGTGTATGGTGTCAGTACTGACAGTTACCTGAAACAATAGGGAGTGGAGACTGTGTTTGGTGTCTGTTCTGATAGTTACCTGAAACAACAGGGAGTGGAGACTGTGTATGTTGTCAGTACAGATAGTTACCTGAAACAACAGGGAGTGGAGACTGTGTATGGTGTCAGTACTGACAGTTACCTGAAACAACAGGGAGTGGAGACTGTGTATGGTGTCAGTACTGACAGTTACCTGAAACAACAGGGAGTGGAGACTGTGTATGGTGTCAGTACTGATAGTTACCTGAAACAACAGGGAGTGGAGACTGTGTATGTTGTCAGTACAGATAGTTACCTGAAACAACAGGGAGTGGAGACTGTGTATGGTGTCAGTACTGACAGTTACCTGAAACAACAGGGAGTGGAGACTGTGTATGGTGTCAGTACTGACAGTTACCTGAAACAACAGGGAGTGGAGACTGTGTATGGTGTCAGTACTGATAGTTACCTGAAACAACAGGGAGTGGAGACTGTGTATGTTGTCAGTACTGACAGTTACCTGAAACAATAGGGAGTTTTGGGACTGTGTATGTTGTCAGTACTGATAGTTACCTGAAACAACAGGGAGTGGAGACTGTGTATGGTGTCAGTACTGATAGTTACCTGAAACAACAGGGAGTGGAGACTGTGTATGGTGTCAATACAGATAGTTACCTGAAACCACAGGGACTTGAGACTGTGTATGGTGTCTGTACTGACAGTTACCTGAAACAACAGGGAGTGGAGACTGTGTATGGTGTCAGTACTGATAGTTACCTGAAACAACAGGGAGTTTTGGGACTGTGTATGGTGTCAGTCCAGATAGCTACCTGAAACCACAGGGAGTTTTGAGACTGTGTATGTTGTCAGTACTGATAGTTACCTGAAACAACAGGGAGTTTTGGGACTGTGTATGTTGTCAGTACTGATAGTTACCTGAAACAACAGGGACTTGAGACTGTGTATGGTGTCAGTCCATATAGCTACCTGAAACCACAGGGAGTTTTGAGACTGTGTATGGTGTCAGTACTGATAGTTACCTGAAACAACAGGGAGTTTTGGGACTGTGTATGTTGTCAGTACTGATAGTTACCTGAAACAACAGGGACTTGAGACTGTGTATGGTGTCTGTACTGACAGTTACCTGAAACAACAGGGAGTGGAGACTGTGTTTGGTGTCAGTACTAATAGTTACCTGAAACAACAGGGAGTTTTGGGACTGTGTATGATGTCAGTACTGATAGTTACCTGAAACAACAGGGAGTGGAGACTGTGTTTGGTGTCAGTACTAATAGTTACCGGAAACAACAGGGAGTTTTGGGACTGTGTATGGTGTCAGTACTGTTAGTTACCTGAAAGAACAGGGAGTGGAGACTGTGTTTGGTGTCAGTACTGATAGTTACCTGAAACAACAGGGAGAAGAGACTGTGTATGGTGTCAGTACTGTTAGTTACCTGAAAGAACAGGGAGTGGAGACTGTGTATGGTGTCTGTACAGATAGTTACCTGAAACAACAGGGAGTTTTGGGTCTGTGTTTGGTGTCAGTACTGATAGTTACCTGAAACAACAGGAATTAATGGAGACTGTGTTTGGTGTCAGTACTGATAGTTATCTGAAACAACAGGAAGTGGAGACTGTGTTTGGTGTCAGTACTGATAGTTACCTGAAACAACAGGAAGTGGAGACTGTGTTTGGTGTCAGTACTGATAGTTACCTGAAACAACAGGAAGTGGAGACTGTGTTTGGTGTCAGTACTGATAGTTACCTGAAACAACAGGAAGTGGAGACTGTGTTTGGTGTCAGTACTGATAGTTACCTGAAACAACAGGAAGTGGAGACTGTGTTTGGTGTCAGAACTGATAGTTACCTGAAACAACAGGGAGTTGAGACTGTGTATGGTGTCAGTACTGATAGTTACCTGAAACAACAGGGAGTTGAGACTGTATGGTGTCAGTACTGATAGTTACCTGAAACAACAGGGAGTGGAGACTGTGTATGGTGTCTGTACTGATAGTTACCTGAAACAACAGGGAGTGGAGACTGTTTGGTGTCAGTACTAATAGTTACCTGAAACAACAGGAAGTGGAGACTGTGTATGGTGTCAGTACTGATAGTTACCTGAAACAACAGGGAGTGGAGACTGTGTATGGTGTCAGTACTGATAGTTACCTGAAACAACAGGGAGTTGAGACTGTGTATAGTGTCAGTACTGATAGTTACCTGAAACAACAGGAACTGGAGACTGTGTTTGGTGTCAGTACTGATAGTTACCTGAAACAACAGGAAGTGGAGACTGTGTTTGGTGTCAGTACTGATAGTTACCTGAAACAACAGGGAGTGGAGACTGTGTATGGTGTCAGTACTGATAGTTACCTGAAACAACAGGGAGTGGAGACTGTGTATGGTGTCAGTACTGATAGTTACCTGAAACAACAGGGAGTTGAGACTGTGTATAGTGTCAGTACTGATAGTTACCTGAAACAACAGGAAGTGGAGACTGTGTTTGGTGTCAGTACTGATAGTTACCTGAAACAACAGGAAGTGGAGACTGTGTATGGTGTCAGTACTAATAGTTACCTGAAACAACAGGGAGTGGAGACTGTGTTTGGTGTCAGTACTAATAGTTACCTGAAACAACAGGGACTTGAGACTGTATGGTGTCAGTACTGATAGTTACCTGAAACAACAGGGAGTGGAGACTGTGTTTGGTGTCAGTACTAATAGTTACCTGAAACAACAGGGACTTGAGACTGTATGGTGTCAGTACTGATAGTTACCTGAAACAACAGGGACTTGAGACTGTGTATGGTGTCAGTACTAATAGTTACCTGAAACAACAGGGAGTGGAGACTGTGTTTGGTGTCAGTACTAATAGTTACCTAAAACAACAGGGACTTGAGACTGTATGGTGTCAGTACTGATAGTTACCTGAAACAACAGGGAGTTGAGACTGTGTATGGTGTCAGTACTGATAGTTACCTGAAACAACAGGGACTTGAGACTGTGTATGGTGTCAGTACTGATAGTTACCTGAAACAACAGGGAGTTTTGGGACTGTGTATGGTGTCAGTACTGATAGTTACCTGAAACAACAGGGAGTTGAGACTGTATGGTGTCAGTACTGATAGTTACCTGAAACAACAGGGAGTGGAGACTGTGTATGGTGTCTGTACTGATAGTTACCTGAAACAACAGGGAGTGGAGACTGTGTATGGTGTCTGTACTGATAGTTACCTGAAACAATAGGGAGTGGAGACTGTGTATGGTGTCAGTACTGATAGTTATCTGAAACAACAGGGAGTGGAGACTGTGTTTGGTGTCAGTACTGATAGTTACCTGAAACAACAGGGAGTGGAGACTGTGTATGGTGTCAGTACTGATAGTTATCTGAAATAACAGGGAGTGGAGACTGTGTATGGTGTCTGTACTGATAGTTACCTGAAACAACAGGGAGTGGAGACTGTTTGGTGTCAGTACTAATAGTTACCTGAAACAACAGGAAGTGGAGACTGTGTATGGTGTCAGTACTGACAGTTACCTGAAACAACAGGGAGTGGAGACTGTGTTTGGTGTCAGTACTGATAGTTACCTGAAACAACAGGGAGTGGAGACTGTGTATGTTGTCAGTACTGATAGTTACCTGAAACAACAGGAAGTGGAGACTGTGTTTGGTGTCAGTACTGATAGTTACCTGAAACAACAGGGAGTTGAGACTGTGTTTGGTGTCAGTACTGATAGTTACCTGAAACAACAGGGAGTTGAGACTGTGTTTGGTGTCAGTACTGATAGTTACCTGAAACAACAGGGAGTGGGGACTGTGTTTGGTGTCAGTCCAGATAGCTACCTGAAACAACAGGGAGTTGAGACTGTGTATAGTGTCAGTACTGATAGTTACCTGAAACAACAGGGAGTTGAGACTGTATGGTGTCAGTACTGATAGTTACCTGAAACAACAGGGAGTGGAGACTGTGTTTGGTGTCTGTACTGATAGTTACCTGAAACAACAGGGAGTGGAGACTGTGTATGGTGTCTGTACTGATAGTTACCTGAAACAACAGGGAGTTGAGACTGTATGGTGTCAGTACTGATAGTTATCTGAAACAACAGGGAGTGGAGACTGTGTATGGTGTCAGTACTGATAGTTATCTGAAACAACAGGGAGTGGAGACTGTTTGGTGTCAGTACTGATAGTTACCTGAAACAACAGGAAGTGGAGACTGTGTATGGTGTCTGTACTGATAGTTACCTGAAACAACAGGGAGTGGAGACTGTGTATGGTATCTGTACAAATAGTTACCTGAAACAACAGGGACTTGAGACTGTGTATGGTGTCAGTACTGATAGTTACCTGAAACAACAGGGAGTTTTGGGACTGTGTATGTTGTCAGTACTGACAGTTACCTGAAACAACAGGGAGTGGAGACTGTGTATGGTGTCAGTACTGACAGTTACCAGAAACAACAGGGAGTGGAGACTGTGTATGGTGTCAGTACTGATAGTTACCTGAAACAACATGGAGTTTTGGGACTGTGTATGGTGTCTGTACTGATAGTTACCTGAAACAACAGGGACTTGAGACTGTGTATGGTGTCTGTACTGATAGTTACCTGAAACAACAGGGACTTGAGACTGTGTATGGTGTCTGTACTGATAGTTACCTGAAACAACAGGGAGTGAAGACTGTGTATGGTGTCAGTACTGATAGTTACCTGAAACAACAGGGACTTGAGACTGTGTTTGGTGTCAGTACTGATAGTTACCTGAAACAACAGGGAGTGGAGACTGTGTTTGGTGTCAGTACAGATAGTTACCTGAAACAACAGGGAGTGAAGACGGTGTATGGTGTCAGTACTGATAGTTACCTGAAACAACAGGGACTTGAGACTGTGTATGTTGTCAGTACTGATAGTTATCTGAAACAACAGGGAGTTTTGGGACTGTGTATGGTGTCAGTACTGATAGTTACCTGAAACAACGGGGAGTGGAGACTGTGTTTGGTGTCAGTACAGAAAGTTACCTGAAACAACAGGGAGTGGAGACTGTGTATGGTGTCAGTACTGATAGTTACCAGAAACAACAGGGAGTTTTGGGACTGTGTATGGTGTCAGTACTGATAGTTACCTGAAACAACAGGGACTTGAGACTGTATGGTGTCAGTACTAATAGTTACCTGAAACAACAGGGAGTGGAGACTGTGTATGGTGTCAGTACTGATAGTTATCTGAAACAACAGGGAGTGGAGACTGTGTTTGGTGTCAGTACTGATAGTTACCTGAAACAACAGGGAGTGGAGACTGTGTATGGTGTCAGTACTGATAGTTATCTGAAATAACAGGGAGTGGAGACTGTGTATGGTGTCAGTACTGATAGTTACCTGAAACAACAGGGAGTGGAGACTGTGTATGGTATCTGTACAAATAGTTACCTGAAACAACAGGGACTTGAGACTGTGTATGGTGTCAGTACTGATAGTTACCAGAAACAACAGGGAGTTTTGGGACTGTGTATGGTGTCAGTACTGATAGTTACCTGAAACAACAGGGAGTGGAGACTGTGTATGGTGTCAGTACTGATAGTTACCAGAAACAACAGGGAGTTTTGGGACTGTGTATGGTGTCAGTACAGATAGTCACCTGAAATAACAGGGAGTGGAGACTGTGTATGGTGTCAGTACTGACAGTTACCTGAAACAACAGGGAGTGGAGACTGTGTATGGTGTCAGTACAGATAGTTACCTGAAACAACAGGGAGTGGAGACTGTGTATGGTGTCAGTACTGACAGTTACCTGAAACAACAGGGAGTGGAGACTGTGTATGGTGTCAGTACTGACAGTTACCTGAAACAATAGGGAGTGGAGACTGTGTTTGGTGTCTGTACTGATAGTTACCTGAAACAACAGGGAGTGGAGACTGTGTATGTTGTCAGTACAGATAGTTACCTGAAACAACAGGGAGTGGAGACTGTGTATGGTGTCAGTACTGACAGTTACCTGAAACAACAGGGAGTGGAGACTGTGTATGGTGTCAGTACTGACAGTTACCTGAAACAACAGGGAGTGGAGACTGTGTATGGTGTCAGTACTGATAGTTACCTGAAACAACAGGGAGTGGAGACTGTGTATGTTGTCAGTACAGATAGTTACCTGAAACAACAGGGAGTGGAGACTGTGTATGGTGTCAGTACTGACAGTTACCTGAAACAACAGGGAGTGGAGACTGTGTATGGTGTCAGTACTGACAGTTACCTGAAACAACAGGGAGTGGAGACTGTGTATGGTGTCTGTACTGATAGTTACCTGAAACAACAGGGAGTGGAGACTGTGTATGGTGTCTGTACTGATAGTTACCTGAAACAATAGGGAGTGGAGACTGTGTATGGTGTCAGTACTGATAGTTATCTGAAACAACAGGGAGTGGAGACTGTGTTTGGTGTCAGTACTGATAGTTACCTGAAACAACAGGGAGTGGAGACTGTGTATGGTGTCAGTACTGATAGTTATCTGAAACAACAGGGAGTGGAGACTGTGTATGGTGTCAGTACTGATAGTTATCTGAAACAACAGGGAGTGGAGACTGTGTTTGGTGTCAGTACTGATAGTTACCTGAAACAACAGGGAGTGGAGACTGTGTTTGGTGTCAGTACTGATAGTTACCTGAAACAACAGGGAGTGGAGACTGTGTATGGTGTCAGTACTGATAGTTATCTGAAACAACAGGGAGTGGAGACTGTGTATGGTGTCAGTACTGATAGTTACCTGAAACAACAGGGAGTGGAGACTGTGTATGGTGTCAGTACTGATAGTTACCTGAAACAACAGGGAGTGGAGACTGTGTATGGTGTCAGTACTGATAGTTACCTGAAACAACAGGGAGTGGAGACTGTGTATGGTGTCAGTACTGATAGTTATCTGAAATAACAGGGAGTGGAGACTGTGTATGGTGTCTGTACTGATAGTTACCTGAAACAACAGGGAGTGGAGACTGTTTGGTGTCAGTACTAATAGTTACCTGAAACAACAGGAAGTGGAGACTGTGTATGGTGTCAGTACTGACAGTTACCTGAAACAACAGGGAGTGGAGACTGTGTTTGGTGTCAGTACTGATAGTTACCTGAAACAACAGGGAGTGGAGACTGTGTATGTTGTCAGTACTGATAGTTACCTGAAACAACAGGAAGTGGAGACTGTGTTTGGTGTCAGTACTGATAGTTACCTGAAACAACAGGGAGTTGAGACTGTGTTTGGTGTCAGTACTGATAGTTACCTGAAACAACAGGGAGTTGAGACTGTGTTTGGTGTCAGTACTGATAGTTACCTGAAACAACAGGGAGTGGGGACTGTGTTTGGTGTCAGTCCAGATAGCTACCTGAAACAACAGGGAGTTGAGACTGTGTATAGTGTCAGTACTGATAGTTACCTGAAACAACAGGGAGTTGAGACTGTATGGTGTCAGTACTGATAGTTACCTGAAACAACAGGGAGTGGAGACTGTGTTTGGTGTCTGTACTGATAGTTACCTGAAACAACAGGGAGTGGAGACTGTGTATGGTGTCTGTACTGATAGTTACCTGAAACAACAGGGAGTTGAGACTGTATGGTGTCAGTACTGATAGTTATCTGAAACAACAGGGAGTGGAGACTGTGTATGGTGTCAGTACTGATAGTTATCTGAAACAACAGGGAGTGGAGACTGTTTGGTGTCAGTACTAATAGTTACCTGAAACAACAGGAAGTGGAGACTGTGTATGGTGTCAGTACTGATAGTTACCTGAAACAACAGGAAGTGGAGACTGTGTATGGTGTCTGTACTGATAGTTACCTGAAACAACAGGGAGTGGAGACTGTGTATGGTATCTGTACAAATAGTTACCTGAAACAACAGGGACTTGAGACTGTGTATGGTGTCAGTACTGATAGTTACCTGAAACAACAGGGAGTTTTGGGACTGTGTATGTTGTCAGTACTGACAGTTACCTGAAACAACAGGGAGTGGAGACTGTGTATGGTGTCAGTACTGACAGTTACCAGAAACAACAGGGAGTGGAGACTGTGTATGGTGTCAGTACTGATAGTTACCTGAAACAACATGGAGTTTTGGGACTGTGTATGGTGTCTGTACTGATAGTTACCTGAAACAACAGGGACTTGAGACTGTGTATGGTGTCTGTACTGATAGTTACCTGAAACAACAGGGACTTGAGACTGTGTATGGTGTCTGTACTGATAGTTACCTGAAACAACAGGGAGTGAAGACTGTGTATGGTGTCAGTACTGATAGTTACCTGAAACAACAGGGACTTGAGACTGTGTTTGGTGTCAGTACTGATAGTTACCTGAAACAACAGGGAGTGGAGACTGTGTTTGGTGTCAGTACAGATAGTTACCTGAAACAACAGGGAGTGAAGACGGTGTATGGTGTCAGTACTGATAGTTACCTGAAACAACAGGGACTTGAGACTGTGTATGTTGTCAGTACTGATAGTTATCTGAAACAACAGGGAGTTTTGGGACTGTGTATGGTGTCAGTACTGATAGTTACCTGAAACAACGGGGAGTGGAGACTGTGTTTGGTGTCAGTACAGAAAGTTACCTGAAACAACAGGGAGTGGAGACTGTGTATGGTGTCAGTACTGATAGTTACCAGAAACAACAGGGAGTTTTGGGACTGTGTATGGTGTCAGTACTGATAGTTACCTGAAACAACAGGGAGTGGAGACTGTGTATGGTGTCAGTACTGATAGTTATCTGAAACAACAGGGAGTGGAGACTGTGTTTGGTGTCAGTACTGATAGTTACCTGAAACAACAGGGAGTGGAGACTGTGTATGGTGTCAGTACTGATAGTTATCTGAAATAACAGGGAGTGGAGACTGTGTATGGTGTCTGTACTGATAGTTACCTGAAACAACAGGGAGTGGAGACTGTTTGGTGTCAGTACTAATAGTTACCTGAAACAACAGGAAGTGGAGACTGTGTATGGTGTCAGTACTGACAGTTACCTGAAACAACAGGGAGTGGAGACTGTGTTTGGTGTCAGTACTGATAGTTACCTGAAACAACAGGGAGTGGAGACTGTGTATGTTGTCAGTACTGATAGTTACCTGAAACAACAGGAAGTGGAGACTGTGTTTGGTGTCAGTACTGATAGTTACCTGAAACAACAGGGAGTTGAGACTGTGTTTGGTGTCAGTACTGATAGTTACCTGAAACAACAGGGAGTTGAGACTGTGTTTGGTGTCAGTACTGATAGTTACCTGAAACAACAGGGAGTGGGGACTGTGTTTGGTGTCAGTCCAGATAGCTACCTGAAACAACAGGGAGTTGAGACTGTGTATAGTGTCAGTACTGATAGTTACCTGAAACAACAGGGAGTTGAGACTGTATGGTGTCAGTACTGATAGTTACCTGAAACAACAGGGAGTGGAGACTGTGTTTGGTGTCTGTACTGATAGTTACCTGAAACAACAGGGAGTGGAGACTGTGTATGGTGTCTGTACTGATAGTTACCTGAAACAACAGGGAGTTGAGACTGTATGGTGTCAGTACTGATAGTTATCTGAAACAACAGGGACTTGAGACTGTGTATGGTGTCAGTACTGATAGTTATCTGAAACAACAGGGACTTGAGACTGTATGGTGTCAGTACTGATAGTTACCTGAAACAACAGGAAGTGGAGACTGTGTATGGTGTCAGTACTGATAGTTACCTGAAACAACAGGGAGTTTTGGGACTGTGTATGGTGTCAGTACTGATAGTTACCTGAAACAACAGGGAGTGGAGCCTGTGTATGGTATCTGTACAAATAGTTACCTGAAACAACAGGGACTTGAGACTGTGTATGGTGTCAGTACTGATAGTTACCTGAAACAACAGGGAGTTTTGGGACTGTGTATGTTGTCAGTACTGACAGTTACCTGAAACAACAGGGAGTGGAGACTGTGTATGGTGTCAGTACTGACAGTTACCAGAAACAACAGGGAGTGGAGACTGTGTATGGTGTCAGTACTGATAGTTACCTGAAACAACATGGAGTTTTGGGACTGTGTATGGTGTCTGTACTGATAGTTACCTGAAACAACAGGGACTTGAGACTGTGTATGGTGTCTGTACTGATAGTTACCTGAAACAACAGGGACTTGAGACTGTGTATGGTGTCTGTACTGATAGTTACCTGAAACAACAGGGAGTGAAGACTGTGTATGGTGTCAGTACTGATAGTTACCTGAAACAACAGGGACTTGAGACTGTGTTTGGTGTCAGTACTGATAGTTACCTGAAACAACAGGGAGTGGAGACTGTGTTTGGTGTCAGTACAGATAGTTACCTGAAACAACAGGGAGTGAAGACGGTGTATGGTGTCAGTACTGATAGTTACCTGAAACAACAGGGACTTGAGACTGTGTATGTTGTCAGTACTGATAGTTATCTGAAACAACAGGGAGTTTTGGGACTGTGTATGGTGTCAGTACTGATAGTTACCTGAAACAACAGGGAGTGGAGACTGTGTTTGGTGTCAGTACAGAAAGTTACCTGAAACAACAGGGAGTGGAGACTGTGTATGGTGTCAGTACTGATAGTTACCAGAAACAACAGGGAGTTTTGGGACTGTGTATGGTGTCAGTACTGATAGTTACCTGAAACAACAGGGAGTGGAGACTGTGTATGGTGTCAGTACTGATAGTTACCTGAAACAACAGGGAGTGGAGACTGTGTATGGTGTCAGTACTGATAGTTACCTGAAACAACAGGGAGTGGAGACTGTGTATGGTGTCAGTACTGATAGTTACCAGAAACAACAGGGAGTGGAGACTGTGTATGGTGTCAGTACAGATAGTCACCTGAAATAACAGGGAGTGGAGACTGTGTATGGTGTCAGTACTGATAGTTACCAGAAACAACAGGGAGTGGAGACTGTGTATGGTGTCAGTACAGATAGTCACCTGAAATAACAGGGAGTGGAGACTGTGTATGGTGTCAGTACTGACAGTTACCTGAAACAACAGGGAGTGGAGACTGTGTATGGTGTCAGTACTGACAGTTACCTGAAACAACAGGGAGTGGAGACTGTGTATGGTGTCAGTACAGATAGTTACCTGAAACAACAGGGAGTGGAGACTGTGTATGGTGTCAGTACTGACAGTTACCTGAAACAACAGGGAGTGGAGACTGTGTATGGTGTCAGTACTGACAGTTACCTGAAACAATAGGGAGTGGAGACTGTGTTTGGTGTCTGTACTGATAGTTACCTGAAACAACAGGGAGTGGAGACTGTGTATGTTGTCAGTACAGATAGTTACCTGAAACAACAGGGAGTGGAGACTGTGTATGGTGTCAGTACTGACAGTTACCTGAAACAACAGGGAGTGGAGACTGTGTATGGTGTCAGTACTGACAGTTACCTGAAACAACAGGGAGTGGAGACTGTGTATGGTGTCAGTACTGATAGTTACCTGAAACAACAGGGAGTGGAGACTGTGTATGTTGTCAGTACAGATAGTTACCTGAAACAACAGGGAGTGGAGACTGTGTATGGTGTCAGTACTGACAGTTACCTGAAACAACAGGGAGTGGAGACTGTGTATGGTGTCAGTACTGACAGTTACCTGAAACAACAGGGAGTGGAGACTGTGTATGGTGTCAGTACTGATAGTTACCTGAAACAACAGGGAGTGGAGACTGTGTATGTTGTCAGTACTGACAGTTACCTGAAACAATAGGGAGTTTTGGGACTGTGTATGTTGTCAGTACTGATAGTTACCTGAAACAACAGGGAGTGGAGACTGTGTATGGTGTCAGTACTGATAGTTACCTGAAACAACAGGGAGTGGAGACTGTGTATGGTGTCAATACAGATAGTTACCTGAAACCACAGGGACTTGAGACTGTGTATGGTGTCTGTACTGACAGTTACCTGAAACAACAGGGAGTGGAGACTGTGTATGGTGTCAGTACTGATAGTTACCTGAAACAACAGGGAGTTTTGGGACTGTGTATGGTGTCAGTCCAGATAGCTACCTGAAACCACAGGGAGTTTTGAGACTGTGTATGTTGTCAGTACTGATAGTTACCTGAAACAACAGGGAGTTTTGGGACTGTGTATGTTGTCAGTACTGATAGTTACCTGAAACAACAGGGACTTGAGACTGTGTATGGTGTCAGTCCATATAGCTACCTGAAACCACAGGGAGTTTTGAGACTGTGTATGGTGTCTGTACTGATAGTTACCTGAAACAACAGGGAGTTTTGGGACTGTGTATGTTGTCAGTACTGATAGTTACCTGAAACAACAGGGACTTGAGACTGTGTATGGTGTCTGTACTGACAGTTACCTGAAACAACAGGGAGTGGAGACTGTGTTTGGTGTCAGTACTAATAGTTACCTGAAACAACAGGGAGTTTTGGGACTGTGTATGATGTCAGTACTGATAGTTACCTGAAACAACAGGGAGTGGAGACTGTGTTTGGTGTCAGTACTAATAGTTACCGGAAACAACAGGGAGTTTTGGGACTGTGTATGGTGTCAGTACTGTTAGTTAACTGAAAGAACAGGGAGTGGAGACTGTGTTTGGTGTCAGTACTGATAGTTACCTGAAACAACAGGGAGAAGAGACTGTGTATGGTGTCAGTACTGTTAGTTACCTGAAAGAACAGGGAGTGGAGACTGTGTATGGTGTCTGCACAGATAGTTACCTGAAACAACAGGGAGTTTTGGGACTGTGTTTGGTGTCAGTACTGATAGTTACCTGAAACAACAGGAATTAATGGAGACTGTGTTTGGTGTCAGTACTGATAGTTACCTGAAACAACAGGGAGTTTTGGGACTGTGTATGGTGTCTGTACTGATAGTTACCTGAAACAACAGGGAGTTTTGGGACTGTGTATGGTGTCAGTACTGATAGTTACCTGAAACAACAGGGAGTTTTGGGACTGTGTATGGTGTCAGTACTGATAGTTACCTGAAACAACAGGGAGTTTTGGGACTGTGTATGGTGTCAGTACTGATAGTTACCTGAAACAACAGGGAGTTTTGGGACTGTGTATGGTGTCAGTACAGATAGTTACCTGAAACAACAGGGACTTGAGACTGTGTATGGTGTCTGTACTGACAGTTACCTGAAACAACAGGGAGTGGAGACTGTGTATGGTGTCAGTACTGATAGTTACCTGAAACAACAGGGACTTAAGACTGTGTTTGGTGTCTGTACAGATAGTTACCTGAAACAACATGGACTTGAGACTGTGTATGGTGTCTGTACTGATAGTTACCTGAAACAACAGGGACTTGAGACTGTGTTTGGTGTCAGTACTGATAGTTACCTGAAACAACAGGGAGTTTTGGGACTGTGTATGGTATCTGTACAAATAGTTACCTGAAACAACAGGGAGTGGAGACTGTGTATGGTGTCAGTACTGATGGTTACCTGAAACAACAGGGAGTGGAGACTGTGTATGGTGTCAGTACAGATAGTTACCTGAAACAACGGAGTTTTGGGACTGTGTATGTTGTCAGTACTGACAGTTACCTGAAACAACAGGGAGTTGAGACTGTGTATGGTATCTGTACAAATAGTTACCTGAAACAACAGGAAGTGGAGACTGTGTATGGTGTCAGTACTGATAGTTACCTGAAACAACAGGGAGTGGAGACTGTGTATGTTGTCAGTACAGATAGTTACCTGAAACAACAGGGAGTGGAGACTGTGTATGGTGTCAGTACTGACAGTTACCTGAAACAACAGGGAGTGGAGACTGTGTATGGTGTCTGTACTGATAGTTACCTGAAACAACAGGGAGTGGAGACTGTGTATAGTATCTGTACAAATAGTTACCTGAAACAACAGGGAGTGGAGACTGTGTATGGTGTCAGTACTGATAGTTACCTGAAACAACAGGGAGTGGAGACTGTGTATGTTGTCAGTACAGATAGTTACCTGAAACAACAGGGAGTGGAGACTGTGTATGGTGTCAGTACTGACAGTTACCTGAAACAACAGGGAGTGGAGACTGTGTATGGTGTCAGTACTGACAGTTACCTGAAACAACAGGGAGTGGAGACTGTGTATGGTGTCAGTACTGATAGTTACCTGAAACAACAGGGAGTGGAGACTGTGTATGGTGTCAGTACTGATAGTTATCTGAAATAACAGGGAGTGGAGACTGTGTATGGTGTCTGCACAGATAGTTACCTGAAACAACAGGGAGTTTTGGGACTGTGTTTGGTGTCAGTACTGATAGTTACCTGAAACAACAGGAATTAATGGAGACTGTGTTTGGTGTCAGTACTGATAGTTACCTGAAACAACAGGGAGTTTTGGGACTGTGTATGGTGTCTGTACTGATAGTTACCTGAAACAACAGGGAGTTTTGGGACTGTGTATGGTGTCAGTACTGATAGTTACCTGAAACAACAGGGAGTTTTGGGACTGTGTATGGTGTCAGTACTGATAGTTACCTGAAACAACAGGGAGTTTTGGGACTGTGTATGGTGTCAGTACTGATAGTTACCTGAAACAACAGGGAGTTTTGGGACTGTGTATGGTGTCAGTACAGATAGTTACCTGAAACAACAGGGACTTGAGACTGTGTATGGTGTCTGTACTGACAGTTACCTGAAACAACAGGGAGTGGAGACTGTGTATGGTGTCAGTACTGATAGTTACCTGAAACAACAGGGACTTAAGACTGTGTTTGGTGTCTGTACAGATAGTTACCTGAAACAACATGGACTTGAGACTGTGTATGGTGTCTGTACTGATAGTTACCTGAAACAACAGGGACTTGAGACTGTGTTTGGTGTCAGTACTGATAGTTACCTGAAACAACAGGGAGTTTTGGGACTGTGTATGGTATCTGTACAAATAGTTACCTGAAACAACAGGGAGTGGAGACTGTGTATGGTGTCAGTACTGATGGTTACCTGAAACAACAGGGAGTGGAGACTGTGTATGGTGTCAGTACAGATAGTTACCTGAAACAACGGAGTTTTGGGACTGTGTATGTTGTCAGTACTGACAGTTACCTGAAACAACAGGGAGTTGAGACTGTGTATGGTATCTGTACAAATAGTTACCTGAAACAACAGGAAGTGGAGACTGTGTATGGTGTCAGTACTGATAGTTACCTGAAACAACAGGGAGTGGAGACTGTGTATGTTGTCAGTACAGATAGTTACCTGAAACAACAGGGAGTGGAGACTGTGTATGGTGTCAGTACTGACAGTTACCTGAAACAACAGGGAGTGGAGACTGTGTATGGTGTCTGTACTGATAGTTACCTGAAACAACAGGGAGTGGAGACTGTGTATAGTATCTGTACAAATAGTTACCTGAAACAACAGGGAGTGGAGACTGTGTATGGTGTCAGTACTGATAGTTACCTGAAACAACAGGGAGTGGAGACTGTGTATGTTGTCAGTACAGATAGTTACCTGAAACAACAGGGAGTGGAGACTGTGTATGGTGTCAGTACTGACAGTTACCTGAAACAACAGGGAGTGGAGACTGTGTATGGTGTCAGTACTGACAGTTACCTGAAACAACAGGGAGTGGAGACTGTGTATGGTGTCAGTACTGATAGTTACCTGAAACAACAGGGAGTGGAGACTGTGTATGGTGTCAGTACTGATAGTTATCTGAAATAACAGGGAGTGGAGACTGTGTATGGTGTCAGTACTGACAGTTACCTGAAACAACAGGGAGTGGAGACTGTGTATGGTGTCAGTACTGACAGTTACCTGAAACAACAGGGAGTGGAGACTGTGTATGGTGTCAGTACTGATAGTTACCTGAAACAACAGGGAGTGGAGACTGTGTATGTTGTCAGTACTGACAGTTACCTGAAACAATAGGGAGTTTTGGGACTGTGTATGTTGTCAGTACTGATAGTTACCTGAAACAACAGGGAGTGGAGACTGTGTATGGTGTCAGTACTGATAGTTACCTGAAACAACAGGGAGTGGAGACTGTGTATGGTGTCAATACAGATAGTTACCTGAAACCACAGGGACTTGAGACTGTGTATGGTGTCTGTACTGACAGTTACCTGAAACAACAGGGAGTGGAGACTGTGTATGGTGTCAGTACTGATAGTTACCTGAAACAACAGGGAGTTTTGGGACTGTGTATGGTGTCAGTCCAGATAGCTACCTGAAACCACAGGGAGTTTTGAGACTGTGTATGGTATCTGTACAAATAGTTACCTGAAACAACAGGGAGTGGAGACTGTGTATGGTGTCAGTACTGATGGTTACCTGAAACAACAGGGAGTGGAGACTGTGTATGGTGTCAGTACAGATAGTTACCTGAAACAACAGGGAGTGGAGACTGTGTATGGTGTCAGTACAGATAGTTACCTGAAACAACAGGGAGTGGAGACTGTGTATGGTGTCAGTACTGACAGTTACCTGAAACAACAGGGAGTGGAGACTGTGTATGGTGTCAGTACTGACAGTTACCTGAAACAACAGGGAGTGGAGACTGTGTATGGTGTCAGTACTGATAGTTACCTGAAACAACAGGGAGTGGAGACTGTGTTTGGTGTCAGTACTGATAGTTACCTGAAACAACAGGGAGTGGAGACTGTGTATGTTGTCAGTACAGATAGTTACCTGAAACAACAGGGAGTGGAGACTGTGTATGGTGTCAGTACTGACAGTTACCTGAAACAACAGGGAGTGGAGACTGTGTATGGTGTCAGTACTGATGGTTACCTGAAACAACAGGGAGTGGAGACTGTGTATGGTGTCAGTACTGATAGTTACCTGAAACAACAGGGAGTGGAGACTGTGTATGTTGTCAGTACTGACAGTTACCTGAAACAATAGGGAGTTTTGGGACTGTGTATGTTGTCAGTACTGATAGTTACCTGAAACAACAGGGAGTGGAGACTGTGTATGGTGTCAATACAGATAGTTACCTGAAACCACAGGGACTTGAGACTGTGTATGGTGTCTGTACTGACAGTTACCTGAAACAACAGGGAGTGGAGACTGTGTATGGTGTCAGTACTGATAGTTACCTGAAACAACAGGGAGTTTTGGGACTGTGTATGGTGTCAGTCCAGATAGCTACCTGAAACCACAGGGAGTTTTGAGACTGTGTATGTTGTCAGTACTGATAGTTACCTGAAACAACAGGGAGTTTTGGGACTGTGTATGGTGTCAGTACTGATAGTTACCTGAAACAACAGGGAGTGGAGACTGTGTATGGTGTCTGTACTGACAGTTACCTGAAACAACAGGGAGTGGAGACTGTGTATGGTGTCAGTACTGATAGTTACCTGAAACAACAGGGAGTTTTGGGACTGTGTATGGTGTCAGTCCAGATAGCTACCTGAAACCACAGGGAGTTTTGAGACTGTGTATGTTGTCAGTACTGATAGTTACCTGAAACAACAGGGAGTTTTGGGACTGTGTATGTTGTCAGTACTGATAGTTACCTGAAACAACAGGGAGTGGAGACTGTGTATGGTGTCAGTACAGATAGTTACCTGAAACAACAGGGAGTGGAGACTGTGTATGGTGTCAGTACTGACAGTTACCTGAAACAACAGGGAGTGGAGACTGTGTATGGTGTCAGTACTGACAGTTACCTGAAACAACAGGGAGTGGAGACTGTGTATGGTGTCAGTACTGATAGTTACCTGAAACAACAGGGAGTGGAGACTGTGTTTGGTGTCAGTACTGATAGTTACCTGAAACAACAGGGAGTGGAGACTGTGTATGTTGTCAGTACAGATAGTTACCTGAAACAACAGGGAGTGGAGACTGTGTATGGTGTCAGTACTGACAGTTACCTGAAACAACAGGGAGTGGAGACTGTGTATGGTGTCAGTACTGATGGTTACCTGAAACAACAGGGAGTGGAGACTGTGTATGGTGTCAGTACTGATAGTTACCTGAAACAACAGGGAGTGGAGACTGTGTATGTTGTCAGTACTGACAGTTACCTGAAACAATAGGGAGTTTTGGGACTGTGTATGTTGTCAGTACTGATAGTTACCTGAAACAACAGGGAGTGGAGACTGTGTATGGTGTCAATACAGATAGTTACCTGAAACCACAGGGACTTGAGACTGTGTATGGTGTCTGTACTGACAGTTACCTGAAACAACAGGGAGTGGAGACTGTGTATGGTGTCAGTACTGATAGTTACCTGAAACAACAGGGAGTTTTGGGACTGTGTATGGTGTCAGTCCAGATAGCTACCTGAAACCACAGGGAGTTTTGAGACTGTGTATGTTGTCAGTACTGATAGTTACCTGAAACAACAGGGAGTTTTGGGACTGTGTATGGTGTCAGTACTGATAGTTACCTGAAACAACAGGGAGTGGAGACTGTGTATGGTGTCTGTACTGACAGTTACCTGAAACAACAGGGAGTGGAGACTGTGTATGGTGTCAGTACTGATAGTTACCTGAAACAACAGGGAGTTTTGGGACTGTGTATGGTGTCAGTCCAGATAGCTACCTGAAACCACAGGGAGTTTTGAGACTGTGTATGTTGTCAGTACTGATAGTTACCTGAAACAACAGGGAGTTTTGGGACTGTGTATGTTGTCAGTACTGATAGTTACCTGAAACAACAGGGACTTGAGACTGTGTATGGTGTCAGTCCATATAGCTACCTGAAACCACAGGGAGTTTTGAGACTGTGTATGGTGTCAGTACTGATAGTTACCTGAAACCACAGGGAGTTTTGGGACTGTGTATGTTGTCAGTACTGATAGTTACCTGAAACAACAGGGACTTGAGACTGTGTATGGTGTCTGTACTGACAGTTACCTGAAACAACAGGGAGTGGAGACTGTGTTTGGTGTCAGTACTAATAGTTACCTGAAACAACAGGGAGTTTTGGGACTGTGTATGTTGTCAGTACTGACAGTTACCTGAAACAACAGGGAGTTGAGACTGTGTATGGTATCTGTACAAATAGTTACCTGAAACAACAGGAAGTGGAGACTGTGTATGGTGTCAGTACTGATAGTTACCTGAAACAACAGGGAGTGGAGACTGTGTATGTTGTCAGTACAGATAGTTACCTGAAACAACAGGGAGTTGAGACTGTGTATGGTGTCAGTACTGACAGTTACCTGAAACAACAGGGAGTGGAGACTGTGTATGGTGTCTGTACTGATAGTTACCTGAAACAACAGGGAGTGGAGACTGTGTATAGTATCTGTACAAATAGTTACCTGAAACAACAGGGAGTGGAGACTGTGTATGGTGTCAGTACTGATAGTTACCTGAAACAACAGGGAGTGGAGACTGTGTATGTTGTCAGTACAGATAGTTACCTGAAACAACAGGGAGTGGAGACTGTGTATGGTGTCAGTACTGACAGTTACCTGAAACAACAGGGAGTGGAGACTGTGTATGGTGTCAGTACTGACAGTTACCTGAAACAACAGGGAGTGGAGACTGTGTATGGTGTCAGTACTGATAGTTACCTGAAACAACAGGGAGTGGAGACTGTGTATGTTGTCAGTACAGATAGTTACCTGAAACAACAGGGAGTGGAGACTGTGTATGGTGTCAGTACTGACAGTTACCTGAAACAACAGGGAGTGGAGACTGTGTATGGTGTCAGTACTGACAGTTACCTGAAACAACAGGGAGTGGAGACTGTGTATGGTGTCAGTACTGATAGTTACCTGAAACAACAGGGAGTGGAGACTGTGTATGTTGTCAGTACTGACAGTTACCTGAAACAATAGGGAGTTTTGGGACTGTGTATGTTGTCAGTACTGATAGTTACCTGAAACAACAGGGAGTGGAGACTGTGTATGGTGTCAGTACTGATAGTTACCTGAAACAACAGGGAGTGGAGACTGTGTATGGTGTCAATACAGATAGTTACCTGAAACCACAGGGACTTGAGACTGTGTATGGTGTCTGTACTGACAGTTACCTGAAACAACAGGGAGTGGAGACTGTGTATGGTGTCAGTACTGATAGTTACCTGAAACAACAGGGAGTTTTGGGACTGTGTATGGTGTCAGTCCAGATAGCTACCTGAAACCACAGGGAGTTTTGAGACTGTGTATGGTATCTGTACAAATAGTTACCTGAAACAACAGGGAGTGGAGACTGTGTATGGTGTCAGTACTGATGGTTACCTGAAACAACAGGGAGTGGAGACTGTGTATGGTGTCAGTACAGATAGTTACCTGAAACAACAGGGAGTGGAGACTGTGTATGGTGTCAGTACTGACAGTTACCTGAAACAACAGGGAGTGGAGACTGTGTATGGTGTCAGTACTGACAGTTACCTGAAACAACAGGGAGTGGAGACTGTGTATGGTGTCAGTACTGATAGTTACCTGAAACAACAGGGAGTGGAGACTGTGTATGTTGTCAGTACAGATAGTTACCTGAAACAACAGGGAGTGGAGACTGTGTATGGTGTCAGTACTGACAGTTACCTGAAACAACAGGGAGTGGAGACTGTGTATGGTGTCAGTACTGACAGTTACCTGAAACAACAGGGAGTGGAGACTGTGTATGGTGTCAGTACTGATAGTTACCTGAAACAACAGGGAGTGGAGACTGTGTATGTTGTCAGTACTGACAGTTACCTGAAACAATAGGGAGTTTTGGGACTGTGTATGTTGTCAGTACTGATAGTTACCTGAAACAACAGGGAGTTTTGGGACTGTGTATGGTGTCAGTACTGATAGTTACCTGAAACAACAGGGAGTGGAGACTGTGTATGGTGTCAATACAGATAGTTACCTGAAACCACAGGGACTTGAGACTGTGTATGGTGTCTGTACTGACAGTTACCTGAAACAACAGGGAGTGGAGACTGTGTATGGTGTCAGTACTGATAGTTACCTGAAACAACAGGGAGTTTTGGGACTGTGTATGGTGTCAGTCCAGATAGCTACCTGAAACCACAGGGAGTTTTGAGACTGTGTATGTTGTCAGTACTGATAGTTACCTGAAACAACAGGGAGTTTTGGGACTGTGTATGTTGTCAGTACTGATAGTTACCTGAAACAACAGGGACTTGAGACTGTGTATGGTGTCAGTCCATATAGCTACCTGAAACCACAGGGAGTTTTGAGACTGTGTATGGTGTCAGTACTGATAGTTACCTGAAACCACAGGGAGTTTTGGGACTGTGTATGTTGTCAGTACTGATAGTTACCTGAAACAACAGGGACTTGAGACTGTGTATGGTGTCTGTACTGACAGTTACCTGAAACAACAGGGAGTGGAGACTGTGTTTGGTGTCAGTACTAATAGTTACCTGAAACAACAGGGAGTTTTGGGACTGTGTATGGTGTCAGTACTGATAGTTACCTCAAACAACAGGGAGTGGAGACTGTGTTTGGTGTCAGTACTAATAGTTACCGGAAACAACAGGGAGTTTTGGGACTGTGTATGGTGTCAGTACTGTTAGTTACCTGAAAGAACAGGGAGTGGAGACTGTGTTTGGTGTCAGTACTGATAGTTACCTGAAACAACAGGGAGAAGAGACTGTGTATGGTGTCAGTACTGTTAGTTACCTGAAAGAACAGGGAGTGGAGACTGTATGGTGTCTGTACAGATAGTTACCTGAAACAACAGGGAGTTTTGGGACTGTGTTTGGTGTCAGTACTGATAGTTACCTGAAACAACAGGAATTAATGGAGACTGTGTTTGGTGTCAGTACTGATAGTTACCTGAAACAACAGGGAGTTTTGGGACTGTGTATGGTGTCTGTACTGATAGTTACCTGAAACAACAGGGAGTTTTGGGACTGTGTATGTTGTCAGTACTGATAGTTACCTGAAACAACAGGGACTTGAGACTGTGTATGGTGTCAGTCCATATAGCTACCTGAAACCACAGGGAGTTTTGAGACTGTGTATGGTGTCAGTACTGATAGTTACCTGAAACCACAGGGAGTTTTGGGACTGTGTATGTTGTCAGTACTGATAGTTACCTGAAACAACAGGGACTTGAGACTGTGTATGGTGTCTGTACTGACAGTTACCTGAAACAACAGGGAGTTGAGACTGTGTTTGGTGTCAGTACTAATAGTTACCTGAAACAACAGGGAGTTTTGGGACTGTGTATGGTGTCAGTACTGATAGTTACCTGAAACAACAGGGAGTGGAGACTGTGTTTGGTGTCAGTACTAATAGTTACCGGAAACAACAGGGAGTTTTGGGACTGTGTATGGTGTCAGTACTGTTAGTTACCTGAAAGAACAGGGAGTGGAGACTGTGTTTGGTGTCAGTACTGATAGTTACCTGAAACAACAGGGAGAAGAGACTGTGTATGGTGTCAGTACTGTTAGTTACCTGAAAGAACAGGGAGTGGAGACTGTGTATGGTGTCTGTACAGATAGTTACCTGAAACAACAGGGAGTTTTGGGACTGTGTTTGGTGTCAGTACTGATAGTTACCTGAAACAACAGGAATTAATGGAGACTGTGTTTGGTGTCAGTACTGATAGTTACCTGAAACAACAGGGAGTTTTGGGACTGTGTATGGTGTCTGTACTGATAGTTACCTGAAACAACAGGGAGTTTTGGGACTGTGTATGGTGTCAGTACTGATAGTTACCTGAAACAACAGGGAGTTTTGGGACTGTGTATGGTGTCAGTACTGATAGTTACCTGAAACAACAGGGAGTTTTGGGACTGTGTATGGTGTCAGTACTGATAGTTACCTGAAACAACAGGGAGTTTTGGGACTGTGTATGGTGTCAGTACAGATAGTTACCTGAAACCACAGGGACTTGAGACTGTGTATGGTGTCTGTACTGACAGTTACCTGAAACAACAGAGAGTGGAGACTGTGTATGGTGTCAGTACTGATAGTTACCTGAAACAACAGGGACTTAAGACTGTGTTTGGTGTCTGTACAGATAGTTACCTGAAACAACATGGACTTGAGACTGTGTATGGTGTCTGTACTGATAGTTACCTGAAACAACAGGGACTTGAGACTGTGTTTGGTGTCAGTACTGATAGTTACCTGAAACAACAGGGAGTTTTGGGACTGTGTATGGTATCTGTACAAATAGTTACCTGAAACAAAAGGGAGTGGAGACTGTGTATGGTGTCAGTACTGATGGTTACCTGAAACAACAGGGAGTGGAGACTGTGTATGGTGTCAGTACAGAAAGTTACCTGAAACAACGGAGTTTTGGGACTGTGTATGGTATCTGTACAAATAGTTACCTGAAACAACAGGGAGTGGAGACTGTGTATGGTGTCAGTACTGATGGTTACCTGAAACAACAGGGAGTGGAGACTGTGTATGGTATCTGTACAAATAGTTACCTGAAACAACAGGGACTTGAGACTGTGTATGGTGTCAGTACTGATAGTTACCTGAAACAACAGGGAGTTTTGGGACTGTGTTTGGTGTCAGTACTGATAGTTACCAGAAACAACAGGGAGTGGAGACTGTGTATGGTGTCAGTACTGATAGTTACCTGAAACAACAGGGAGTGGAGACTGTGTATGGTATCTGTACAAATAGTTACCTGAAACAACAGGGACTTGAGACTGTGTATGGTGTCAGTACTGATAGTTACCTGAAACAACAGGGAGTTTTGGGACTGTGTATGTTGTCAGTACTGACAGTTACCTGAAACAACAGGGAGTGGAGACTGTGTATGGTGTCAGTACTGACAGTTACCAGAAACAACAGGGAGTGGAGACTGTGTATGGTGTCAGTACTGATAGTTACCTGAAACAACAGGGAGTTTTGGGACTGTGTATGGTGTCAGTACTGATAGTTACCTGAAACAACAGGGAGTGGAGACTGTGTATGGTGTCTGTACTGATAGTTACCTGAAACAACAGGGACTTGAGACTGTGTATGGTGTCTGTACTGATAGTTACCTGAAACAACAGGGACTTGAGACTGTGTATGGTGTCTGTACTGATAGTTACCTGAAACAACAGGGAGTGAAGACTGTGTATGGTGTCAGTACTGATAGTTACCTGAAACAACAGGGACTTGAGACTGTGTTTGGTGTCAGTACTGATAGTTACCTGAAACAACAGGGAGTGGAGACTGTGTTTGGTGTCAGTACAGATAGTTACCTGAAACAACAGGGAGTGAAGACTGTGTATGGTGTCAGTACTGATAGTTACCTGAAACAACAGGGACTTGAGACTGTGTATGTTGTCAGTACTGATAGTTATCTGAAACAACAGGGAGTTTTGGGACTGTGTATGGTGTCAGTACTGATAGTTACCTGAAACAACAGGGAGTGGAGACTGTGATGGTGTCTGTACTGATAGTTACCTGAAACAACAGGGAGTTTTGGGACTGTGTATGGTGTCAGTACTGATAGTTACCTGAAACAACATGGAGTTTTGGGACTGTGTATCGTGTCTGTACTGATAGTTACCTGAAACAACAGGGACTTGAGACTGTGTATGGTGTCTGTACTGATAGTTACCTGAAACAACAGGGACTTGAGACTGTATATGGTGTCTGTACTGATAGTTACCTGAAACAACAGGGAGTGAAGACTGTGTATGGTGTCAGTACTGATAGTTACCTGAAACAACAGGGACTTGAGACTGTGTTTGGTGTCAGTACTGATAGTTACCTGAAACAACAGGGAGTGGAGACTGTGTTTGGTGTCAGTACAGATAGTTACCTGAAACAACAGGGAGTGAAGACTGTGTATGGTGTCAGTACTGATAGTTACCTGAAACAACAGGGACTTGAGACTGTGTATGTTGTCAGTACTGATAGTTATCTGAAACAACAGGGAGTTTTGGGACTGTGTATGGTGTCAGTACTGATAGTTACCTGAAACAACAGGGAGTGGAGACTGTGTATGGTGTCTGTACTGATAGTTACCTGAAACAACAGGGAGTTTTGGGACTGTGTATGGTGTCAGTACTGATAGTTACCTGAAACAACAGGGAGTTTTGGGACTGTGTATGGTGTCAGTACAGATAGTTACCTGAAACAACAGGGAGTTGAGACTGTGTATGGTGTCAGTACTGATAGTTACCTGAAACAACAGGGAGTGGAGACTGTGTATGGTGTCAGTACTGATAGTTATCTGAAACAACAGGGAGTTTTGGGACTGTGTATGGTGTCAGTACTGATAGTTATCTGAAACAACAGGGAGTTTTGGGACTGTGTATGTTGTCAGTACTGATAGTTACCTGAAACAACAGGGAGTGGAGACTGTGTTTGGTGTCAGTACTGATAGTTACCTGAAACAACAGGGAGTTTTGGGACTGTGTATGGTGTCAGTACTGATAGTTACCTGAAACAACAGGGAGTTTTGGGACTGTGTATGGTGTCTGTACTGATAGTTACCTGAAACAACAGGGAGTGGAGACTGTGTATGGTGTCAGTACTGATAGTTACCTGAAACAACAGGGAGTTTTGGGACTGTGTATGGTGTCAGTACTGATAGTTACCTGAAACAACAGGGAGTTTTGGGACTGTGTATGGTGTCTGTACTGATAGTTACCTGAAACAACAGGGAGTGGAGACTGTGTATGGTGTCAGTACTGATAGTTACCTGAAACAACAGGGAGTTTTGGGACTGTGTATGGTGTCAGTACTGATAGTTACCTGAAACAACAGGAAGTGGAGACTGTGTTTGGTGTCAGTACTGATAGTTACCTGAAACAACAGGGAGTGGAGACTGTGTATAGTGTCTGTACTGATAATTACCTGAAACAACAGGGACTTGAGACTGTGTTTGGTGTCAGTACTGATAGTTACCTGAAACAACAGGGAGTTTTGGGACTGTGTATGTTGTCAGTACTGATATTTACCTGAAACAACAGGGAGTTTTGGGACTGTGTATGGTGTCAGTACTGATAGTTACCTGAAACAACAGGGAGTTTTGGGACTGTGTATGGTGTCAGTACTGATAGTTACCTGAAACAACAGGGAGTTTTGGGACTGTGTATGGTGTCAGTACTGATAGTTACCTGAAACAACAGGGAGTTTTGGGACTGTGTATGGTGTCAGTACTGATAGTTACCTGAAACAACAGGGAGTTTTGGGACTGTGTATGGTGTCAGTACTGATAGTTACCTGAAACAACAGGGAGTTTTGGGACTGTGTATGGTGTCAGTACTGATAGTTACCTGAAACAACAGGGAGTTTTGGGACTGTGTATGGTGTCAGTACTGATAGTTACCTGAAACAACAGGGAGTTTTGGGACTGTGTATGGTGTCAGTACTGATAGTTACCTGAAACAACAGGGAGTTTTGGGACTGTGTACGAGGTCAGTACTGATAGTTACCTGAAACAACAGGGAGTGGAGACTGTGTATGGTGTCAGTACTGATAGTTACCTGAAACAACAGGGAGTGGAGACTGTGTATGGTGTCAGTACTGATAGTTACCTGAAACAACAGGGAGTGGAGACTGTGTATGGTGTCAGTACTGATAGTTGTCTGAAACAACAGGGAGTTTTGGGACTGTGTATGGTGTCAGTACTGATAGTTACCTGAAACAACAGGGAGTTTTGGGACTTTGTATGGTGCCTGTACTGATAGTTACCTGAAACAACAGGGAGTGGAGACTGTGTATGGTGTCAGTACTGATAGTTACCTGAAACAACAGGGAGTTTTGGGACTGTGTATGGTGTCAGTACTGATAGTTACCTGAAACAACAGGGAGTTTTGGGACTGTGTATGGTGTCAGTACTGATAGTTACCTGAAACAACAGGGAGTGGAGACTGTGTATGGTGTCAGTACTGATAGTTACCTGAAACAACAGGGAGTTTTGGGACTGTGTATGGTGTCAGTACTGATAGTTACCTGAAACAACAGGGAGTGGAGACTGTGATGGTGTCTGTACTGATAGTTACCTGAAACAACAGGGAGTTTTGGGACTGTGTATGGTGTCAGTACTGATAGTTACCTGAAACAACATGGAGTTTTGGGACTGTGTATCGTGTCTGTACTGATAGTTACCTGAAACAACAGGGACTTGAGACTGTGTATGGTGTCTGTACTGATAGTTACCTGAAACAACAGGGACTTGAGACTGTATATGGTGTCTGTACTGATAGTTACCTGAAACAACAGGGAGTGAAGACTGTGTATGGTGTCAGTACTGATAGTTACCTGAAACAACAGGGACTTGAGACTGTGTTTGGTGTCAGTACTGATAGTTACCTGAAACAACAGGGAGTGGAGACTGTGTTTGGTGTCAGTACAGATAGTTACCTGAAACAACAGGGAGTGAAGACTGTGTATGGTGTCAGTACTGATAGTTACCTGAAACAACAGGGACTTGAGACTGTGTATGTTGTCAGTACTGATAGTTATCTGAAACAACAGGGAGTTTTGGGACTGTGTATGGTGTCAGTACTGATAGTTACCTGAAACAACAGGGAGTGGAGACTGTGTATGGTGTCTGTACTGATAGTTACCTGAAACAACAGGGAGTTTTGGGACTGTGTATGGTGTCAGTACTGATAGTTACCTGAAACAACAGGGAGTGGAGACTGTGTATGGTGTCTGTACTGATAGTTACCTGAAACAACAGGGAGTTTTGGGACTGTGTATGGTGTCAGTACTGATAGTTACCTGAAACAACAGGGAGTGGAGACTGTGTATGGTGTCTGTACTAATAGTTACCTGAAACAACAGGGAGTTTTGGGACTGTGTATGGTGTCAGTACTGATAGTTACCTGAAACAATAGGGAGTTTTGGGACTGTGTATGGTGTCAGTACTGATAGTTACCTGAAACAACAGGGAGTGGAGACTGTGTATGGTGTCTGTACTGATAGTTACCTGAAACAACAGGGAGTTTTGGGACTGTGTATGGTGTCAGTACTGATAGCTACCTGAAACAAGAGGAAGTGGAGACTGTGTTTGGTGTCAGTACTGATAGTTACCTGAAACAACAGGGAGTTGAGACTGTGTATGGTGTCTGTACTGATAGTTACCTGAAACAACAGGGAGTTTTGGGACTGTGTATAGTGTCTGTACTGATAGTTACCTGAAACAACAGGGAGTTTTGGGACTGTGTATGGTGTCAGTACTGATAGTTACCTGAAACAACAGGGAGTGGAGACTGTGTATGGTGTCTGTACTGATAGTTACCTGAAACAACAGGGAGTTTTGGGACTGTGTATGGTGTCAGTACTGATAGTTACCTGAAACAACAGGGAGTTTTGGGACTGTGTATGGTGTCAGTACTGATAGTTACCTGAAACAACAGGGAGTGGAGACTGTGTATGGTGTCAGTACTGATAGTTACCTGAAACAACAGGGAGTGGAGACTGTGTATGGTGTCTGTACTGATAGTTACCTGAAACAACAGGGAGTTTTGGGACTGTGTATGGTGTCAGTACTGATAGTTACCTGAAACAACAGGGAGTGGAGACTGTGTATGGTGTCTGTACTGATAGTTACCAGAAACAACAGGGAGTTTTGGGACTGTGTATGGTGTCAGTACTGATAGTTACCTGAAACAACAGGGAGTGGAGACTGTGTATGGTGTCTGTACTGATAGTTACCTGAAACAACAGGGAGTTTTTGGACTGTGTTTGGTGTCAGTACTGATAGTTACCTGAAACAACAGGGAGTGGAGACTGTGTATGGTGTTAGTACTGATAGTTACCTGAAACAACAGGGAGTGGAGACTGTGTATGGTGTCAGTACTGATAGTTACCTGAAACAACAGGGAGTGGAGACTGTGTATGGTGTCTGTACTGATAGTTACCTGAAACAACAGGGAGTGGAGACTGTGTATGGTGTCTGTACTGATAGTTACCTGAAACAACAGGGAGTTTTGGGACTGTGTATGGTGTCAGTTCTGATAGTTACCTGAAACAACAGGGAGTGGAGACTGTGTATGGTGTCAGTACTGATAGTTACCTGAAACAACAGGGAGTGGAGACTGTGTATGGTGTCCGTACTGATAGTTACCTGAAACAACAGGGAGTTTTGGGACTGTGTATGGTGTCAGTACTGATAGTTACCTGAAACAACAGGGAGTTTTGGGACTGTGTATGGTGTCAGTACTGATAGTTACCTGAAACAACAGGGAGTGGAGACTGTGTATGGTGTCAGTTCTGATAGTTACCTGAAACAACAGGGAGTTTTGGGACTGCCTGTGCTACTGCAGTCTTTAGGACATGAACATCGCCAGAACTCAGATTTGTAGATCGTTCAATGTCTGGTGTGGATAAACTTAGTATGGATTCAAATGTTTTCAGACCAGCTGGAAGATAGAATTATTACCAAGTTACATTTACATTACTCCATTATATATGAACATGTGTAGCAGAACTGAACTGGACTCAGTCCATCAATGGTTACCAGTTACGTGTAGCCCAATTCTCTTAAAAAGAATATAAGCTAGACAGTCCCTGGAAAAACCAAGAACTCTTTGATGATCGATCCGGTCTAGATCCGCTACATTTATTTACAAAGCAAGAATTGAATCATAGGCACAAATGTATGTATGTAAACCGGATGAAATTGCTTGAATTTTGTTATTTATGTATGTATTACGAGTCTGGTGTGGAGGACTCTATATAGTCCTGAACCAGAAATAAACTTATCTTAACATAGCTGGTATATATAGTGTTTGTCTAGAGTTCAGGAGGTCCTGGGAAGGTTTGAACTCTGGCCTGGTCAATTAGTTGCTACATTTTATCTCTCATTCTCCTTTTACACATATATATTCTTCACAAAAAAGTTCATGATTGAGAAAATGAAAACAAACCACATCGGGATTTTGAACTGGAATATTTTTGAAATTGACACGAAATCATGGTAATACTCCTAGTTGTTTTCCCCGAGTGCCTATTGCAGATTGTTAGTTCACGAACTAGAATTGTCAATAAATCTACTCTTACTTATATGTTGATTATGTAGGGAAACAGTACAATAAATTAATGTGTCGACGACACTGCATAAGTGCAAGTGTTTGAACACTGTAGTATACGATGGAGTAGCAATGATACAGCTTCAGTGTAAATGAATTTTACCTTTCCTGATTCCCGCAAGTATTCGTGGATTTATATCCAGCTTTTCCATGTCAACTCATCCCTGTCATTTCTACTTTCATTTTCGCGCCAGCAGTGCACGGATAGGGAGCCGTCATTTTTCTCTTTAGTGTTCTCCATTCAACAGATTTAATAGTTGAGTTCAAAATGACTATTTACTATCAGAATTATATTTAAATAAAGTTACATCCAAATGAATCAAATTTTTATTATCTACTTTGGAAATCAATATGTTTTCAACTAAATTCCACGGAATGCTCCCTAGCTATATAGATATAGTATTTGACGCGAGTAATGCGCCGTCTGGCGGTTAACTGAATGTAAACATGGTTGACGTGTAGAAGGTCCAGAAACTAATTTACGAGGACTATGTCGTGTCAGCTGACTTCCCTAGCTCACTTTAGCGACATTTCAAAAGTTAAAAACTACCTTTTCCCAAATTTGAAAGAGGATTCACCAGAAAGGCTTCTGAAGAATGGTAAGAGATGTTAATAAAAGTGAACTTCTGGAGCAAGTTGGTTCAAATTGACATTTCATGACCTGAGACATCCCATAGGGACCTATAACAGAAGTCTGCATGGTTGTTAAAAGCGAAACGTCAGAATGTCATACTATAAGGATAGCATAGAGACCCGATATGTTGATAAACCGTACAATATTGGGGTCTGTTTTTCACCTTGACACAAGGCCAGATTAAATGAGAAATCAATATATCCTGTGACAGGGAATATTTTCAATCTCCAAAGCTGTGGCAGATGTCACTCACAGCTGCTGTTCTATATATTTTTCAGGAAAGTGAGAAGTTAAATACTAATCAACTCTTCAAATTCTTTTCTGCTATATTTTATTGTATGAATTATAGTGTCTAAATCAAATGTTAATTGTTACAATAATTTAACCATTTGAAGGAGAACCTGTCAGGGAAAACAACTAAACAGAGGAAAAACAATTGAGCTTAATGTATGTCCAGTCGAAATACTTTCGATTGTGTCCTTGAAAGATATTGATTATTACGGCATGTTAATTTTTATGCATACAATAAGGATCGGCATTTATCAACACATAGGCCAAAGAGGCAGATTGTTAATGACAATATTTCCTCCATCCCTACAATTGTTGCTTCATAACATTAACCAAGAACAATGGATAAAGAAACACAATGTGTTATTGGTTCATTGGTTCATTGTCCTTGACACTTCTGGTATCCACTCTGCTACTTCCGGTTGTGTTGAGAGGTATTGAGCAAACTACATATATATGTACAGACTGTATGTAACTATTCTTGTTTTGATATTCAAAACAATCAATTATTTGTACACTAGATAGTAAAAGAGAACTTCATTTATAATTAAAAAAATAACTAATCAGAAGTATAAAACTCTATCAATGATCCAAGCTATCTGAATATTCCCATGGAATAGATTACAGTACATTGTACACTGTATATATATACTCATTTTGTATAAATTGTCCTTTGTTTTGTTGCTTTTAAGTCTAAAGTTCCTAAAATCAGGATAATGGCAGTGCTATATTATTTAACATGTACAGCTGCAGTCACTGAGGGTGGAGGCTGGGATGTGGATTGGGATAACTGGAACGAAGAAGAAGAGGAAGACAGTGAGTCAGCTTCCACACCCATGGAGGAAGAGACAACATCAGATTCCACGATGGCCGACACCAAACATGGCTGGCTGCAGGACTGTGTCATCTCTTTGTCACCGGCCAATGACATGATTGCAATTGCAAATGAGCAAAAAATAGTGCTGTTGTCTCGTACGATTATGTATTTTTCTTTTTTATTCTCCTTTTTAAACCAAAATAACACAAAACAGATTAAAATATGATACATTTGGAGTCTTTGCATTCCCCATTTATTTATTTTTCTTCTTGGCAATTCTGTTATGCCTCATTACATTTGTCAATAACAGAAGTTGCTAAGACACTAACAGATTCTAATTGTGATACAATGTGTAGTCGGACGTGAAATAGCTAAATATATAGTGATAAAGAAATAAGTTATAATGCCATAATACTGGGGCTGGAACCTGCGACCCTTGGCTCTCCAGCCTGATTCTGTATTGCTGAGCTAAAAGAAAGTTCCTACAGCTGGTGCTTGCATGGCAACCGAATCCACACTGTGCTGTATTACAGATAATGTTTGATTGTACAAAAGCTTGAAAAAACTGCAAAGTAGGAATAACTTTGCTTTCTATTTAACTTTTGAACATATATATTGTAGATATATGCATAGAAATGACAGAAAGTTGATGATTTATTAGCATTTGAAACTGATTCTTTGCCTAATTTGTTGAGCCTCAAAATCAGTGATGGTGACAATGTTTTTCCTGGTTTTACTCCACAGAGAAATATGACCCCCAAAATAAGGAATCTGACATTGATACCAAGCTGTCAAAAGTATGGGAAGGGACCATTCATCAGGAGGAAGGGTAAGAATCAGAAGGGACCATTCATCAGGAGGAAGGGTAAGTATCAGAAGGGACCATTCATCAGGAGGAAGGGTAAGTATCAGAAGGGACCATTCATCAGGAGGGATGGTAAGTATCAGAAGGGACCATTCATCAGGAGGAAGGGTAAGTATCAGAAGGGACCATTCATCAGAAGGAAGGGTAAGTATCAGAAGGGACCATTCATCAGGAGGAAGGGTAAGTATCAGAAGGGACCATTCATCAGGAGGAAGGGTAAGTATCAGAAGGGACCATTCATCAGGAGGAAGGGTAAGAATCAGAAGGGACCATTCATCAGGAGGAAGGGTAAGTATCAGAAGGGACCATTCATCAGGAGGAAGGGTAAGTATCAGAAGGGACCATTCATCAGGAGGAAGGGTAAGTATCAGAAGGGACCATTCATCAGGAGGAAGGGTAAGTATCAGAAGGGACCATTCATCAGAAGGAAGGGTAAGTATCAGAAGGGACCATTCATCAGGAGGAAGGGTAAGTATCAGAAGGGACCATTCATCAGGAGGAAGGGTAAGTATCAGAAGGGACCATTCATCAGGAGGAAGGGTAAGTATCAGAAGGGACCATTCATCAGGAGGAAGGGTAAGTATCAGAAGGGACCATTCATCAGGAGGAAGGGTAAGTATCAGAAGGGACCATTCATCAGGAGGAAGGGTAAGTATCAGAAGGGACCATTCATCAGGAGAAAGGGTAAGTATCAGAAGGGATCATTCATCAGGAGGAAGGGTAAGTATCAGAACGGACCATTCATCAGGAGGAAGGGTAAGTATCAGAAGGGACCATTCATCAGGAGGAAGGGTAAGTATCAGAAGGGACCATTCATCAGGAGGGATGGTAAGTATCAGAAGGGACCATTCAAGGAATAGAAGAATGGGTAATGTATTAATATTCAGTAATTGGAGAAGGAATAGAAGAATGGGTAATGTATTAATATTCAGTAAATGGAGAAGGAATAGAAGAATGGGTAATGTATTAATATTCAGTAAATGGAGAAGGAATAGAAGAATGGGTAATGTATTAATATTCAGTAAATAGAGAAGGAATAGATCAAGGCTATTTCTATTTAAAGGTCAACTATTGTTATTCATTCAAATATGTTTACTGACTTCACATATATATTCAGGTGGTCTTTCATATCTTAGATAGTTTTCAGTTTTATCAGAAGATGATGAATTTTATGAGTAGATTTGAGGAGTAATACATTATTTTACTGATTATTTTCAAAAAACACTTTTTAATCATTTGATGATTTGTATTGCAGAGAAACCATCACAGCCATTCTGTGTTTACCCTTAGCCTCCCAGAAAAGGTACGTACTGATAAGGGGATCTTTGAGTTCTGAATTAGTTATCAGATTGTTATGTTAAATATGTGTTTACATGTGTAATGATACCATTGTTTGTATAAAAATATGTTTTTGTGGTTATTAGATTACCTCCCTTATTTCAGGAGTACACAGGGAGGACCAGACTGGACATGTGTTATAGTGGGCTTCTCCTCGGGACACCTCAGGATGTATACAGAGGTTAGTATACATCTCAATACTCCTCAGTCAGTATACATCTCAATACTCCTCAGTTAGTATACATCTCAATACTCCACAGTTAGTATACATCTCAATACTCCACAGTTAGTATACATCTCAATAATCTTCAGTATACATCTCAATTACTCCTCAGTTAGTATACATCCCAATACTCCTCAGTTAGTATACATCTCAATACTCCTCAGTATACATCTCAATACTCCTCAGTATACATCTCAATACTCCTCAGTTAGTATACATCTCAATACTCCTCAGTATACATCTCAATACTCCTCAGTTAGTATACATCTCAATACTCAACAGTTAGTATACATCTCAATACTCCTCAGTTAGTATACATCTCAATACTCCTCAGTTAGTATACATCTCAATACTCCTCAGTCAGTATACATCTCAATACTCAACAGTTAGTATACATCTCAATACTCCTCAGTATACATCTCAATACTCCTCAGTTAGTATACATCTCAATACTCAACAGTTAGTATACATCTCAATACTCCTCAGTTAGTATACATCTCAATACTCCTCAGTTAGTATACATCTCAATACTCCTCAGTCAGTATACATCTCAATACTCAACAGTTAGTATACATCTCAATACTCCTCAGTTAGTTTACATCTCAATACTCCTCAGTTAGTTTACATCTCAATACTCCTCAGTTAGTATACATCTCAATACTCCTCAGTATACATCTCAATACTCCTCAGTATACATCTCAATACTCCACAGTAAGTATACATCTCAATACTCCTCAGTTAGTATATATCTCAATACTCCACAGTAAGTATACATCTCAATACTCCTCAGTTAGTATACATCTCAATACTCCTCAGTTAGTATACATCTCAATACTCCACAGTTAGTATACATCTCAATACTCCTCAGTTAGTATACATCTCAATACTCCTCAGTTAGTATACATCTCAATACTCCTCAGTTAGTATACATCTCAATACTCCTCAGTATACATCTCAATACTCCTCAGTATACATCTCAATACTCCTCAGTTAGTATACATCTCAATACTCCTCAGTTAGTATACATCTCAATACTCCACAGTAAGTTTACATCTCAATACTCCTCAGTTAGTATACATCTCAATATTCCCCAGTAAGTATACATCTCAATACTCCTCAGTATACATCTTAATATTCCCCAGTAAGTATATATCTCGATACTCCTCAGTTAGTATACATATCAATACTCCACAGTTAGTATACATCTCCTGTGAGATATCCCTGATCTCCTTTGTGATATCCCTGATCTCCTGTGTGATATCCCTGATCTCCTGTGTGATATCCCTGATCTCCTGTGTGATATCCCTGATCTCCTTTGTGATATCCCTGATCTCCTGTGTGATATCCCTGATCTCCTTTGTGATATCCCTGATCTCCTGTGTGATATCCCTGATCTCCTTTGTGATATCCCTGATCTCCTGTGTGATATCCCTGATCTCCTGTGTGATATCCCTGATCTCCTGTGTGATATCCCTGATCTCCTGTGTGATATCCCTGATCTCCTTTGTGATATCCCTGATCTCCTTTGTGATATCCCTGATCTCCTGTGTGATATCCCTGATCTCCTGTGTGATATGCCTGATCTCCTATGAGATATCCTTACTCTCTTGTTTGATATCCTTGATATGATTTATGATTATCGATGTCTATTTTTTTCAGTCGGGAACTCTCCTTTTATCCCAGTTACTTCACACAGAACCTGTACAGAAACTCAAGTGTCACACATATGAACCACCACGTTACCTGGGCCTAGCAGAACAGGTAGCTATAGAATTATTGAACCACCACGTTACCTGGGCCTAGCAGAACAGGTAGCTATAGAAATGTTGAACCACCACGTTACCTGGGCCTAGCAGAACAGGTATCTATAGAATTGTTGAACCGACATGTTACCTGGGCCTACCAAAACAGGTAACTATAGAATTATTGAACCACCACGTTACCTGGGCCTAGCAGAACAGGTAGCTATAGAATTATTGAACCAACAGGTTACCTGGGTCTATCAGAACAGGTAGTTATAGAACTGTTGAACCACCACGTTACCTGGGCCTAGCAGAACAGGTAGCTATAGAATTATTGAACCAACAGGTTACCTGGGTCTATCAGAACAGGTAGCTATATAATTCTTGAACCACCACGTTACCTGGGCCTAGCAGAACAGGTAGTTATAGAGCTGTTGAACTAACAGATTACCTGGGTCTATCAGAACAGGTAGTTATAGAACTGTTGAACCACCACGTTACCTAGGCCTATCAAAAGCTCATTTGAGATTATTGATACCCAGATTATATTTATTAAATGTATATGTGAACAGCTGACTAGTTTATGTGAATTGATAGTTTACATGTATATCTATGTTAGTCTTTGCTGAAGGTTTTTTTGTGTTGACAGCATGAAGAGCTCGTGATTCTCTTTAAGAGGGCGCTGGTCACTATTGACGGTTTCAGTTTGTTCCAATCTCTGCGAGCCTGTAGAAACCAAGTAGCTCGAGGTGAGAAGCTTAATGGCTCTAGTTTATATCTCTCAAAACTCTCATATTCAACAATGTTATTCACAAGTTCATGCTTTTAATTAAACTGAATTTCAAAGTGTATAAGTATGTTTGTATACTTACCTTGATTTGTGAATTGATTCCAATGACAAGCTTATTCACTTTTTGTTGTTCTTGTATCATTATACATGATGAGTTTTTTTGTGTTGATCACGATTAGTTGTTTTGCTTGTATACATGGTGAGTTTTTTTGTGTTGACCAGCCACGGCCAGTGGGACAGACTCGTCCCTCCAGCCTCCTCCGTTGGCCTACAAAAAGTGGGGACTTCAGGGACAGGAGCGGATCCTCGACTGTTGTAGCTGTGGTAAGTAATGTCTCGGTACATCCTCGACTGTTGTAGCTGTGGTAAGTAATGTCTCCGTACATCCTTGACTGTTGTAGCTGTGGTAAGTAATGTCTCCGTACATCCTCGACTGTTGTAGCTGTGGTAAGTAATGTCTCGGTACATCCTTGACTGTTGTAGCTGTGGTAAGTAATGTCTCCGTACATCCTCGACTGTTGTAGCTGTGGTAAGTCATATCTCCGTACATCCTCGACTGTTGTAGCTGTGGTAAGTAATGTCTCGGTACATCCTCGACTGTTGTAGCTGTGGTAAGTAATGTCTCCGTACATCCTCGACTGTTGTAGCTGTGGTAAGTAATGTCTCCGTACATCCTCGACTGTTGTAGCTGTGGTAAGTAATGTCTCCGTACATCCTCGACTGTTGTAGCTGTGGTAAGTAATGTCTCCGTACATCCTCGACTGTTGTAGCTGTGGTAAGTAATGTCTCCGTACATCCTCGACTGTTGTAGCTGTGGTAAGTAATGTCTCCGTACATCCTCGACTGTTGTAGCTGTGGTAAGTAATGTCTCCGTACATCCTCGACTGTTGTAGCTGTGGTAAGTAATGTCTCCGTACATCCTCGACTGTTGTAGCTGTGGTAAGTAATGTCTCCGTACATTCTCGACTGTTGTAGCTGTGGTAAGTCATGTCTCCGTACATCCTCGACTGTTGTGGCTGTGGTAAGTCATGTCTCCGTACATCCTCGACTGTTGTAGCTGTGGTAAGTAATGTCTCCGTACATCCTCGACTGTTGTGGCTGTGGTAAGTCATGTCTCCGTACATCCTCGACTGTTGTAGCTGTGGTAAGTAAAGTCTCTGTACAATCTAGAGTCTTGGGATTACTTGAATGGTAAGAATCATGCATGCTCTGTACCTTCACCCAGCTAATGTGTCACCCAGTCAATGTGTCACCAAGCCAGTGTGTCACCTATTCAATATCACCAATGTAGTTATTCTTAAAGTCTTAAATAAAAAGTTTCAATACAAAATTAAATTTGATTTAATACACACATGATATAATGAAAACAAAATCCGAAAAAGATCAAATGTTCTGAGGCACGTTAAAATACCATCAAAAACAAATGTCATATGAGGAATAACTGTCCAAACAAAATATTTCCTGGTAGTGATTGTAACTAACTAAAGAGTTATGTTTCATTTGTTAGGAGTAGGAACTCCAAACCCGTTTGATCAGATGAAGGCAGCGGCTATATTAGGCGGGCCTGCGGCCACTATCCGCCCTACACCACCAGCACACTCCATGTACCTAACGTCGGGCATTGGTCACTACATTGGATTCTTCTACGCTGTCGAGGTAAGTTTCTCTACTTCTACGCTGTCGAGGTAAGTTTCTCTACTTCTACGCTGTCAAGGTAAGTTTCTCTACTTCTGTACTCTGTAGTCAATTTCTACTACTTAGTAGAGTAAAAAAGATTACTTTCCTATAACAGTGGATTTTTACTTGATAAGTTACACTGACAATATAGTAGAAGCATCATGCCATCCTTGTTAGGGTGTAATGTTGTCACACAGTTCATTGAGATGTGTGCCATTAACACTTATGTATTATGTTTACACCAGGGGAGTGCCCAGCCCATTCTCTCAGAAGTGGCATTCGCTGTCGCCCACAAACTCAAGTCTGCTATCATGTCTGCTGCCAGGTAGGAAATTAAAACTTTATAGAACTGTTGATTGTAACCTTGATAATGTATAGTAACAGAAATAAGTTCATGTTTACAAATGCTTCATATGTACATAATTTAATACATCTGTTCTGTCTGTATAAACGATGGTCTGATATTGCTGACAAATATTTTCATTAGAATTAAGTTCCATATTTCAGTAATTGGTTTGTGTTTTTCAGCGGCTGGTTAGGATTTGGCAGTAAACAAAGAGAAGACGAAAGACAGAAACCAAAGATAGAGCCAGAAACTCCATTGTCACTCAGGTAAACTTCTCACAGGAACCAAAGATAAAACCAGAAACTCTGTTGTCACTCGGGTAAACTTCTCACAGAAACCAAAGATAGAGCCAGAAACTCCATTGTCACTCAGGTAAACTTCTCACAGAAACCAAAGATAGAGCCAGAAACTCCATTGTCACTCAGGTAAACTTCTCATAGAAACCAAAGATAGAACCAGAAACCCTATTGTCACTCAGGTAAACTTCTCACAGAAACCAAAGATAGAGCCAGAAACTCCATTGTCACTCAGGTAAACTTCTCACAGAAACCAAAGATAGAGCAAGAAACTCCATTGTCACTCGGGTAAACTTCTCACAGAAACCAAAGATAGATCCAGAAACTCCATTGTCACTCAGGTAAACTTCTCAGGGAGAAACCAAAGATAGAGCCAGAAACTCCGTTGTCACTCAGGTAAACTTCTCACAGAAACCAAAGAAAGAACTAGAAACTCCATTGTCACTCAGGTAAACTTCTCACAGAAACCAAAGATAGAGCCAGAAACTCCATTGTCACTCAGGTAAACTTCTCACAGAAACCAAAGATAGAACCAGAAACTCTGTGGTCACTCAGGTAATTTTCTCACAGAAACCAAAGATAGAGCCAGAAACTCCATTGTCACTCGGGTAAACTTCTCACAGAAACCAAAGATAGAGCCAGAAACTCCGTTGTCACTTGGGTAAACTTCTCACAGTAACCAAAGATAGAGCCAGAAACTCCATTGTCACTCGGGTAAACTTCTCACAGAAACCAAAGATAGAGCCAGAAACCCTATTGTCACTCAGGTAAACTTCTCACAGAAACCAAAGATAGAGCCAGAAACTCCATTGTCACTCAGGTAAACTTCTCACAGAAACCAAAGATAGAGCAAGAAACTCCATTGTCACTCAGGTAAACTTCTCACAGAAACCAAAGATAGATCCAGAAACTCCATTGTCACTCGGGTAAACTTCTCAGGGAGAAACCAAAGATAGAGCCAGAAACTCCGTTGTCACTCAGGTAAACTTCTCACAGAAACCAAAGATAGAACTAGAAACTCCATTGTCACTCAGGTAAACTTCTCACAGAAACCAAAGATAGAGCCAGAAACTCCATTGTCACTCAGGTAAACTTCTCACAGAAACCAAAGATAGAACCAGAAACTCTGTTGTCACTCAGGTAAACTTCTCACAGAAACCAAAGATAGAGCCAGAAACTCCATTGTCACTCAGGTAAACTTCTCACAGAAACCAAAGATAGAACCAGAAACTCTGTTGTCACTAAGGTAAACTTCCCACAGAAACCAGAGATAGAGCCAGAAACTCTGTGGTCACTCAGGTAAATTTCTCACAGAAACCAAAGATAGAGCCAGAAACTCCATTGTCACTCGGGTAAACTGATCACAGAAACCTAAAACAGAGTCAAAATTAATTCCTGTCCAAGTTTTGTTATTCAGTTTTAGATTATTACACGATATTTTACTTATGATGTTAAATTATCGGCTTTCATTTGACATGCCAGTTATGTGTGGCTTGTGTGTTGTAACCACAGGTACGGACTCCCTGACAAGAGACGCCAAGGTGACAACATATTCCTGTCGCCCAACAACAACTACGCGGCTACTACAGACAGCTTTGGGCGGGTAACTCTCATAGACGTGGAGAATGGCATAGCGGTCAGGATGTGGAAAGGTAATGCTGCATCATTGTCATATAATGACTTGTCCCTGAAGTAACTAGCACTACCACATCACTACAAAATCTTAATCTGAAAGTATGTTGATTTGAAAGAAAAAGTTAAAGCTCTACTGCACAAAACATTGTTAGCTGAGCTTCAGACAGATTTTAGTGTATATCAGATGACATGTAAAATTGGTATTTGTGCTGTTGTACAGCTGGGTTTTGATGACGGCATTCTTTTACATCGTATCCTAGGTTACAGAGATGCACAGCTTGGTTGGATTCAGGTGAGGGAAGACAATCCCCATGGTAACCAAGACCAGGAGCTTGCCAGAGTGGCCCAGTTCCTCATCATCTACGCTCCAAGGAGGGGAATTCTAGAGGTAAGAATCTTCCATGTGCCAATACAAATACTTTAAAGATTCTGGAGTCTCGCAGCGGTTATAATTAAAAAGAAGTCAACAAAACAGTTATGTTAAATTTGAAAACTAATCTTAATTATATCGCCGTATGACCATAGCTACTTTAGATACTTGATGTATAGCCTTCAGTTAATATATCAATTTCAGGGCAAAATTAAACAAAATCATAAGTTTAGAATCATTGAGTCCATTTTCTGTACAAATTGTGTAAATACGTATACATGTCAATAGGGTTTCACTGTGTCAGACTTCCACAGTTTTGATAGTTTACCAGGCCCAGGGTGATGATATCTGGCCAGTAGCATACTTACATGAAGGTCTACTACGTTTGTTGAAATATGTTGTATTACAATGATCCTGTATCACTAGGTGTGGACTGCTGCCAACGGTCCTCGGGTGGCAGCCTTCAATGTGAACAAATGGTGTCGCCTCGTCTGTCCCAGCTATGGTATTATGGGACTTAATAATGTCACATGTCGTGGTGTCAAAACGAAGGTGTTCCAATGTGCTCTCATAGAACCGACAGGAGTCATTAAAACCCTGGATATCCCCTTCCACCTGGCGCTCAGGTGAGTAGCTTGATAGGTTAATCACAAGTTTCAACTAAGAATCAGTAAAAACATTCATGGAATGTTTGTCTAAATGGATTTTCTTCCAGAGAATTTCAAAACATGAAATTGTACATTAATTCATAAATCTATATGAAGAATTTAATAAAGAGCTCATATTCTTGAACTGTTCTCATGTAGAACAAAAGTTTGAAAATATCAAATTTACCTTTGAAAATGTATTTAGCTCTTTAGTTCTTTTATTGAAAACAAAATTTTAATTTTTAACTGAAACAAGAAATCTGGTTTGAGCTGAAAATCCATGCTTTAATTAGCCAGAGAACAGTTTCCTTAATACCAGTCTGATTGATGGACAACTGAACTGAATCTGTTTGTTAAGACAACTGATCCAACAGATAGCTGTGAATGAATTTTTAATCAAAACCTCATGTGACAGGTATGCTAATACTGATTTATGTTGTACCTATCTCTACCCAGTGATAAGAACAGCAAGAGAGCCAGGGATCTGCACCTACTGAAGAAACTGAAGACAGTGATGAAGGATACAGCAGAGGAGACAGGTAAGTAGACAGTGATGAAGGAGACAGGTAAGTAGACGGTGATGAAGGATACAGGTAAGTAGACAGTGATGAAGGAGACAGGTAAGTAGACAGTGATGAAGGATACAGCGGAGGAGACAGGTAAGTTGACAGTGATGAAGGAGACAGGTAAGTAGACGGTGATGAAGGAGACAGGTAAGTAGACAGTGATGAAGGAGACCGGTAAGTAGTCAGTGATGAAGGAGACAGGTAAGTAGACAGTGATGAAGGAGACAGGTAAGTAGTCAGTGATGAAGGATACAGTGGAGGAGACAGGTAAGTAGACAGTGATGAAGGAGACAGGTAAGAAGACTGATGAAGGATACAGTGGAGGAGACAGGTAAGTAGACAGTGATGAAGGAGACAGGTAAGTAGACAGTGATGAAGGAGACAGGTAAGTAGACAGTGATGAAGGATACAGTGGAGGAGACCGGTAAGTAGACAGTGATGAAGGAGACAGGTAAGTAGACGGTGATGAAGGAGACAGGTAAGTAGACAGTGATGAGGAGACAGGTAAGTAGACAGTGATGAAGGAGACAGGTAAGTAGACAGTGATGAAGGATACAGGTAAGTAGACGGTGATGAAGGAGACAGGTAAGTAGACAGTGATGAAGGAGACAGGTAAGTAGACAGTGATAAAGGAGACAGGTAAGTAGACGGTGATGAAGGAGACGGGTAAGTAGACAGTGATGAAGGAGACAGGTAAGTAGACAGTGATGAAGGAGACAGGTAAGTAGACGGTGATGAAGGAGACAGGTAAGTAGACAGTGATGAAGGATACAGGTAAGTAGACAGTGATGAAGGAGACAGGTAAGTAGACAGTGATGAAGGAGACAGGTAAGTAGACAGTGGAGGAGACAGGTAAGTAGACAGTGATACTTAAAAGATAATGTTACACCTTATACTTTGATCAATTCTTAATCATTATGCTTCACAATAAACTTTAATTAGGGTAAAATACATTATTAGTATCATATAGGTCAATGTTCGTATGGTGATCTTATAGCAAAGTACATTCATCTTAATTAGTATTACCATAACTAATATATAAAGTTTCATGCAAAAGTGTTTTGTCTGTAATGACATTTACCTGACATATATACATGCTGATCTTTATATTAAGTATAATGAATATTGATATAGCGATTGGCTAATACAGCATATAATCTAAAAATAATATTGAGCTAGGTGAAGAAGTGACTTCAGAATAACCCCGTTAGGGTTACAGACAGTATTATCTTACTGACTACTTATTGGTGTTTAATTCACTCTATTACAGAATCTCTAGAAAATGTGGTGAAGAATTTATTAAAAGACATGAAGATAGCCAGTATCAAACAACAGGTAAGAATCACACAATAGTTCAGATCTTGAGTCAGAAACCTAATTTTCTCGCAATCTTTTATGATTTGTCTCCTGTATAGGTTGGGTGGAAACAAGCTACATGTACACATGTTCATGTTGGAACTATCTCTATGTAAGATAATTAAATATAAATAACTTGACGAGGCTGTGGGTTGGGATACTGGTTAATTTCACTGTAAATGCATCTTCATTCTACCCTTGTTATACTGACACCCTTTTTCAATGGGGATTTTGGCGGAATAACGAGGGTGACGATAGTATCAAAATTTAACATTACAACTAAGATATATCAATCATAGAATAAACATCTGATATTTTATTAGGGCCCATATACTGATACAATCAAACATTGAGCAGTTATATTAACCTGCAGGAATCTCATGTTCTGTTGTCTTTCTTGAACTCTCTAATACACAGTACAGTTTTGTAGGCGACATTGACCTCTGTCTCAATTCTCACTGGTGATGCCAAACTTTGACTAACAGGTGTACAACACAAACACAACATGTGTAGAAATCACTCTTTGTTTTATTATAAAAGCAACATGTACCTAGAGCTATGGATCTGTTCAGTAAAGGAATCGCTGAAGCTTTTTGTTACCTGTGCCAGTAAAACAATTCATGTTGTCTAAAAATAGCACACTAGAGGGACCTGCGACGTGAAAATTGGCGAAAAACAACAAGGGAAATACATGTTTGCAGCAATTTAGAACTTTTATATTTTAAAGCATGTGGCGATTGTATCTGAGGGTGGCGAAATTATCGAGGGAATCATTTAGTGAGGAAATTCATTGGAGGTATAGGAGGATGGTGGTAGTATCGGTTGGTGATAGGTTGAGGGTAGACTGTATATTAAAGAATTTATTGAATGTGTATGACAACACAAATCTCTCAAAATGATATATAATATGAAAATATGAAATAGTACCCCTCACATCCTAGACCTTAAAAGCTGTTTGCTAGCTTTTGCTGTTTCTTCTTTTAATATAAGCTTGATATGAAAAGGCATCATTGTCAGGTTACAAAACATTACACTATCTTTCTACAGGGAATGGACAGATCAGTATTAGGGGCTAAGTATTTATCAGCTTCCTGTATAGATTATGTTAGTTAAGTGACATTTTGACCTTTACTCTATGTTTTACAGGGAATGGACAGAGTGTTAGGGGCCAAGTATCTATCAGCTTCCTGTATGCAGAGAATCTTGACGACATGTTTGGAACAGGTTACCAGTAAAGGTGAGTGTGAAAGTCACCACATTACACCTGTTGTGAAGGTCACCACATCACACCAGTCCTGTTGTGAAGGTCACCACATTACATCTGTTGTGAAGGTCACCACATTACATCTGTTGTGAAGGTTACCACATTACACCTGTTGTGAAGGTCACCACATTACATCAGTTGTGAAGGTCACCACATTACACCTGTTGTGAAGATCACCACATTACATCTGTTGTGAAGGTCACCACATTACACCTGTTGTGAAGGTCACCACATTACATCTGTTGTGAAGGTCACCATATTACGCCTGTTGTGAAGGTCACCACATTACGCCTGTTGTGAAGGTCACCACATTACATCTGTTGTGAAGATCACCACATTACATCAGTTGTGAAGGTCACCACATTACACCTGTTGTGAAGGTCACCACATTACATCTGTTGTGAAGGTCACCACATTACACCTGTGTGAAGATCACCATATTACATCTGTATGTTAATGTTCAAATGATAACGAAGTGTGATGTAATATAACACAGAGTGAACATTACACTGTCTTATATACTCCAGTAAATTTTCCTCAGAATTGACATTTAATACTGTCTTCAGTTTTAATTTCATCCTCTGCCTTTTTGAAACCGATTTTCTTTGTGCAGAATTCGTACATGTTTATCAAATGTGTTATATATATTATGTTTCAATCAAGAAGGAAATAAAATGTCGCAAAATTTTCATTAGGGAAAGTACACTGGATGTGGAGAAATTGTGCCTCATCTGAAGATGATAAAGATTTTGGAATCGGTGTTATTGACGAACATAATTAAAACATTTTGTGTTGTTAAGATGAGGATACCTGGGACATTGATACAAAGCTGTTTGTGCGGTACTGTCATCTCCATGACAACCTTCTGAAGATTTACGGTGAAGTGAATGCCATCAACCAGAGAGCAGACCAAACCACCTCGGCCGCAGATATTACAGAGGTACTCACTCCACATAGGCCACACTTCAGTGTCTTCATTTGTAGGTTTTATAGGCATGTAATTCCTCATAGATAGATTAAGGTATTTTTGGATTGCTTATAAGAAGTAAACTTCACACAGTGGACAAGCATGAAACATCAAAAAGCTAAAGACTTTTCATTATACTTGATGTATGCTTTGTGAGTGATCAGTTCTAAAGGGAATCAGTTCTCAAGGGAAGAGTATTTACAGCTAGGCTGTAAGATCAGGGTTGTAACCACGGCTAGGCTGTAAGATCATGGTTGTAACCACATCTAGTCTGTAAGATCAGGGTTGTCACAACAGCTAGGCTGTAAGATCAGTGTTGTAACCACAGCTAGGCTGTAAGATCAGGGTTGTAACCACAGCTAGGCTGTAAGATCAGGGTACCATTGTAACCACAGCTAGGCTGTAAGATCAGGGTTGTAACCACAGCTAGGCTGTAAGATCAGGGTTGTAACCACAGCTAGGCTGTAAGATCAGTGTTGTAACCACAGCTAGGCTGTAAGATCAGGGTTGTAACCACAGCTAGACTGTAAGATCAGGGTTGTAACCACAGCTAGGCTGTAAGATCAGGGTTGTAACCACAGCTAGGCTGTAAGATCAGGGTTGTAACCACAGCTAGGCTGTAAGATCAGGGTTGAACCACAGCTAGGCTGTAAGATCAGGGTTGTAACCACAGCTAGACTGTAAGATCAGGGTTGAACCACAGCTAGCCTGTAAGATCAGTGTTGTAACCACGGCTAGTCTGTAAGATCAGGGTTGTAACCATGGCTAGGCTGTAAGATCAGGGTTGTAACCACAGCTAGGCTGTTAGATCAGGGTTGTAACCACAGCTAGGCTGTAAGATCAGTGTTGTAACCAAAGCTGGGTGGTAAGATCAGGGTTGAACCACAGCTAGCCTGTAAGATCAGTGTTGTAACCACGGCTAGTCTGTAAGATCAGGATTGTAACCATGGCTAGGCTATAAGATCAGGGTTGTAACCAAAGCTGGGTGGTAAGATCCGGGTTGTAACCACAGCTAGGCTGTAAGATCCGGGTTGAACCACAGCTAGGCTGTAAGATCAGGGTTGAACCACAGCTAGCCTGTAAGATCAGTGTTGTAACCACGGCTAGTCTGTAAGATCAGTGTTGTAACCATGGTTAGGCTGTAAGATCAGGGTTGTAACCACAGCTAGGCTGTTAGATCAGGGTTGTAACCACAGCTAGGCTGTAAGATCAGGGTTGTAACCACTGCTAGGCTGTAAGATCAGGGTTGTTACCACAGCTAGGCTGTAAGATCAGGGTTGTAACCACAGCTAGGCTGTAAGATCAGGGTTGTAACCATAGCTAGGCTGTAAGATCAGTGTTGTAACCACGGCTAGGCTGTAAGATCAGGGTTGTCACCACAGCTAGGCTGTAAGATCAGGGTTGTAACCACTGCTAGGCTGTTAGATCAGGGTTGTAACCACAGCTAGGCTGTAAGATCAGTGTTGTAACCACAGCTAGGCTGTAAGATCAGGGTTGTAACTACAGGTAGGCTGTAAGATCGGGGTTGTAACCACAGCTAGGCTGTAAGATCAGGGTTGTAACCATAGCTAGGCTGTAAGATCAGTGTTGTAACCATAGCTAGGCTGTAAGATCAGGGTTGTAACCACTGCTAGGCTGTAAGATCAGGGTTGTAACCACAGCTAGGCTGTAAGGTCAGGGTTGTTACCACAGCTAGGCTGTAAGATCAGGGTTGTTACCACAGTTAGGGTGTAAGATCAGGGTTGTAACCACAGCTAGGCTGAAAGATCAGGGTTGTAACCACAGCTGGGTGGTAAGGTCAGGGTTGTAACCACAGCTAGACTGTAAGATCAGGGTTGTAACCACAGCTAGGCTGTTAGATCAGGGTTGTTACCACAGCTAGGCTGTAAGATCAGGGTTGTAACCACAGCTAGGCTGTAAGGTCAGGGTTGTAACCACAGCTAGCCTGTAAGATCAGGGTTGTAAACACAGCTAGGCTGTAAGATCAGGGTTGTAACCACAGCTAGGCTGTAAGATCAGGGTACCATTGTAACCACAGCTAGGCTGCACATTCTTAGCTAAGGAAGCACATGCTGTTTAAATTACCCTAATGTATTGGTTGTCTTGTACCTGTCAATAACAAATAGGACCTCTGGTGTGGTTTGGAACATTTGATTTCCTGAGAAGATGGTAATACCATACAATAGCTAGAAGAAGATGGGAATATTGTAAATAATATTATTTCTTATTATTTAATTTCACAAATGTGTCGTAAGTTGTTAGTACCATATAATTGTGTAAGATTGGAATATTGTAAATAATATTATTTCCAATCATTTAGTTTCACAATGTTAGTACCATAAAACAGTACAAGATTAGAATATTTAATTTCACTAATGTTTGTTGGATGTTAATAATATTATTTCCAATTGTTTAGTTTCACTGATGTATCGTAAGTTGACTTGTGTATGGTAACTTCACTGCTTGACATGAGAGTAACAGATCCACAGATGTACAATTTAACCTTTGAACTGTTGTTTTGATTGCACAGTCGATTTTTGTCCACGTCATACATTCAATTTAGAAACATGTTTAATCATCTTTGGAGTCCTTGTTTGGTGACCTAGTTCTCTTGGTTACTTGTAATTCAGGAGCTGATGCAGACGTTCCGCCTGAGTGAGTCAGAAGCTGCGCACATCTTCACCCAGCTGGAACAGTATGATGTACAGGTCGGTGTCGGTGGTAAACAGAAGGAGAGTCGGCGAGTTAAGTTTGACGTTGAGAGTAAGTTCAGTCCAGCTTCCTTCCTCAGCTGTTTCCACTGCCATCTACACTGTACAGACGACCAGGAATCTAGTCAGCATGGGGCAGTCACCATAGCAACGAGAATAAGTGACGAGAAACGGTCCAATCTAGGTAAATTCCACAGGGTGTTAGGGTTTATACTAGTACCTACAGGGTGTTAGGGTTTATACAAGTACCTACAGGATGTTAGGGTTTATACTAGTACCTACAGGGTGTTAGGGTTTATACTAGTACCTACAGGGTGTTAGGGTTTATACTAGTACCTACAGGGTGTTAGGGTTTATACTAGTACCTACAGGGTGTTAGGGTTTATACTACAGAAGTACACCAGAGTACAAAATGCTTCACCCTGATAACAATTCTACAGGGTGTTAGGGTTTATACAAGTACCTACAGGGTGTTAGGGTGTATACTAGTACCTACAGGGTGTTAGGGTTTATACTAGTACCTACAGGGTGTTAGGGTTTATACTAGTACACCAGAGTACAGAATGCTTCACCCTGATAACAATTCTACAGTGTGTCAGGGTTTATACAAGTACCTACATGGTGTTAGGGTTTATATTAGTACCTACAGGGTGTTAGGGTTTATACTAGTACCTACAGGGTGTTAGGGTTTATACTAGTACATCAGAGTACAGAATGCTTCACTCTGATAACAATTCTACAGGGTGTTAGGGTTTATACAAGTACCTACAGGGTGTTAGGGTTTATACAAGTACCTACAGGGTGTTAGGGTTTATACAAGTACATACAGGGTGTTAGGGTTTATACAAGTACCTACAGTGTGTTAGGGTTTATACAAGTACCTACAGGGTGTTAGGGTTTATACTAGTACCTACAGGGTGTTAGGGTTTATACTAGTACACCAGAGTACAAAATGCTTCACCCTGATAACAATTCTACAGGGTGTTAGGGTTTATACAAGTACCTACAGGGTGTTAGGGTTTATACAAGTACCTACAGGGTGTTAGGGTTTATACTAGTACCTACAGGGTGTTAGGGTTTATTTCATTTCAACAAATTTTATTGACAGATGGAAAAGTCAATTGGATTGAATAGCAGGCAAAGCCTATATAAATTCTCTCCATTGGTCGAACATGTTTTACAAATCAGTATTCATTATATGATAATTATGATATGTGAAATGAAATTGTATAAACATATATATATACACAAATGATAACAATAACTATATAAGTGGAGGTAACTCATTTGAATGAAATTATAAGAAGACAACACAAGAATACATACAACACATCCACTCACACAAAGTACAATAGCTACAAACATAGTCAATGTTTAGTATATACATGTAGTTGAATTTAATTAGTAGTAAGTATAATTGATCGAGAACATACAAATTGTTTAATTTAATTACAGATGAGTGGCTAGACCAAAAGTCCATGTGCAATTACTGCACAGGTCACCACCACCCAAACTGTTTAATTCTCAATATAATAAGAATATGCTCTGTAATTGAGCTGCATGGACATGATTTTAACAAATTAATTACAATATAAATAACAAACAAGATCATTGAAAGTAAATTTATTAATACTAAAACTAATTTATTTTGCATGTCCAACTGGCCTCGCATATCATGGATTAAAAACTTCAAAATAAAATAGATGTCATAATAATTATAATTAACAAATTTGTTAAACAAATTTGATATTTAATTTAATTTAATTTGCATGGTCATTGTGAAGTGACTCACTATAAGATAAAGTTTTTGAATCTTTTAGACTTCCCTATAAAGTAATGAATGCTATTTAGAATTTGCCTATTTATGAAAATATTACAGTTGGGACATCCATATAGGAAAATGTCAATACTAATATGGTTATGATCATGTGTATAGTTATTAGGTCATCTGACCCGAAGGGTCAGGATGACCTATAGTCATCGTGCTTCGTCCGTCGTCGTGCGCCGTCCGCCGTCCGCCGTCCGTAAACTTTTCCTTTAACAATCTTCTTCTCAATAACCAAAAGGCCCTGGGTGCTGATATTTGGCTGGTAGGTACCTGGCATGGAGTGCTTCAAAGTTTCCTCATATGAATGACCTTGACCTACTTTCAAGGTCACAGGGGTCAAATATGTAAAAATCTTTAACAATCTTCTTCTCATTATCCAAAAGGCCCCGGGCAATGATATTTGGCCAGTAAGTACCTTGGATGGAGTGCTACAAAGTTTCCTCATATAAATGACCTTGACCTACTTTCAAGGTCACAGGGGTCAAATATGTAGAAATACCTTGAACAATCTTCTTCTCAACAACTGAAAGGCCCTGGGTGCTGATATTTGGCTGGTAGGTACCTGGCATAGAGTGCTACAAGTTTCTTCATATGAATGACCTTGACCTACTTTCAAGGTCACAGGGGTCAAATATGTAAAAATCTTTAACAATCTTCTTCTCAATAACCAAAAGGCCCTGGGTGCTGATATTTGGCTGGTAGGTACCTGGCATAGGGTGCTACAAAGTTTCCTCATATGAATGACCTTGACCTACTTTCAAGGTCGCAATGGTAAAACATGTAAAAATCTTTAACAAACTTCTTCTCACTTACCAAAAGGCCCTGGGTGCTGATATTTGGCTGGTAGGTACCTGGCATAGAGTGCTACAAGTTTCTTCATATGAATGACCTTGACCTACTTTCAAGGTCACAGGGGTCAAATATGTAAAAATCTTTAACAATCTTCTTCTCAATAACCAAAAGGCCCTGGGTGCTGATATTTGGCTGGTAGGTACCTGGCATAGGGTGCTACAAAGTTTCCTCATATGAATGACCTTGACCTACTTTCAAGGTCGCAATGGTAAAACATGTAAAAATCTTTAACAAACTTCTTCTCACTTACCAAAAGGCCCTAGGTGCTGATATTTGGCCAGTGGGTACCTGGGACAGATTGGTGCAAAGATTCCTCATATAAACCTTCACCTATACTTTCAAGGTCACAGGGGTCATAAACATGTATGTAGATATCTTTGAACAACTTGGCAATAACCAACACAAATGATATATATTAGATCTTTATAGTCAGATGACCGTTGAGGCCCCTGGGCCTCTTGTTAAGTACTTGAAAAAGATTATTACGAAGATCATTGTAAAAGCGGCAATCAAGGAAGAAGTGAGAAACTGTCTCAAGTGCGTCTGAGCAGTTACAAACAGGACTGTCTGTGAGGTGGTCGTGATGTAAATCAAATTTTAAATCACTTCAATAGTTTCTAAGCTGACAAAGAATAATATTTGCCCTTCTTTCCCCTTCAGATTTAAAATTTTTAACAGAGACTATATCAGACACTTTTTCTTTATCTAGTATATGTTTAAAGTGTACAAGTGTAGGAGAATCAAAAGGTTAGCATTAGAATTAATTGTGCGACACATAAAAGGAAAGAAACTGTCATAATAGTTATTAGTTCTGCATAGTGGCGGGTTAAATTGCCTTGTGTGACGGAGAGGATAGTGATTTTGATTGGGAATGTTAGAAAAGGGAGTGAGTACATCTTGTAAATAGGTTGGTGCGTGTCCATGCATTAGTTTGTACATCATAATGTATTTGTGTTTTTCTCGTCTGGCTGCCAGAGTTTCCCAACCAAGTTCGGTATACAGTTTATGATGTGAGGTTCCTGATCTGAGTCCTGTGATAATTCTTGCTGCTTCTAAATGTATCGATTCCAAAAGATCAGATAATTGTTGGGTGCAATTATCCCAGACAATGTCTGCATATTCCAAAATTGGTCTTATAAATGCTGTATAGATTGTAACTAATGTTTTTCTGTTGACTTTAGTTTTTATGTAAAGAAGAATGTTAAATCTGCTATAAGCTTTTTCATAAATTATCTGAATATGTTGATTCCATGAGGCATCATCTTTGAGAGTTAGGCCTAAATGTGTGTGTGATCTAATGTCTGTAATTTGACTGTTTTGAAACGTTATTATAGGGTGGTTTATGTTATGTTTTCTGGAAAAGATTACAGATTTTGTTTTATTTGGGTTGAATTTTATGTCCCATGTGTTTGCCCACTCACTCATATTATTTAGATCAGTTGTTAGTGGTTGTGCTGCTTGTATCGGATCATTATCAATAATAACATATAGGGATATGTCATCTGCAAAAAGTTTAATATTAGTAGAGATATTTTCTGTGACATCATTAATGTAGTATAGGGTTTATACTAGTACCTACAGGGTGTTAGGGTTTATACTAGTACCTACAGGGTGTTAAGGTTTATACTAGTACCTACAGGGTGTTACGGTTTATACTAGTACCTACATGGTGTTAGGGTTTATACTAGTACCTACAGGGTGTTAAGGTTTATACTAGTACCTACAGGGTGTTAGGGTTTATACAAGTACCTACAGGGTGTTAGGGTTTATACTAGTACCTACAGGGTGTTAAGGTTTATACTAGTACCTACAGGGTGTTAAGTTTTATACTAGTACCTACAGGGTGTTACGGTTTATACTAGTACCTACATGGTGTTAGGGTTTATACTAGTACCTACAGGGTGTTAAGGTTTATACTAGTACCTACAGGGTGTTAGGGTTTATACTAGTACCTACAGGGTGTTAGGGTTTATACTAGTACCTAAAGGGTGTTAAGGTTTATACTAGTACCTACAGGGTGTTAGGGTTTATACTAGTACCTACAGGGTGTTAGGGTTTATACTAGTACACCAGAGTACAGAATGCTTCACCCTGATAACAATTCTACAGGGTGTTAGGGTTTATACTAGTACCTACAGGGTGTTAGGGTTTATACTAGTACACCAGAGTACAGAATGATTCACCCTGATAACAATTCTACAGGGTGTTAGGGTTTATACTAGTACCTACAGGGTGTTAGGGTTTATACTAGTACCTACAGGGTGTTAGGGTTTATACTAGTACCTACAGGGTGTTAGGGTTTATACTAGTACCTACAGGGTGTTAAGGTTTATACTAGTACCTACAGGGTGTTAAGGTTTATACTAGTACCTACAGGGTGTTAGGGTTTATACTAGTACCTACAGGGTGTTAGGGTTTATACTAGTACCTACAGGGTGTTAGGGTTTATACTAGTACCTACAGGGTGTTAGGGTTAATACTAGTACCTACAGGGTGTTAAGGTTTATACTAGTACCTACAGGGTGTTAGGGTTTATACTAGTACCTACAGTGTGTTAGGGTTTATACTAGTACCTACAGGGTGTTAGGGTTTATACTAGTACCTACAGGGTGTTAAGGTTTATACTAGTACCTACAGGGTGTTAGGGTTTATACTAGTACCTACAGGGTGTTTAGGGTTTATACTAGTACCTACAGGGTGTTAAGGTTTATACTAGTACCTACAGGGTGTTAGGGTTTATACAAGTACCTACAGGGTGTTAGGGTTTATACTAGTACACCAGAGTACAGAATGCTTCACCCTGATAACAATTCTACAGGGTGTTAGGGTTTATACTAGTACACCAGAGTACAGAATGCTTCACCCTGATAACAATTCTACAGGGTGTTAGGGTTTATACTAGTACCTACAGGGTGTTAGGGTTTATACAAGTACCTACAGGGTGTTAGGGTTTATACTAGTACCTACAGGGTGTTAAGGTTTATACTAGTACCTACAGGGTGTTAAGGTTTATACTAGTACCTACAGGGTGTTACGGTTTATACTAGTACCTACATGGTGTTAGGGTTTATACTAGTACCTACAGGGTGTTAAGGTTTATACTAGTACCTACAGGGTGTTAGGGTTTATACTAGTACCTACAGGGTGTTAGGGTTTATACTAGTACCTACAGGGTGTTAAGGTTTATACTAGTACCTACAGGGTGTTAGGGTTTATACTAGTACCTACAGGGTGTTAGGGTTTATACTAGTACACCAGAGTACAGAATGCTTCACCCTGATAACAATTCTACAGGGTGTTAGGGTTTATACTAGTACCTACAGGGTGTTAGGGTTTATACTAGTACACCAGAGTACAGAATGTTTCACCCTGATAACAATTCTACAGGGTGTTAGGGTTTATACTAGTACCTACAGGGTGTTAGGGTTTATACTAGTACCTACAGGGTGTTAGGGTTTATACTAGTACCTACAGGGTGTTAGGGTTTATACTAGTACCTACAGGGTGTTAAGGTTTATACTAGTACCTACAGGGTGTTAAGGTTTATACTAGTACCTACAGGGTGTTAGGGTTTATACTAGTACCTACAGGGTGTTAGGGTTTATACTAGTACCTACAGGGTGTTAGGGTTTATACTAGTACCTACAGGGTGTTAGGGTTAATACTAGTACCTACAGGGTGTTAAGGTTTATACTAGTACCTACAGGGTGTTAGGGTTTATACTAGTACCTACAGTGTGTTAGGGTTTATACTAGTACCTACAGGGTGTTAGGGTTTATACTAGTACCTACAGGGTGTTAAGGTTTATACTAGTACCTACAGGGTGTTAGGGTTTATACTAGTACCTACAGGGTGTTTAGGGTTTATACTAGTACCTACAGGGTGTTAAGGTTTATACTAGTACCTACAGGGTGTTAGGGTTTATACAAGTACCTACAGGGTGTTAGGGTTTATACTAGTACACCAGAGTACAGAATGCTTCACCCTGATAACAATTCTACAGGGTGTTAGGGTTTATACTAGTACACCAGAGTACAGAATGCTTCACCCTGATAACAATTCTACAGGGTGTTAGGGTTTATACTAGTACCTACAGGGTGTTAGGGTTTATACTAGTACACCAGAGTACAGAATGCTTCACCCTGATAACAATTCTACAGGGTGTTAGGGTTTATACAAGTACCTACAGGGTGTTAGGGTTTATACTAGTACATCAGAGTACAGAATGTTTAACCTGATAACAATTCTACAGGGTGTTAGGGTTTATACTAGTAACTACAGGTTGTTAGGGTTTATACTGGTACCTACAGGGTGTTAGGGTTTATACTAGTACCTACAGGGTGTTAGGGTTTATACTAGTACACCGGAGTACAAAATGCTTCACCCTGATAACAATTCTACAGGGTGTTAAGGTTTATACTAGTACCTACAGGGTGTTAGGGTTTATACTAGTACATCAGAGTACAGAATGCTTCACCCTGATAACAATTCTACAGGGTGATAGGGTTTATACTAGTACCTACAGGGTGTTAGGGTTTATACTAGTACCTACAGGGTGTTAGGGTTTATACTAGTACCTAAAGGGTGTTAGGGTTTCTACAAGTACCTACAGGGTGTTAGGGTTTATACTAGTACCTACAGGGTGTTAGGGTTTATTCTAGTACCTACAAGGTGTTAGGGTTTATACTAGTACCTACAGGGTGTTAGGGTTTATACTAGTACCTACAGGGTGTTAGGGTTTATACTAGTACCTTCAGGGTGTTAGGGTTTATACTAGTACCTACAAGGTGTTAGGGTTTATACTAGTACCTACAGGGTGTTAGGGTTTATACTAGTACCTACAGGGTGTTAGGGTTTATACTAGTACCTACAGGGTGTTAGGGTTTATACTAGTACCTACAGGGTGTTAGGGTTTATACTAGTACCTACAGGGTGTTAGGGTTTATACTAGTACCTACAGGGTGTTAGGGTTTATACTAGTACCTACAGGATGTTAGGGTTTATACTAGTACCTACAGGGTGTTAGGGTTTATACTAGTACCTACAAGGTGTTAGGGTTTATACTAGTACCTACAAGGTGTTAGGGTTTATACTAGTACCTACAGGGTGTTAGGGTTTATACTAGTACCTACAGGGTGTTAGGGTATATACTAGTACATCAGAGTACAGGATGCTTCACCCTGATAACATTGTACAGTCACACTAAACTAATTACCAAGGTTTTATTATTTGAACATAAGATCTAAAAATAAGTGTTTCATTCCAAAAATTAATATGGGTCTGTATGATCACAGGACAAGCCAGGCTGGTAACTTATCCATTGATATGACACTGCATTTTTAATTTTCAGCCAATTTCATTTTCCAAAGTATATTAAAAGAAACAACATGTCCAAGTGAACTGAGCACTGTACTTCAAGAAAGCAAGTTATCACCTCAACTTCTCATGGTAAGATGTTACCCTCTCAATCACCTCATGGTAGGATGTTACCCTCTCAGTCACATCATGGTGAGATGTTACCCTCTCAATCACCTCATGGTAAGATGTTACCCTCTCAATCACCTCATGGTAAGATGTTACCCTCTCAATCACCTCATGGTAAGATGTTACCCTCTCAATCACCTCATGGTAAGATGTTACCCTCTCAATCACCTTATGGTAAGATCTTACCCTCTCAATCACCTCACGGTAAGATGTTACCCTCTCAATCACCTCATGGTAAGATGTTACCCTCTCAAACTTATCATGGTAAGATGTTACCCTCTCAATCACCTTATGGTAAGATGTTACCCTCTCAGTCACCTCATGGTAAAATGTTACCCTCTCATTCACGAAATGGTAAGATGTTACCCTCTCAAACTTATCATGGTAAGATGTTACCCTCTCAATCAACTCGTGGTAAGATGTTACCCTCTCAATCATCTCGTGGTAAGATGTTACCCTCTCAAACTCCTCATGGTAAGATATTACCCTCTCAATCACCTCATGGTAAGATGTTACCCTCTCAATCACCTTATGGTAAGATGTTACCCTCTCAAACTCCTCATGGTAAGATGTTACCCTCTCAATCACCTCATGGTAAGATGTTACCCTCTCAAACCTCTCACAGTAAGATGTTACCCTCTCATTCACCTCGTGGTAAGATGTTACCCTCTCAATCACCTCATGGTAAGATGTTACCCTCTCAATCACCTCATGGTAAGATCTTACCCTCTCAATCACCTCATGGTAAGATGTTACCCTCTCAATCACCTCATGGTAGGATGTTACCCTCTCAATCACCTCATTGTAAGATGTTACCCTCTCAATCACCTCATGGTAAGATGTTACCCTCTCAAACTTCTCATGGTAAAATGTTACCCTCTCAATCACCTCATGGTAAGATGTTACCCTCTCAATCACCTCATGGTAAGATGTTACCCTCTCATTCACCTCATGGTAAGATGTTACCCTCTCAAACTTCTCATGGTAAGATGTTACCCTCTCAATCACCTCATGGTAAGATGTTACCCTCTCAATCACCTCATGGTAAGATGTTACCCTCTCAGTCACCTCATGGTAAGATGTTACCCTCTCAATCACCTCATGGTAAGATGTTACCCTCTCAAACTTCTCATGGTAAGATGTTTCCCTCTCAAACTTCTCATGGTAAAATGTTACCCTCTCAATCACCTCATGGTAAGATGTTACCCTCTCAATCACCTCATGGTAAGATGTTACCCTCTCAATCACCTCACGGTAAGATGTTACCCTCTCAATCACCTCATGGTAAGATGTTACCCTCTCAATCACCTCATGGTAAGATGTTACCCTCTCAAACTTCTCATGGTAAGATGTTCGCCACTCAAACTTCTCATGCAAAGATCTATGACAGATTTAATTTTCCCACAAACTCTTGGTAAGGACACTGTTTGTCTCCTTAGCTTCTCATGGTATCTGTTGCCTAGTTTGTTAGTTTGTTATCAAACTTTTCAAGGCAGGATGGAACTTTGTAACTGAAGAAAGTTTAATATGTTTCATTCTTGATTAAAGTAAAAACGTTTCTGTCTCACTGAAAATACTTTTTAAAAACATTATTCTCACTATTGATTAGCCTAAGATTGTAAATACTTAACAGGTTATCATAGACCCACGTACATGACATTGTTAAATTGTTTTTTACAGAAACTACTTGTGATGTTCTGGCTATCTGATGACAACAGGAAACTGACCATGTCGTTTAATCTACACCATGTCGTTAAGACTTTAACATATCTCGTAGGTAAGTCGATGTAACATATCTCGTAGGTAAGTCGCTGTAACATCTCTCGTAGGTAAGTCGCTGTAAAATCTCTCGTAGGTATGTAGATGTAACATCACTCATAGGTAAGTCACTGTAACATATCTCGTAGGTAAGTCGCTGTAACATCTCTCGTAGGTAAGTCACTGTAACATCTCTCGTAGGTAAGTCACTGTAACATATCTCGTAGGTAAGTCACTGTAACATATCTCGTAGGTAAGTCACTGTAACATATCTCGTAGGTAAGTCACTGTAACATATCTCGTAGGTAAGTCGCTGTAACATCTCTCGTAGGTAAGTCACTGTAACATCTCTCGTAGCTAAGTCACTGTAACGTCTCTCGTAGCTAAGTCACTGTAACATATCTCATAGGTAAGTCACAGTAACATCTCTCGTAGGTAAGTCGCTGTAACATCTCTCGTAGGTAAGTCGCTGTAACACCTCTCGTAGGTAAGTCACTGTAACATCTCTCGTAGGTAAGTCACTGTAACATCTCTCGTAGGTAAGTCGCTGTAACATATCTCGTAGGTAAGTCGCTGTAACATATCTTGTGGGTAAGTCACTGTAACATCTCTCGTAGGTAAGTCACTGTAACATCTCTCGTAGGTAAGTCACTGTAACATCTCTCGTAGGTAAGTCACTGTAACATCTCTCGTAGGTAAGTCACTGTAACATCTCTCGTAGGTAAGTCACTGTAACATCTCTCGTAGGTAAGTCGCTGTAACATCTCTCGTAGGTAAGTCGCTGTAACATATCTCGTGGGTAAATCGCTGTAACATCTCTCATAGGTAAGTCGCTGTAACATATCTCGTGGGTATGTAGATGTAACATCTCTCGTAGGTAAGTCGCTGTAACATATCTCGTAGGTAAGTCGCTGTAACATCTCTCGTAGGTAAGTCGCTGTAACATATCTCGTGGGTAAGTCACTGTAACATATCTCGTAGGTAAGTCGCTGTAACATCTCTCATAGGTAAGTCGCTGTAACATATCTCGTGGGTAAGTCACTGTAACGTCTCTCGTAGGTAAGTCACTGTAACTTCACTCGTAGGTAAGTTGCTGTGACATCTCGTAGGTAAGTCGCTGTAACATATCTCGTAGGTAAGTCACTGTAATATCTCTCGTAGGTAAGTCACTGTAACATCTCGTAGCTAAGTCACTGTAACATCTCTCGTAGGTAAGTCACTGTAACATCTCGTAGCTAAGTCACTGTAACATCTCTCGTAGCTAAGTCACTGTAACATATCTCGTAGCTAAGTCACTGTAACATATCTCGTAGGTAAGTCACTGTAATATCTCTCGTAGGTAAGTCACTGTAACATCTCGTAGCTAAGTCACTGTAACATCTCTTGTAGGTAAGTTGCTGTAACATCTCTCGTAGGTAAGTTGCTGTGACATATCTCGTGGGTAAGTCACTGTAACATCTCTCGTAGGTAAGTCACTGTAACATCTCTCGTAGCTAAGTCACTGTAACATCTCTCGTAGCTAAGTCACTGTAACATCTCTCGTAGGTAAGTTGCTGTAACATCTCTCGTAGGTAAGTTGCTGTAACATCTCTCGTAGGTAAGTCACTGTAACATCTCTCGTAGGTAAGTCACTTTAACATCTCTCGTAGCTAAGTCACTGTAACTTCTCTCATAGGTAAGTAGATGTAACGTCTCTCGTAGGTAAGTAGATGTAACGTCTCTCGTAGGTAAGTCACTGTAACATCTCTCATAGGTAAGTCGCTGTAACACCTCTCGTAGGTAAGTCACTGTAACATCTCTCGTAGGTAAGTCGCTGTAACATCTCTCGTAGGTAAGTCGCTGTAACATATCTCGTGGGTAAGTCACTGTAACATCTCTCGTAGGTAAGTTGCTGTAACGTCTCTCGTAGCTAAGTCACTGTAACGTCTCTCGTAGGTATGTAGATGTAACATCTCTCGTAGGTAAGTCGCTGTAACATATCTCGTAGCTAAGTCACTGTAACATCCCTCGTAGGTATGTAGATGTAACATCTCTCATAGGTAAGTTGCTGTAACATATCTCGTAGGTAAGTCACTGTAACATCCCTCGTAGGTATGTAGATGTAACATCTCTCGTAGGTAAGTCGCTGTAACATATCTCGTAGGTAAGTCACTGTAACATCCCTCGTAGGTATGTAGATGTAACATCTCTCGTAGGTAAGTTGCTGTAACATCTCTCGTAGCTAAGTCACTGTAACGTCTCTCGTAGGTAAGTCACTGTAACATCTCTCGTAGGTAAGTCACTGTAACATCTCTCGTAGTTAAGTCACTGTAACATCTCTTGTAGCTAAGTCACTGTAACATCTCTCGTAGGTATGTAGATGTAACATCACTCATAGGTAAGTCGCTGTAACATATCTCATAGGTAAGTCGCTGTAACATATCTTGTAGGTAAGTCGCTGTAACATATCTCGTAGGTAAGTCACTGTGACATCTCTCGTAGGTAAGTCACTGTAACGTCTCTCGTAGGTAAGTCACTGTAACATCTCTCGTAGCTAAGTCACTGTAACATCTCTCGTAGCTAAGTCACTGTAACATATCTTGTAGGTAAGTCGCTGTAACATATCTCGTAGGTAAGTCACTGTGACATCTCTCGTAGGTAAGTCACTGTAACGTCTCTCGTAGGTAAGTCACTGTAACATCTCTCGTAGCTAAGTCGCTGTAACATATCTCGTAGGTAAGTCACTGTGACATCTCTCGTAGGTAAGTCACTGTAACGTCTCTCGTAGGTAAGTCACTGTAACATCTCTCGTAGCTAAGTCACTGTAACATCTCTCGTAGCTAAGTCACTGTAACATCTCTCGTAGGTAAGTTGCTGTAACATCTCTCGTAGGTAAGTTGCTGTAACATCTCTCGTAGGTAAGTCACTGTAACATCTCTCGTAGGTAAGTCACTTTAACATCTCTCGTAGCTAAGTCACTGTAACTTCTCTCATAGGTAAGTAGATGTAACGTCTCTCGTAGGTAAGTAGATGTAACGTCTCTCGTAGGTAAGTCACTGTAACATCTCTCATAGGTAAGTCACTGTAACTTCTTTCTTAGGTAAGTCGCTGTAACATCTTTCGTGTAGGTAAGTCGCTGTAACATCTCTCGTAGGTAAGTCGCTGTAACACCTCTCGTAGGTAAGTCACTGTAACATCTCTCGTAGGTAAGTCGCTGTAACATATCTCGTGGGTAAGTCACTGTAACATCTCTCGTAGGTAAGTTGCTGTAACGTCTCTCGTAGCTAAGTCACTGTAACGTCTCTCGTAGGTATGTAGATGTAACATCTCTCGTAGGTAAGTCGCTGTAACATATCTCGTAGCTAAGTCACTGTAACATCCCTCGTAGGTATGTAGATGTAACATCTCTCATAGGTAAGTTGCTGTAACATATCTCGTAGGTAAGTCACTGTAACATCCCTCGTAGGTATGTAGATGTAACATCTCTCGTAGGTAAGTTGCTGTAACACCTCTCGTAGCTAAGTCACTGTAACGTCTCTCGTAGGTAAGTCACTGTAACATCTCTCGTAGGTAAGTCACTGTAACATCTCTCGTAGTTAAGTCACTGTAACATCTCTTGTAGGTATGTCGCTGTAACATCTCTCGTAGGTATGTAGATGTAACATCACTCATAGGTAAGTCGCTGTAACATATCTCATAGGTAAGTCGCTGTAACATATCTTGTAGGTAAGTCGCTGTAACATATCTCGTAGGTAAGTCACTGTGACATCTCTCGTAGGTAAGTCACTGTAACGTCTCTCGTAGGTAAGTCACTGTAACATCTCTCGTAGCTAAGTCACTGTAACATCTCTCATAGGTAAGTCGCTGTAACATATCTCATAGGTAAGTCGCTGTAACATATCTTGTAGGTAAGTCGCTGTAACATATCTTGTAGGTAAGTCGCTGTAACATATCTCGTAGGTAAGTCACTGTGACATCTCTCGTAGGTAAGTCACTGTAACGTCTCTCGTAGCTAAGTCACTGTAACATCTCTCGTAGCTAAGTCACTGTAACATCTCTCATAGGTAAGTCGCTGTAACATATCTCATAGGTAAGTCGCTGTAACATATCTTGTAGGTAAGTCGCTGTAATATTTCTCATAGGTAAGTCGCTGTAACATCTCTCGTAGGTATGTAGATGTAACATCTCTCATAGGTAAGTCACTGTAACATATCTCTTGTTAGTAAGTCACTGTAACATATCTCATAGGTAAGTCGCTGTAACATCTCTCATAGGTAAGTCACTGTAACATCCCTCGTAGGTATGTCGCTGTAACATCTCTCATAGGTAAGTTGCTGTAACATATCTCGTAGGTAAGTCACTGTAACATCCCTCGTAGGTATGTAGATGTAACATCCCTCCTAGGTATGTAGATGTAACATCTCTCATAGGTAAGTTGCTGTAACATCTCTCGTAGGTAAGTCGCTGTAACATATCTCGTAGGTAAGTCACTGTAACATCCCTCGTAGGTATGTAGATGTAACATCTCTCGTAGGTAAGTTGCTGTAACACCTCTCGTAGCTAAGTCACTGTAACGTCTCTCGTAGGTAAGTCACTGTAACATCTCTCGTAGGTAAGTCACTGTAACATCTCTCGTAGTTAAGTCACTGTAACATCTCTTGTAGGTATGTCGCTGTAACATCTCTCGTAGGTATGTAGATGTAACATCACTCATAGGTAAGTCGCTGTAACATATCTCATAAGTAAGTCGCTGTAACATATCTTGTAGGTAAGTCGCTGTAACATATCTCGTAGGTAAGTCACTGTGACATCTCTCGTAGGTAAGTCACTGTAACGTCTCTCGTAGGTAAGTCACTGTAACATCTCTCGTAGCTAAGTCACTGTAACATCTCTCATAGGTAAGTCGCTGTAACATATCTCATAGGTAAGTCGCTGTAACATATCTTGTAGGTAAGTCGCTGTAACATATCTTGTAGGTAAGTCGCTGTAACATATCTCGTAGGTAAGTCACTGTGACATCTCTCGTAGGTAAGTCACTGTAACATCTCTCGTAGCTAAGTCACTGTAACATCTCTCGTAGCTAAGTCACTGTAACATCTCTCATAGGTAAGTCGCTGTAACATATCTCATAGGTAAGTCGCTGTAACATATCTTGTAGGTAAGTCGCTGTAACATATCTTGTAGGTAAGTCGCTGTAACATATCTCGTAGGTAAGTCACAGTAACATCTCTCATAGGTAAGTCGCTGTAATATCTCTCATAGGTAAGTCGCTGTAACATCTCTCGTAGGTATGTAGATGTAACATCTCTCATAGGTAAGTCACTGTAACATATCTCTTGTTAGTAAGTCACTGTAACATATCTCATAGGTAAGTCGCTGTAACATCTCTCGTAGGTAAGTCACAGTAACATCTCTTGTAGGTAAGTCACTGTAACGTCTCTCGTAGGGAAGTCACTGTAACATCTCTCATATATAAGTCACTGTAACATCTCTCGTAGTTTAGTCGCTTTAACATCTCTCATAGGTAAGTCCCTGTAACATCTCTCATAGGTAAGTCGCTGTAACATCTCTCGTAGTTTAGTCGCTTTAACATCTCTCGTAGGTAAGTCACTGTAACATCTCTCGTAGGGAAGTCACTGTAACATCTCTCATATATAAGTCGCTGTAACATCTCTCGTAGGTAAGTCACTGTAACATCTCTCATAGCTAAGTCACTGTAACATCTCTCGTAGGTAAGTCACTGTAACATCTCTCATAGGTAAGTCACTGTAGCATCTCTCATAGGTAAGTCGCTGTAACATCTCTCGTAGCTAAGTCACTGTAACATCTCTCGTAGGTAAGTCACTGTAACAGCTCTCGTAGGTAAGTCGCTGTAACATCTCTCGTAGGTAAGTCACTGTAACATCTCTCGTAGGTAAGTCGCTGTAACATCTCTCGTAGTTTAGTCGCTTTAACATCTCTTGTAGGTAAGTTGCTGTACCCCAATTTGTTGTTATGGTCCAAGCATTTAGCTGTTGGTATTTACATATTGCCCTATGTGGCTTTACACACTACATCTCAAAAAACTTCAGTCACTAGATAGGTGATAAGCTAGGGAAACATACAACCATAGCATTATTTTAAAATAAAAATAATAATATGTCTATATTTCAGATAAGGACACACTGATAGTAGAACCAGGGGAGGTTTCTTCCTGGTGGCTCAATATACGGGAGGCATGTCACCATAGTAATGCCATACAGGCGGCCTACATCCTGGCTCTTGTGTGTAGATCGGTGGCAGGCGAGGTGATAGACAGTCAACTAGAGTCAAAGGTTAGAGTCTTGTCAAGTTAACTGTAGCTCTAACTAGTGAGCATAATTTGTGCTGATCAGGTGCTTGTAGCAGACACCAGATCATGTCATACCTATCCAAACATTATCGTGTAAAAAATGTACCAGCATCAGCAATCTGGTCAGTCAACAATTCATTTATTGTTGTTGACATCATACAAATTTATCAGGTTCTCAAGTATAGTTATTAGAAAATAACTTCAGTTTGCAGGACAATGGTTATTGAGTGAATGTCAGTGTAGACTGTAAATATAAAGAATCAATGTGGTCACACGCTGTACATGTACAGAAACCAGTGGGTCACATTAGTATTTAACTTTTACAGATTAGTTACGTCACATTAGTAGTTAACTTTTACAGATTAGTTACGTCACAGTAAGAAGTTAACTTTTACAGATTGGTTACGTCACAATAAGTAGTTAACTTGTACCGATTAGTACAAATTAGTTACGTCACAGTAAGAAGTTAACTTTTACAGATTAGTTACGTCACAGTAAGAAGTTAACTTTTACAGATTAGTTACGTCACATTAGTAGTTAACTTTTACAGATTAGTTATGTCACAGTAAGAAGTTAACTTTTACAGATTAGTTATGTCACAGTAAGAAGTTAACTTGTACCGATTAGTACCGATTAGTTACGTCACAATAAGTAGTTAACTTTTACAGATTAGTTACGTCACAGTAAGAAGTTAACTTTTACAGATTAGTTACGTCACAATAAGAAGTTAACTTTTACAGATTAGTTACGTCACAGTAAGTAGTTAACTTGTACCGATTAGTACAGATTAGTTACGTCACAGTAAGTAGTTAACTTTTACAGATTAGTACAGATTAGTTACGTCACAGTAAGTAGTTAACTTGTACCGATTAGTACAGATTAGTTACGTCACAGTAAGTAGTTAACTTGTACCGATTAGTACAGATTAGTTACGTCACAGTAAGTAGTTAACTTGTACCGATTAGTACAGATTAGTTACGTCACAGTAAGTAGTTAACTTGTACCGATTAGTACAGATTAGTTATGTCACAGTAAGAAGTTAACTTTTACAGATTAGTTACGTCACAGTAAGAAGTTAACTTTTACAAATTAGTTACGTCACAGTAAGAAGTTAACTTGTACCGATTAGTACAAATTAGTTACGTCACAATAAGAAGTTAACTTGTACCGATTAGTACAAATTAGTTATGTCACAGTAAGAAGTTAACTTTTACCGATTAGTACAGATTAGTTACGTCACAGTAAGAAGTTAACTTGTACCCATTAGTACAAATTAGTTACGTCACAGTAAGAAGTTAACTTGTACAGATTAGTACAGATTAGTTATGTCACAGTAAGAAGTTAACTTGTACCGATTAGTACAGATTAGTTATGTCACAGTAAGAAGTTAACTTGTACCGATTAGTACAGATTAGTTATGTCACAGTAAGAAGTTAACTTTTACAGATTTTTTAGCTGTTTAATGATCGATTGACATTCATTGTGATCAGGACCCTGATGCTGATGTAGAGAGTGGAGACCGGGGGACCAGCCAGCCCCCGCGGGAGCCCCAGCCCACTCGGCCACCAGTGGTAGAAGAACAGTGGAACACTAGTGTCAAAAAGCTTGAGGATGTTCTATGTCTCAGCTGTCTACTCCATATTACTCAGTCAGAGGTCAAGGGTCAAACAGTACAAGAACCAATTACAGTCTCCGTTACAAAGCTTATGGAGGGAGGCAGGGGTAAGCCATTTCATTGTAAAAATTTTAATATTCTAACCCTTAAACTTCTTGTGTTTGTGTTGGGTACAGGGGCTTTATCAGAATGGGTCGGTTGCTATACTCCAGGTGCTGTATCAGAACTGGTTGGTTGCTATGTAATCATTGGTTTATAAACCGATTGTTCCAGGTGCTGTATCAGAACTTGTTGGTTGCTATGTGACACAGTCCAGCCTCCAGCCAAGTGAACTGTTTCTTCCCTGTCACATGTCGGAGAGCACAGAAATCCATGGAGACGCCATGGAAGTCACGGAGACGACCTTCCAGACATTTATAGAACGAGTTCAAGGTACGTAGCTTAACATTTATTGTCCCAACTATTATCAAGATCTAAGTGTAAGTATAATAATAATGTTTCCTTGATGGCTATGACCTTGGGCTGGGAACTATGATAGGATTATCATAACTAATGACCTTGAAATGTACATAATATCATAATAATTATTTTCATTGTCATGGCTATGACCTGGGGTTGAGAACAATACCATTGTTATAGCCATAGCTTGACCTTTGATTATGTAATTTTATTGCAATAACCGTGGCTATGATATCATACCTGTTAACCCTCCCTCATTACGAGGGAGACTCCCTCATTTTGACTAAAATTTACCAATCTCCCTTGAAATCTCCCTCATACAAATCCAAACTAACACAAATTCAAAATCCAAATCCTCAGATCAAATGATCTCTAGTTACTACAGGATATATGTAATGACCATAACAGATTTGTCTGGATCAAATCAATACTTTTTGAAGTTATTTTGATACATAAAATAGTGAAGACAAATTGAGCAATGCAGTTTCAGTCGCATTTCGCGCACTTTCTCCCTCATTGGAAATATGGAATGAGGGAGATCTCTCTCTTTGGACGTTTAAAGGTTAACACCTATGTCAACCTATTCTAAACATTATACATTGTAAACATTTTTAAAAAAAGGTTTCAAAGGTTAACACTTATGTGATATTAAAATGTAGTTACCATGGCTTTGACCTAGAAATAATGGTGTTTCCATGGTTTTGACCTGTAGGTCAGATGGAGGTGCTGAAGCAACACCTGCCCCACAGTATGGAGGGAGATGTACTTCTGGCCAACTGTTGCTGGGAGAACGCTGTCCAGTGGAACAAAGATACTGAGGTCGGCACACTCATTCTTATATCTAAAGTTAAAACACAATTAATTTTCATACTGAAGTTGAGGCTTGTGTGATTTGATCCATCCAGGATAGATATGTTGTATATTTTGTCTGGCAATTTTCAAATTATCTAAGATATTGCTTTTTCTTGCAGTGTATGAAAAACTTGGAGTCTTCTTTAGAATTTCTACGTTTGGTACAGAATGCTATCTTAAGACAAGGTAAAGTTTGGTACAGAATGCTATCTTTAGACAAGGTAAAGTTTGGTACAGAATGCTGTCTTAAGACAAGGTAAAGTTTGGTACAGAATGGTGTTCTAAGACAAGGTAAAGTTTGGTACAGAATGCTGTCTTAAGACAAATTAAATTTTGGTACAGAATGCTGTCCTAAGACAAGGTAAAGTTTGGTACAGAATGCTGTCTTAAGACAAGGTAAAGTTTGGTACAGAATGCTGTTCTAAGACAAGATAAAGTTTGGTACAGAATGCTGTTCTAAGACAAGGTAAAGTTTGGTACAGAATGCTGTTCTAAGACAAGGTAAAGTTTGATACAGAATGCTGTCTTAAGACAAGGTTAAGTTTGGTACAGAATGCTGTTCTAAGACAAGGTAAAGTTTGGTACAGAATGCTGTCTTAAGACAAGGTAAAGTTTGGTACAGAATGCTGTCCTAAGACAAGGTAAAGTTTGGTACAGAATGCTGTCCTAAGACAAGGTAAAGTTTGGTACAGAATGCTGTTCTAAGACAAGGTAAAGTTTGGTACAGAATGCTGTTCTAAGACAAGGTTAAGTTTGGTACAGAATACTGTCTTAAGACAAGGTAAAGTTTGGTACAGAATGCTGTTCTAAGACAAGGTAAAGTTTGGTACAGAATGCTGTCCTAAGAGAAGGTAAAGTTTGGTACAGAATGCTGTTCTAAGACAAGGTAAAGTTTGGTACAGAATGCTGTTCTAAGACAAGGTAAAGTTTGGTACAGAATGCTGTCTTAAGACAAGGTAAAGTTTGGTACAGAATGCTGTTCTAAGACAAGGTAAAGTTTGGTACAGAATACTGTTCTAAGACAAGGTAAAGCTTGGTACAGAAGGCTGTTCTAAGACAAGGTTAAGTTTGGTACAGAATACTGTCTTAAGACAAGGTAAAGTTTGGTACAGACTGCTGTCGTAAGACAAGGTAAAATTTGGTACAGAATGCTGTTCTAAGACAAGGTTAAGTTTGGTACAGAATGCTGTTCTAAGACAAGGTAAAGTTTGATACAGAATGCTGTCTTAAGACAAGGTAAAGTTTGGTACAGACTGCTGTCGTAAGACAAGGTAAAGTTTGGTACAGAATGCTGTTCTAAGACAAGGTAAAGTTTGGTACAGAATGCTGTCTTAAGACAAGGTAAAGTTTGATACAGAATGCTGTCTTAAGACAAGGTAAAGTTTGGTACAGACTGCTGTCGTAAGACAAGGTAAAATTTGGTACAGAATACTGTTCTAAGACAAGGTAAAGTTTAGTACAGAATGCTGTTCTAAGACAAGGTAAAGTTTGATACAGAATGCTGTCTTAAGACAAGGTAAAGTTTGGTACAGAATGCTGTTCTAAGACCAGGTAAAGTTTGGTACAGAATACTGTTCTAAGACAAGGTAAAGCTTGGTACAGAAGGCTGTTCTAAGACAAGGTAAAGTTTGATACAGAATGCTGTCTTAAGACAAGGTAAAGTTTGATACAGAATGCTGTTCTAAGACAAGGTAAAGTTTGGTACAGAATGCTGTTCTAAGACCAGGTAAAGTTTGATACAGAATGCTGTTCTAAGACAAGTTAAAGTTTGGTACAGAATGCTGTTCTAAGACAAGGTAAAGTTTGGTACAGAATGCTGTTCTAAGACAAGGTAAAGTTTGATACAGAATGCTGTTCTAAGACAAGGTTAAGTTTGGTACAGAATGCTGTTCTAAGAGAAGGTAAAGTTTGGTACAGAATGCTGTTCTAAGACAAGGTAAAGTTTGGTACAGAATGCTGTTCTAAGACAAGGTAAAGTTTGATACAGAATGCTGTCTTAAGACAAGGTAAAGTTTGGTACAGACTGCTGTCGTAAGACAAGGTAAAATTTGGTACAGAATACTGTTCTAAGACAAGGTAAAGTTTGGTACAGAATGCTGTCTTAAGACAAGGTAAAATTTGGTACAGAATGGTGTTCTAAGACAAGGTAAAGTTTGGTACAGAATGCTGTCTTAAGACAAGGTAAAATTTGGTACAGAATGGTGTTCTAAGACAAGGTAAAGTTTGGTACAGAATGCTGTCTTAAGACAAGGTAAAGTTTGGTACAGAATGCTGTTCTAAGACAAGGTAAAGTTTGGTACAGAATGCTGTCTTAAGACAAGATAAAGTTTGGTACAGAATGCTGTCCTAAGACAAGGTAAAGTTTGGTACAGACTGCTGTCGTAAGACAAGATAAAGTTTGGTACAGAATGCTGTTCTAAGACAAGGTAAAGTTTGGTACAGAATGCTGTCTTAAGACAAAGTAAATTTTGGTACAGAATGCTGTTCTAAGACAAGATAAAGTTTGGTACAGAATGCTGTTCTAAGACAAGATAAAGTTTGGTACAGAATGCTGTCTTAAGACAAGGTAAAGTTTGGTACAGATTGCTGTCTTAAGACAAATTAAATTTTGGTACAGAATGCTGTCCTAAGACAAGGTTAAGTTTGGTACAGAATGCTGTCTTAAGACAAGGTAAAGTTTGGTACAGAATGCTGTCTTAAGACAAATTAAATTTTGGTACAGAATGCTGTCCTAAGACAAGGTAAAGTTTGGTACAGAATGCTGTTCTAAGACAAGGTAAAGTTTGGTACAGAATGCTGTCTTAAGACAAGGCTAAATCAGAAACTGATCCCAGAAAACTCAAAACATTTGCTGTGTTTAAGAAGAGATTGTTAACTCACTATTAACTTTTGTAATCAAGGATTTGCTCCTACAAACTCAAATCACAAAAGAGTAAGATAAATATTACTTTCTATTGATTATGTTAATTAATGTCTTTCTAAAATGACAGATGGATGGAGCAAATATAAAAGCAAAGCAAAATTAAAGTCATTGATGTAAATACATGTAACAGATATATATGAACTTCTTATTCTATCAACAACACCCTAAATAGTTTTACGATATTGTTCTGTGGATGTAGTAGTCTATTGTGTGTTATACAGGTGTGGGAAGTCTACTCTGGCATATGTTCATAGCAAAGACATTTTCTGCTGCTGCTCATCTCATGGAAAAGGTAACCTTTGTACGTCAGTCCTTGATACGTAGAGGATGAATCTGTAGTTATACACCTTTTTGCAAGGTTCTATATAACCAGTTACCAGGATGTTCTGTAGTTGTGATACACAGGGGATATATTCAAATATGAAAAAAACTGATAGAAAAATTATAAAGAAATTTATAAGATCCTTGTAGCAGCTAGATCTGGGAGTGTCCAGACAGTAATTATATCTGGTTGTGTCTAGACAGTGATTAAGACCTGGGTGTGTCTAGACAGTGATTAAGACCCGGTTGTGTCCAGACAGTAATTAAGATCAGGTTATGTCTAGACAGTAATTATATCTGGTTGTGTCTAGACAGTAATTAAGACCTGGGTGTGTCCAGACAGTAATTATATCTGGTTGTGTCTAGACAGTAATTAAGACCTGGGTGTGTCCAAACAGTAATTATATCTGGTTGTGTCTAGACAGTAATTAAGACCTGGGTGTGTCTAGACAGTGATTAAGATCAGGTTATGTCCAGACAGTAATTAAGATCAGGTTATGTCTAGACAGTAATTAAGACCTGGGTGTGTCAAGACAGTGATTAAGACCCGGTTGTGTCTGGACAGTAATTGAGATCTGGTGTTGTCTAGACAGTAATTAAGATCTGGTTGTGTCTAGACATGTACAGTAATTAATGTCTGGTTATGTCTAGACAGTAATTAAGATATGGGTGTGTCTAGACAGTAATAACATTTGTTTGTATATTGACAGTAATTAAGATTTGGGTGTGTCTAGACAGTAATTGAGATTTGGGTTTGCAAAAAAAAAAAAAAAATTTGGGTATGTCTAGATGGTAATTAAGATCTGGGTATGTCTAGACAGTGAGTAAGATTTGTGTGTGTCTGGACTGTGAGTAAGATTTGTGTGTGTCTATACTGTGAGTAAGATTTGTGTGTGTCTATACTGTGAGTAAGATTTGGGTGTGTCTAGACTGTGAGTAAGATTTGGGTGTGTCTGGACTGTGAGTAAGATTTGGGTGTGTCTATACTGTGAGTAAGATTTGGGTGTGTCTATACTGTGAGTAAGATTTGGGTGTGTCTAGACTGCTGGTGGTAATAGCATCAAATTGGAGACTTTTTATTCAGCTTGATATATAGTAATTCATTTGACCATTCATTCCATGGCTGAGGATGTCATCTCACACTTACATTTGATAAACAATACAAGGCTGATGTAGAAGTAGAAGTGTGTTTTATGTTTATTGTAGAATATTCCTTATTAAAGAAAATGAAATAATTCAATTTGTAGGTTGGAAAAGTACCAAAAGACAGATTATGTAGAAAGGTAAGAATCATTTGTAACTTGTAATTGGGTTGATTTAGAGATTTGATTACTCAGTTTCTTATTAATGTTATGCTATGTTGTAAGTACAGTATCTCTGATTTCAATATCAAAATGAAAGAGGCCTGCTTGATTTTCACTGTCTGATATGTAGATAATTTTATTAGATGTATTGATGACTATTAAAACAACCATTGGTTTCTAATTACTGTTTATTTTGTAAGGAGGTGGGGCTGAGTGAGGGGAGTATGGCTGGCTTTGTGGGCTGTGTATGTGACCTACTGGATATCATTATGGAGGTAAGTTACCAACATTAATATCCTGTCTCATCTGTAAGATGTCAGTAATTAGTATGCCCCACCGCAATCCTGTCTCATCTGTAAGATGTCAGTAAGTTAGTATGTCCCACCCCAATCCTGTCTCATCTGTAAGATGTCAGTAATTAGTATGTCCCACCGCTATCCTGTCTCATCTGTAAGATGTCAGTAAGTTAGTATGTCCCACCCCAATCCTGTCTCATCTGTAAGATGTGTCAGTTAGTTAGTATGGCCCACCACAATCCTGTCTCATCTGTAAGATGTGTCAGTTAGCTAGTATGGCCCACCACAATCATGTCTCATTTGTAAGATGTGTCAGTTAGTTAGTATGGCCCACCACAATCCTGTTTCATCTGTTAGATGTGTCAGTAAGTTAGTATGGCCCACCACAATCCTGTCTCATCTGTAAGATGTGTCAGTAAGTAAGTATGGCCCACCACAATCCTGTCTCATCTGTAAGATGTGTCAGTTAGTTAGTATGGCTCACCACAATCCTGTCTCATCTTTAAGATGTGTCAGTAAGTTAGTATGGCCCACCACAATCCTGTCTCATCTGTAAGATGTGTCAGTTAGTTAGTATGGCCCACCACAATCCTGTCTCATCTGTAAGATGTGTCAGTTAGTTAGTATGTCCCACCACAATCCTGTCTCATCTGTAAGATGTGTCAGTTAGTTAGTATGGCCCACCACAATCCTGTCTCATCTGTTAGATGTGTCAGTAAGTTAGTATGTCCCACCCCAATCCTGTCTCATCTGAAAGATGTGTCAGTAAGTTAGTATGGCCCACCACAATCCTGTCTCATCTTTAAGATGTGTCAGTAAGTTAGTATGGCCCACCACAATCCTGTCTCATCTTTAAGATGTGTCAGTTAGTTAGTATGGCCCACCACAATCCTGTCTCATTTGTAAGATGTGTCAGTAAGTTAGTATGTCCCACCCCAATCCTGTCTCATCTGTAAGATGTGTCAGTAAGTTAGTATGTCCCACCGCAATCCTGTCTCTTCTGTAAGATGTCAGTAAGTTAGTATGTCCCACCACAATCCTGCCTCATCTTCAAGATTTGTCAGTAAGTTAGTATGTCCCACCACAATCCTGTCTCATCTGTTAGATGTGAGTAAGTTAGTATGTCCCACCGCAATCCTGTCTCATCTGTTAGATGTCAGTAAGTTAGTATGTCCCACCGCAATCCTGTCTCATCTGTTAGATGTCAGTAAGTTAGTATGTCCCACCACAATCCTGTCTGATCTGTAAGATTTGTCAGTATAAGAAAGTGTATCTCTTTTTGTTCTAGCTTGCTTTAATTATCTCTTGTTAAATCTTATTAGGGCCCCGCATCGAGAGATGCGGGTGCCCTATAGTAATCAGGTTGTCCGTCTGTTCGTCCGTCCGTCTGTCCGTTTTTTGTCTTCTGCACAAAAATGTTTGCAGGAGATGAAGGATTTGGATCAAATTGGAACTGATGATTCCTCATGCATCCTAGATCACATGTGTAATATTTCATGCAAATCGGATTCAAAATGGCTGTTAGGCGGCCATATTGGATTTTAACATTAACATGAAAATACTGAATCTTTGCTGTTTCTTCTGCACAAAAATGTTTCCAGGAGATGAAGGATTTGTATCAAATTAGAACTGATGATTCCTCATTCATCCTAGATCACATGTGTAGTATTTCATGCAAATCGGATTCAAAATGGCTGTTAGGCGGCCATATTGGATTTTAACATTAACATGAAAATACTGAATCTTTGCTGTTTTTAACTGTTCACTAATCGATTATGCAAAGTAGTGAACAAATAAACCAAGAGTTAACTGACAATGATTAAACTCATAGTTCAAGGTCACAAGTTCAAAGGTCAACGGTCAAGGTTATCCTGGATAGGCTACAAAATGCCAGGTAATCGACCCTTTTGGATTTTAGCTGTCAAAACAATTTTGACATTTTCCTATCAATGAATGATCTTGTTTATAATTGTTTTCTAACACTTACAAATTTAACATCACTGTACTATAACTCTAAAATACCAATATTGTGTCGCCTCTGACGGATGTCGGAAAGGCGGCACATAGGGGTTACTTTTCCGACGGCGGCGCGTCGTCAACAATGTTAAAGTTTTGCGTTTAGCTCTGTTTCTGACAAAGTTACATCAACCAAACTTCAATCATAGATGAAGTATGGGTAGAAGAGCCTGCTGGGCTAAAAAAAATTCCTGGATTTCTGCTTTTTTGGGGTAAAAATCTCAAATTTCTGGAATTACAACGTTAAAGAATTGCGTTTAGCTCTTGCATATAAGGCTGTTTTTGATGTATAAAAGCTACATCAACCAAACCTCAATCATAGATGAAGCATGGGAAGGAGAGCCTACTGGGCTAAAAAAAAATTCTTGGATTTCTGCTTTTTTGGGGTAAAAATCTCAAATTTCTGGAATTACAACGTTAAAGTTTTGCGTTTAGCTCTTGCATATTAGGCTGTTTCCGACTAAGTATAAAAGCTACAGCAACCAAACTTGGTATGTAGGTGTATTATGACTCAATGAACATTATCGCACCTTCCGTTTTATGATTCAACAAAATGGCCGCCATTTCCTTGCCACTGATTGGTCAAAATTTAGATATTCTCCAATTTCACTCAAAATTGGTATGTAGGTGTTTTATGACTCTACAAACACTATATCAACTTCTGTTTCATGATTCAACAAAATACACGCCATTTCCTTGCCACTGATTGGTCGAAATTTAGATATTGTCCAATTTCACTCAAAATTGGTATGTAGGTGTGTTAGGACTCTACAAACACTATCGCAACTTCTGTTTCATGATTCAGCAAATTGGCCGCTATTTCCTTGCCACTGATTGGTCAAAATTTTGATATTGTCCGATTTCACTCAAATTTGGTATATAGGTGTATTATGACTCTACAAACACTATCGCAACTTCTGTTTCATGATTCAGCAAATTGGCTATTATTTCCTGGCCTCTGATTGGTCAAAATTTCAATATTGTCCGATTTCACTCAAACTTGGTATGTAGGTGTATTAGGACTCTACAAAATCTATCGCAATTTCCGTTTCACGATTCAACAAAATGGACACCATTTCTTTGCCACTGACTGGTCAAAATTTCAATATTGTCCGATTTCAATCAAATTTGGTATATAGTGAATTATGACTCTACGAACACTATCACTATTGGCAAAGCGGGAAAGGCGACACATATAATTACGCGTAATTCTTGTTCATTGGAGCATCAGACATATTGCGGGGCCCTTTCTGATGTATCAGTGTTCTAGTTATAAAGTTATTCTTTTATTAATTCATCAAGATGATCATCATCATTCATAAGTGTCGGAATCATAACGAGTATATTCACATTGGTTAAAAACTGTGCATACTTTGACAGCCCGAACATTAACCATAATAAAATTAAAAACACTGTATGTACAGTTAAAAACAGATTGATATGAAGTAGCAGAATGTGATAATGTACAGGAACCTAACAGTTAGCTCTAGGAAATTTTACTAAGCTATCCAAGTATATGGAATTATTGAAAACTTTATTAGAGTTAAAATAATCATGCCTGTAATATATACTATGGTGAAATGTTTGGTGATTTCAGTGCTGTTCCACACCACACTTCGGGGTACAGTATAACTTGTGATGTGTCTCGGGTTTCCGTGTTTGGTTCCTGTGTTAGAGTGCATGATGTTGCAGGCATGGTCTTAATTCTATACCCAAGGATCAGATATAAAGATAACCATGAATCTTACTGACTTTCCAATGGTAAAATCAGCCAAGTAGGAAAGGTTGGGTGACAGTATCTGCTGTATGTGATACTAACAGTATAGACAATACTCTCCACAATCAACAGTCAGTTATAAGTTCATTTACATGTCACCAATATCAGTATAAGTATAGCAAATTGAAAATTTTATAAGTTCATCGATAATTAGTTTCCAAACAACTAGCCAAGCTTAGAAACTTAAACATAAATATACTTGTTACACAAGCAGGTCAAATTAACCCGGACCTGATATAAATGAAACTCTACCAAACACTCTACCTACATGTATTTCAACAGATCAGAGTTTATCAAATGAAGTCTTTTCAGTTATTTCCATGTGTGTTCACTTTACTAGATATGTCATGACTGTATGGTAAGATTTCGTTAATGTACTAATTTTGGCACACTCAGATTCTAGCACATATAACTGAATTGAAACTGATAAGTGCAATGATGAATTGGCAGACTTGTAATAGTCATTTTTGAAAGTAATACACAAATACTGTAATTAGTGCAACCATATTTTAGCAGAATCCTTTCACCACAAAATCACTTAGATAAGAATACTGCTGAATTATTTACCTTTACAGAATTCCCAAATGTTGAGCCTCATACTGGGTTTGGTAACTGTATTTAGACTAACCTGGGTATAAAAGGAAAACAGCTATTGAAGGAGGTTAATACCTTATACTTTTAACCTAATACCACCCAACCCGTACCTTCGACCTCACCTCTGACCCCTACCTCCGACCCCTGCCCACCACCATACACATAGAGGGTAGCAAGTCGATACTTAAGGATACATGTTACCACCAGTATGTTTGTTTTGCACTTTCTTTATAAAAGAGTTCCATGATAAGAGACCTGTTTTGTCACTTGTAATTAATGGCTTGAATGTGATTGCATTGGTAACTTTGGATCACAAGGTAGTTTTTGATAATTAAAGGGAGACAAATCACAATCATCAGTATCATGTATATCAGAATTAGTAATCATGAACATTTATTGTTTAAACATTGATGACTTTGTTGTGGGTGATGTACTAATGAAGGAGACCTTAATGAAGAGCGGCCAACTAATTAGGTACAATAATTACACCATTCCCTTGTCTACATAATAGCAGTAAGATATTAACATTGGGATTTAGTTCATGGTATTAGAATTGTTGCTTATTTAATTGTCAAATCAAAATAATAACATTTTTCATTTTGATCCCAGGCAGTAAAATTAAGCAAGTGCACAGTTACTATTCTACAATGAATGTGTCGTGTTTATCAAGGAAAAGATCTCAGATCTTCCAGTATGTTTAACTCAGGCACGCCTATTTGTTAATGAAGAATACTTTAACGAACCATCAAACTAAATTTTGCCTCAACTATTTTATTTAAGCATTGTCTGTCAAGTCTGCATTTAATTGTTCTAAGCATTTTTAACTCCTTAATGAAAACAGTACTCTGTAATAAAGCACTAGGGAAGTCAGCAGATATAGAGAGAGTTATCTCCCTTCCCCAACATCCATGGCCATTCTTCTTTCTGATTGTTTAGGTTTTATTGTAAACAAAGTATTGGTTATTTTGATGATACCCATAGCTGTATTAGATCCAAACAATCATCTGGATTGGAGATAAATTGTCCTCCTTTTGGAAGTGTTACCTGTTAAAAAGCCTGCCATTTATTGTACATGGTCATGACTAGGTGAATAAAATCCATTTGTATTACAAATGTTAATATCATGTAACCATAGGGTACTGGTAGTGGACTTTGACTACAGATTAAAAGTTTTTGCCATTGCAATAGGGAAATCAGAAAAGTGATTTTTGCTTTGATCATATCATAAGTTCAGTTTCTCATGAAACCCCCTAAAGATGGTATTATGGAGACCCAATATTTATACATTACTGAACACCGTTGACCTAGACTAGATAAAGCCTGAATGTTGACTTGTGTTAGATATTACGGCTTTACCTAACTAGATAAAGTCTGACTGATGACTTGTGTTAGATATTACAGATTTATCTAACTAGATAAAGTCTGACTGACGACTTGTGTTAGATATTACAGATTTACCTAACTAGATAAAGTCTGACTGATGACTTGTGTTAGATATTACAGCTTTACCTAACTAGATAATGTCCGACTGATGACTTGTGTTAGATATTAAAGCTTTACCTAACTAGACAAAGTCTGACTGATGACTTGTGTGACTAGATAAAGTGTGACTGATGACTTGTGTGACTAGATAAAGTCTGACTGATGACTTGTGTGACTAGATAAAGTCTGACTGATGACTTATGTTAGATATTACAGCTTTACCTAACTAGATAAAGTCTGACTGATAACTTATGTTAGATATTACAGCTTTACCTAACTAGATGAAGTCTGACCGATGACTTATGTTAGATATTACAGCTTTACCTAACTAGATAAAGTCTGACTGATGACTTATGTTAGATATTACAGCTTTACCTAACTAGATAAAGTCTGACTGATGACTTATGTTAGATATTACAGCTTTACCTAACTAGATAAAGTCTGACTGATGACTTGTGTTAGATATGACAGATTTATCTAACTAGATAAAGTCTGACTGATGACTTGTGTTAGATATTACAGATTTATCTAACTAGATTAGGTCTGACTGATGACTTGTGTGACTAGATAAAGTCTGACTGATGACTTGTGTTAGATATTACAGTTTTACCTAACTAGATAAAGTCTGACTGATGATTTTTGTTAGATATTACAGCTTTACCTAACTAGATAAAGTCTGACTGATGACTTGTGTGACTAGATAAAGTCTGACTGATGACTTGTGTTAGATATTACAGCTTTACCTAACTAGATAAAGTCTGACTGATGACTTGTGTTAGATATTACAGTTTTACCCACTGTATCTCAATCATCCTATGTTCTATTGTAGGCCAACTGTGAAGCTAACGAAGTCCCTGTGTTTAACATAGAGCAGCTCTGGCAGGATGTGCGGGGTCCAGCCTCCCTTGTAGAGCTGGCTATCGACCAGAAGTCCACTAACTACGGCTTACTGCGACTACATTACCAACTGGCTGTGATGATGCACGCCATTCTGGTGTTTGGCATGAAGTCGGTGAAAGTCTTGTCATTGTTTGATTCCAAGGTTAGTTTATGTTTCCATTTGATAAGGAAGTTATTTATGAAGGGATAACATAAATTATGATGATTATCTGTGAGGGGTTTTATAGATAAATATTGAAGTTTTGAGGATTATCTGTGAGGGGTTTTATAGATAAATATTGAAGTTTTGAGGATTATCTGTGAGGGGTTTTATAGATAAATATTGAAGTTTTGAGGATTATCTGTGAGGGGTTTTATAGATAAATATTGAAGTTTTGAGGATTATCTGTGAGGGGTTTTATAGATAAATATTGAAGTTTTGATGATTATCTGTGAGGGGTTTTATAGATAAATATTGAAGTTTTGATGATTATCTGTGAGGAGTTTTATAGATAAATATAATTTTTGAGTTTTTTGAGGATTCACTATATTTTATGGGGATTAAGAATTAAATATTGAGATTTTGAGGATTATGACTAGTAGGGTTTTGAGGATTTACTATTTGGGGTTTTTTAGGATAAAATTAATATTGGAGTTTTGAGGATTATCTATTGGGGGTTTGAGGATTATTTAGGGGGGGGGGGTGAGGATATCAAGGTTTGAGGATTATCTGAAGGGGGTGAAGATATCAAGGTTTGAGGATTATCTGGAGGGGGGTGAGGATATCAAGGTTCGAGGATTATCTGAAGGGGGTGAAGATATCAAGGTTTGAGGATTATCTGGAGGGGGGTGAGGATATCAAGGTTCGAGGATTATCTGGAGGGGGGTGAGGATATCAGGGTTTGAGGATTATCTGAAGGGGGTGAGGATATCAAGGTTTGAGGATTATCTGAAGGGGGTTAGGATATCAGGGTTTGAGGATTATCTGGAGGGGGGAGGGGTTGAGGATATCAAGGTTTGAGGATTATCTGGAAGGGTGAGGATATTAAGATTTGAGGATATCAGGGTTTGAGGATTATCTGTAGGGGGTGAGGATATCAAGGTTTGAGGATTATCTGAAGAGGGTGAAGATATCAAGGTTTGAGGATTATCTGGAGGGAGGTGAGGATATCAAGGTTTGAGGATTATCTGAAGGGGGGTGAGGATATCAGGGTTTGAGGATTATCTGAAGGGGGGTGAGGATATCAGGGTTTGAGGATTATCTGGAGGGGGTGAGGATATCAAGGTTTGAGGATTATTTGAAGGGTGTGAGGATATCAGGGTTTGAGGATTATCTGGAAGGGTGAGGATATCAAGATTTGAGGATATCAAGGTTTGAGGATTATCTGGAGGGGGGTGAGGATATCAAGGTTTGAGGATTATCTGAAGGGGGTGAAGATATCAAGGTTTGAGGATTATCTGGAGGGAGGTGAGGATATCAAGGTTTGAAGATTATCTGAAGGGGGGTGAGGATATCAGGGTTTAAGGATTACCGGGAGGGAGATGAGGATATCAAGGTTTAAGGATTATCTGAAGGGTGGTGAGGATATCAAGGTTTGAGGATTATCTGGAGGGGGTGAAGATATCAAGGTTTGAGGATTATATGGAGAGGGGTGAGGATATCAAGGTTTGAGGATTATCTGAAGGGGGGTGAGGATATCAGGGTTTGAGGATTATCTGAAGGGGGGTGAGGATATCAGGGTTTGAGGATTATCTGGAGGGGGTGAGGATATCAAGGTTTGAGGATTATTTGAAGGGCGTGAGGATATCAGGGTTTGAGGATTATCTGGAAGGGTGAGGATATCAAGATTTGAGGATATCAAGGTTTGAGGATTATCTGGAGGGGGTGAGGATATCAAGGTTTGAGGATTATCTGAAGGGGGTGAAGATATCAAGGTTTGAGGATTATCTGGAGGGAGGTGAGGATATCAAGGTTTGAAGATTATCTGAAGGGGGGTGAGGATATCAGGGTTTAAGGATTACCGGGAGGGAGGTGAGGATATCAAGGTTTAAGGATTATCTGAAGGGTGGTGAGGATATCAAGGTTTGAGGATTATCTGGAGGGGGTGAAGATATCAAGGTTTGAGGATTATATGGAGAGGGGTGAGGATATCAAGGTTCGAGGATTATCTGGAAGGGGTAAGGATATCAAGGTTTGAGGATTATCTGAAGGGGGTGAGAATATCAGGGTTTGAGGATTATCTGGAGGGAGGTGAGGATATCAAAGTTCGATGATTATCTGGAGGGGGGTGAGGATATCAAGGTTTGAGGATAATCTGGAGTGGGGGTGAGGATATCAGGGTTTTAGGATTATCTGGAGGGGGGTGAGGATATCAAGGTTTGAGGATAATCTGGAATGGGGGTGAGGATATCAGGGTTTGAGGATTATCTGGAGGGGGTGAGGATATCAAGGTTTGAGGATTATTTGAAGGGTGTGAGGATATCAGGGTTTGAGGATTATCTGGAGGGGGGTGAGGATATCAAGGTTTGAGGATTATCTATTGGCATTTTTGAGGATTAGCTATTCAGGTTTTAAGGATTATCTGTTGGGAAAGAACTAATTATTTATTATTATGTGAATTACATTTTATGTTTCATTGCTATTACTATTGTAGGGAAAGAACTCACTATTTTTGGATCTTCACCAACATCCGCTTCTTCCATCACAAAACATAGATGCCTTCATTTCCAACAGTAGAAAAAATGTAAGTTTTTTTATATAAAAATAATAAAGTTAAATGAGTCCAATAAGGAAATAAAAACGGAATATTTAATAGACTACCCGGGAATAATGGGTTGATTTGAGTAACGTGGGTTAATTATATTTCATATAACAAATACAGGTACATTGTTTGTATATCAAAGTGCTTCATTAGTTTATGCATAATTCTACAATAAACACACTTTCAAAAAAAAGATGAATCCAAACAAGAGGCCCAATGAGCCTGCATCACTCACCTGGTATTACTCTTATGTTTGTAAGCTGAAAAGGGATCGTTGGTTTGGTTTTGTTGAACATCCTATTTTAACAGCTACAAATGGATATTTAAAATGGATGCAAAATATCAGTATTTATGACTGAGTTATCCAAAGCGGTTGTTAGAAGATTTTAAAACATTTGATCCATATGACCTTTAAGACAAATGAGGTCATTACCTTGACCACATTAATGGGGAATCCCTGTATACAGGGATATAAATTTTTTCATTTTAATGTGGAAGAAATTTTATACAATGAAAAAGAACATTTTGTAAAGTCTGTAATGAAAACCATTGTTTCTGAATTGTTTTTGGACTTGGTCAGGGATACGAGTCTTGTGATCCCTGGGACATACAAATTGGTTCTGTCTTTCCGTCTTTTTGCCTGTCTGGATGAGCTTATGCGCGATGTTATTTGAATGATTTTAACAAGACTTGCTAGTTAAGCTTATTATCTGAACTCCTCACTCAACTTTTGATTATCAACTAATTCTGCACATATTTAATGAGACTGCTGTGACCTGATTGACTGATTGTTGTTGCATGTTATCTTTTGAAGGAATGATCAGATTTTGCTTGGTAGATTTATTTCCTGAACCCCTTGCTAAAGTTTGATAAAGTCAGAATTTGATGATACTTAAGTGGTGATCTTATGGTTATGCTCTGTTGTATATCTTGTGTTATGTATTATTCCCACTTTAATTTCATGTATTTCACAATACATACTTGGGGCAAATGTTTACAGTTCAGTCTCCAGTTTAGATAATTTGTACAAAAACCTGTGTGAATGATTGAGGTAAGGTGTTGGTTTGTTCACACTCCTGTTACACTATAGACACTATAGACAGCTTCATGGGTTCAGATTCCTGGCTGACACAGAGGATCACATGACCTATCAGTACTGCTGTGGCCCCCTAATGTATTTATAGCCGTACACTTTACACTGTCTAAGGTTCTAAAATAGTTCCCACATTAAGCTGAAATTCTTTAAATGGTTGTTGAGGTGTATAAATGTAATATTCGTTTACCATTCCCGTCTCTGATTATAGCTGCCAATCATAACGCCTATAAAATTCCTGAAGATGGATTGTGTAACTTCAGTATGTGTGACCCGACGTCAATTCAAGGTTACCGTTAATCTGATAGAATTGTTTATCTGACAGTGATGTCATCCAAATCACCATGAATAAGGAGACAAACTTCAAAGGGCTCAGTAAGTGGAGGCTATATTTGGATCTAAAATTAACTGCCTGAATAGTGATCTGCTTCTGATGAATCACTCATGACAAATCTGGCCGTGTGGTTTGCCTCAGGTCAGCTGTCAAGGTCACACATACCAAATAAGGAATTCAAGAATTTTTTCCAGAAACCAATTTAAAAGCAGATCAAGCCTGTTTCCTTGTCGTGATCAACCAATACCTGCAATAGTTTTTAACAAGTGACCCTTGACATCTATCAGGTGAAATGTTCCGGACATTATCTTGTCTCTGAAATGTTGGTGATTAGGTTTTAAATCTTAAATAGGTTGACATACAATGTAGGTGTTAACCTTGGAAACCTCCAATGAGGAAGATCTCCCTCATTCCATATTTAGACTGAATAATGCGACTGAAATTGCATTGCTCAATTTGTCTTTCCCATTTTATGTATCAAAATAACTTCAAAAGTATTCATTTGATCCAGACACACCTGTTATGGTCATTACACACACCCTGCAGTAGCTAGGAGATCATTTGATCACAGGATGCGGATTTTATTATTTCTTAGATAAAACTGTATTTAGTTGAGTGATACAGGTCCTCTTGACATCTTGATCATATAACATGTGTTTTGTGTTGCAGTTTTTTGCACGTGTCATCTCTAATGCGGTCCTGTCACTTGACGTCACCAAGCACAGCCAGTCCTCTTCATCCTCATCCACCTCACCCACAAGTCCAAACAAGAAATTTATAGATGCTGCCACCAAGTGGCCAGCTCTCGTACTAGAACTTGCCAAGGACTTCGGCCTGGATCTGGACTTTTTTAAACGGCACCACGTATGTGAATTATACTCCGGAGGTCACGACAGGATGGCTGAAGAGGTCAGTGTGCTATTAATAGATCACTAAACACCCCATATTAAACTCATGGATGGCCGTTTTTGAGTTGATGACATTTAAACATAGACCTGCAGCCTATTATTCAACCTTCCTATTTCAGGTACTTTTAACAGTGAATGACCATGAGTTGATTGGCTCACAGCTTCTGCTGATTGCTGGACACCGGACAGCTTCCTTCCTACTGGATACCCACAAGTCTAAGGGGGTGGACCTGCTGACCACTGTGTCCCCAGCACTGCCCACCTGGCTCAAGTCCCTCGTAAGTTTTCTGTAAATTATAATTCAGAAATTTGTCATTTTACTAATATTGTATGGCTGTGAACTTCTCTTGGGTTTCAAAATAATATTTACATGTAAAAGGTTTCATTGGCCGCTTTTCTTAAACCTTTATGAAAATTAGGAAGAAGGTTACTTAACAAAAACATTGATAATGCCTGCTGTTGCATGTTGAGTACTGAATTGCTAATTTCATGCAACGACATCAATCTTAAATTCAGAGATATATTTTAATATTTCAGGACAAAGGCCATTTGCGTCAGCCGAAAGTGTCTGCTGAAGACATCGCCATGCTAGTGCAGCATGTAGCCAACAACTTGCCTGAGGGTTACCCCGAGTATGAACTGGCCATTTCTTTAGTTGACTTAGTGCAATCCATGTCTTCATTATCATAGCACTGACTGACCCCTTGTGACCTCACCCACACTGTAGCATTGGTTCTCATCTGATTGTTTCCACCTCGTTAAACTTGTATTTATTTCCACCTCGACAAACTCGTATTTATTTCCACCTCGACAAACTCTTTTTTACTTAACATATTAACAGCTTGCATGTTATAATGGCATCACATACAGTTTTTAGATTTGCAAGTTGAATTGCTAATTATTAAACTTGAATTTGATTATTATTATTTTATCATCTACAGAACTTAGAAAGAGATGTTCAAACTTACTTTATTTAAAGTAACATATTTCTAACAGAAAAGTAATTGTTGGTAATACAAATGTGCCATGCTTTTCCTGATGATGTTTCATATATTAATTTTAATGATGGTTATCATACAACTTAACCAACTCAACAGTAATCATAACCTCAATCTGTTTATTTATTCAGTGTAAGCTATCACCATCTCCACTATATAGTCCAATAACCTTAACAGTAAAAACATAGAGAATACCAAAGTGTCAAGAAAACTGTAATCCGAACTCAAAATCAATTAAACTTGGAGCACAATATGAACAAAGAAGAGATATACATTACTGATACTTGCCATGTAAGTCTTAGTTTCATCCAAGTTAATGTCATGTCCTCAAAGCTAGAAATGAGGCATTCTTTTCTGTCACAAAGTTAAGGTTGGCATTCTAATGAGCACCTACAAAAATGTCCACCTTCATATACAAACATACAGAACTTTCTCTCTCACAAAGTTAAGGTTGGCATTCTAATGAGCACCTACAAAAATGTCCACCTTCATATACAAACATACAGAACTTTCTCTATCACAAAGTTAAGGTTGGCATTCTAATGAGCACCTACAAAAATGTCCACCTTCATATACAAACATACAGAACTTTCTCTATCACAAAGTTAAGGTTGGCATTCTAATGAGCACCTACAAAAATGTCCACCTTCATATACAAACATACAGAACTTTCTCTATCACAAAGTTAAGGTTGGCATTCTAATGAGCACATACAAAAATGTCCACCTTCATATACAAACATACAGAACTTTCTCTATCACAAAGTTAAGGTTGGCATTCTAATGAGCACCTACAAAAATGTCCACCTTCATATACAAACATACAGAACTTTCTCTATCACAAAGTTAAGGTTGGCATTCTAATGAGCACCTACAAAAATGTCCACCTTCATATACAAACATACAGAACTTTCTCAATCACAAAGTTAAGGTTGGCATTCTAATGAGCACCTACAAAAATGTCCACCTTCATATACAAACATAAGAACTTTCTCTATCACAAAGTTAAGGTTGGCATTCTAATGAGCACCTACAAAAATGTCCACCTTCATATACAAACATACAGAACTTTCTCAATCACAAAGTTAAGGTTGGCATTCTAATGAGCACCTACAAAAATGTCCACCTTCATATACAAACATACAGAACTTTCTCTATCACAAAGTTAAGGTTGGCATTCTAATGAGCACCTACAAAAATGTCCACCTTCATATACAAACATACAGAACTTTCTCTATCACAAAGTTAAGGTTGGCATTCTAATGAGCACCTACAAAAATGTCCACCTTCATATACAAACATACAGAACTTTCTCAATCACAAAGTTAAGGTTGGCATTCTAATGAGCACCTACAAAAATGTCCACCTTCATATACAAACATAAGAACTTTCTCTATCACAAAGTTAAGGTTGGCATTCTAATGAGCACCTACAAAAATGTCCACCTTCATATACAAACATACAGAACTTTCTCAATCACAAAGTTAAGGTTGGCATTCTAATGAGCACCTACAAAAATGTCCACCTTCATATACAAACATAAGAACTTTCTCTATCACAAAGTTAAGGTTGGCATTCTAATGAGCACCTACAAAAATGTCCACCTTCATATACAAACATACAGAACTTTCTCAATCACAAAGTTAAGGTTGGCATTCTAATGAGCACCTACAAAAATGTCCACCTTCATATACAAACATACAGAACTTTCTCTATCACAAAGTTAAGGTTGGCATTCTAATGAGCACCTACAAAAATGTCCACCTTCATATACAAACATACAGAACTTTCTCTATCACAAAGTTAAGGTTGGCATTCTAATGAGCACCTACAAAAATGTCCACCTTCATATACAAACATACAGAACTTTCTCTATCACAAAGTTAAGGTTGGCATTCTAATGAGCACCTACAAAAATGTCCACCTTCATATACAAACATACAGAACTTTCTCTATCACAAAGTTAAGGTTGGCATTCTAATGAGCACCTACAAAAATGTCCACCTTCATATACAAACATACAGAACTTTCTCAATCACAAAGTTAAGGTTGGCATTCTAATGAGCACCTACAAAAATGTCCACCTTCATATACAAACATACAGAACTTTCTCAATATATTCATCGACCTGCGTCTCTCAAAATGTCCACCTTCATATACAAACATACAGAACTTTCTCAATATATTCATCGACCTGCGTCTCTCAAAATGTCCACCTTCATATACAAACATACAGAACTTTCTCAATATATTCATCGACCTGCGTCTCTCAAATGTCCACCTTCATATACAAACATACAGAACTTTCTCAATATATTCATCGACCTGCCTCTCTCAAAATGTCCACCTTCATATACAAACATGCAGAACTTTCTCAATATATTCATCGACCTGTCTCTCTCAAAATGTCCACCTTCATATACAAACATACAGAACTTTCTCAATATATTCATCGACCTGCGTCTCTCAAAATGTCCACCTTCATATACAAACATACAGAACTTTCTCAATATATTCATCGACCTGCGTCTCTCAAAATGTCCACCTTCATATACAAACATACAGAACTTTCTCAATATATTCATCGACCTGCGTCTCTCAAAATGTCCACCTTCATATACAAACATGCAGAACTTTCTCAATATATTCATCGACCTGCATCTCTCAAAATGTCCACCTTCATATACAAACATGCAGAACTTTCTCAATATATTCATCGACCTGCATCTCTCAAATCCCTGTAAGTTTCTTGGTCATCAGCTGACATCTATTACAGAAATTTCGATATCTAGAGCAAGCCTTAGAATAACGAATCAACTGCGACATGTAAGCATCATAAGTTGAAGAAGTAGGGATGTAATTAATGTTCCAAGAAATGTAAAGTTCACGATTGGAGTACTGTTTATTGTTGAAAGTTGAGGATATTGATTATTTAGTAATTATTAGATATACCCGAGATGAAATTGTTCGGGTTTATTTTGTTTATTGTTTGAGTGCATAATATTTGTTGTTGTGAGAGAGTTATAATTAAACACTTCGCATTGGATTTTCTATGCATCAGTAGATTGTTATAAGCATTTTTGGTGAGTACATTTTTTATAAAAGTGTATATATATTGTATGCAAATGAAAAAAAAACCACTAAATATAAATGTCAAAGGGTTACAGGATAAATATACTGTTGATAAATAATTCGGTTTTACTTTTGTGATATCTAAAGCCAGAAATTGTACAAAAAATAGTTTTTAGCAGATATATAGTTGAGGGCTAGAAATTTTAGAAACAAAAACTTAAAATTTTGCCCCTATAAAATATAATTGCTATTCAGTATTACTGTAGATAAAATCATTATTTATGTGACATTTAATGTGCAAATTAAGTTATTAACTTTATGTTAATATATGTTGATTCAGTAAATATATGCTGTTGTCTATGTAGGACATAATCTGTATGCTAGGTTTGTTTAGAACTTCTTCAGTTAAGATAAAAAAATGAGTAACACAGCGTCACAACACCAGAACAAAGAAATGTTCAAAAGAGTCCACATAGGACACAACTGGTGGCAGCACACAAATCAGATAGCTATAGGACAAACGCCAGTCACAGCATACAGAGTAGATAGCTAAAGAGTCATCGTAGTACAAACGCCAGTCACAGCATACAGAGTAGATAGCTAAAAAGTACACATAGGACAAACGCCAGTCACAGCATACAGAGTAGATAGCTAAAGGGTCCTCATAGGACAAACGCCAGTCACTGCATACAGAGTAGATAGCTAAAGGGTCCTCATAGGACAAACGCCAGTCACAGCATACAGAGTGGATAGCTATAGAGTCCTCATAGGACAAACGCCAGTCACAGAATACAGAGTAGATAGCTAAATAGTCCACATAGGACAAACGCCAGTCACAGAATACAGAGTAGATAGCTAAATAGTCCACATAGGACAAACGCCAGTCACAGAATACAGAGTAGATAGCTGAAGGGTCCTCATAGGACAAACGCCAGTCACAGAATACAGAGTAGATAGCTAAATAGTCCACATAGGACAAACGCCAGTCACAGAATACAGAGTAGATAGCTAAATAGACCACATAGGACAAACGCCAGTCACCGCACACAGACAAGATAGCTAAACAGTCCACATAGGACAAACGCCAGTCACCGCACACAGAGTGGATAGCTAAATAGTCCTCATAGGACAAACGCTAGTCACAGCACACAGAGTAGATAGCTAAATAGTCCACATAGGACAAACGCCAGTCACAGCATACAGAGTAGATAGCTAAATAGTCCACATAGGACAAACGCCAGTCACAGCATACAGAGTAGATAGCTAAATAGTCCACATAGGACAAACGCCAGTCACAGAATACAGAGTAGATAGCTAAATAGTCCACATAGGACAAACGCCAGTCACCGCACACAGACAAGATAGCTAAACAGTCCACATAGGACAAACGCCAGTCACCGCACACAGAGTGGATAGCTAAAGATGACAACAGGAACTAAGGGGACACCAAAACTAAAGGAAACACAACATTAAAAAAAACAATGAAACTAGATGTATGGGGTTTGTAAGCTTTTACCACATCCATCATGATGTCTTCTGAATTTAACTCTGAACACAGTGGTAGTGGAAGGATCCTGTCTACATTACGATCCTTACTGGTTATACTGTTTGACCATTGTGTGTTTTCGTGTATGTGGACATTTAGTTTTTTAAATGGATTCAGTTTGATATAGAATTAAATAGTTTTAGGTGTACACAGAATTATGGTAATGTATTGAAATCTAGTTGTAGTTGAAGATAAGGTAGGACTGCTGTTTTTATAAATGTAGGGGCTAGCTACAAATGTTTAAGTCACTACAGGGCCAGCTACAAATGTTTAAGTCACTACAGGGCCATCTACAAATGTTTAAGTCACTACAGGGCCAGCTACCGTTCTTATCCTTTATTCATCTTATAACATGTATTATAGAAATGATATATGTGTGGTGATCTTAACTCTTTAACACTTGTTAGAATTCTATTATTAGAATGTGAGACTTGAAAATGTATAATTGCCAATGTTAGAGTATAGAAATGAGTGAGAGGAATTTCATTTCCATTTGAATATCTTTGAATACTGATGTTGTGTTCCAGATGTGCAATATTTTCACACCAGATGATAATGTTTATGTGTCACAATAAAATATTAAATGACACATCTGCATTTTTTTATTATTTTGTTACACAAATTTATCAGCTACTAAAGGATGTATCATAGCACATGAGACAAACCCACACTCCGGTAACTTCAGATACCACAAGGGGGGGGGTCAACAGTTCAATGAAAATGGAACCCAATACTACACAGCTTAACGTAGTCCTATCCATACTATCACCGACACATAACACAAGAAAGTTATATTTTCCAAAGAGATCACAATAGGAAAATAAGGTGTGTCAACAGTCTTCAATAAACAGCGTTTGTCGAAGCCCTTGTGTTTAAGTGTGTTCGTCAACATCTATCAAATATGCTTCCGGAATAGCAAACCATTTCGTCTTAAAAGTGAAATCATCCATTCAGATACTGATTACTGTGGATTTTAGAGGGGGTTGTACAAACCCTAACCCTTAAAGTGGTCTATGATAAAGTCATTCTAAAGAATACATTAAAATTTAAGCATTTTTTACCCCTGTGACCTTGAAGATATGTCGACATAATTTTTACTGAAAAACGTTGCTTGGCTTCTTTCAAAAAGGCTCGTAACATGTCTCTAGGCCTTTCGGTCTTTCAGAAGAAGCTGTTTGGAGGGTTGGACATTTTTGATCCCTGTGACCTTGAAAGTAGGCCAATGTGATTTATTTACACACAATTTGTTTTAGCTCCTCAAAGGAAGCCACCAGCCGAACAATATGTCTTGAGGCCTTTCGGTTTTCAGAAAAAGTTGTTTGAAAGTTTTGACATATGCGACCCCTGTGACCTTGAAATTAGATGGAGATCATTCATTTGAACAAACTTGGTAGCCCTTCATCCAAGTATGCTTAAGGCCAAATATAAGTACCCCGGGCCTTTTTTTATTGAGGAGAAGTTTCATGAAGATTTTCAGTCATTGACCATTGTGACCTTGTAAGAAGGTCAAGGTCATTGATTTGAACAAACTGGTAGTCTTTCATCCTGGTGTTTATTGAGAAAAGGTTTCTTGAAGGTTTTAAGACATTTGACCTTTGTATTCTTGAAAGTGGGTCGAGGTCATGCTATTTCATTTGAACAAACTTTGGAGATCTTAATCCAAGCATGCTACAGGCCATGTATCAGTTCCCCAGGCCTTCTGGTTATTTAAAGTAAGTTTCTAGAAGATTTTCAGACATTTGATCCCTGTGATTTTGAAGGAAGGTCAACGCCATTCATTTGAATAAACTTGGTAGCCCTTCATAGGAGCATGCTACAGGCCAAATATTGGTACCCTAAGTCTTTTGGTTATTGAGTAAAAGTCATATATTTGACCCCTATGACCTTGTAAGTAGGTCAAAAGTCATTTATCCAAGTATGCTACAGGACCAATATCAGGTTTCTGTGCCTCACAGTTATTGAGAAGAAGTTGTTTATAAAGGAAAAAGTTTGACGCCGGACGGACGGACGCCGCACACAGAATCGATTAAACCAGGGACAACATCTAAACAAAGGAATGATTTACACGGAGACCATTGCAAAATACTAGATATTCAGACCAGGTGTTCCGAAATAGTAAGCGTCCTTTGCTTTATCGACAATACCCGCCATGTAAACCCAGGTCATATCCAAGTTAACGTAACGTCCTTAAAGTGATAAGTGATAAGTGATGCATCATTCTCAATCACACCAAAACTGCATACCAATGGTCATATTCGAACGTGCCAACTTTCATATCTTACAAGAGTACAGAATATTTCTCAATGAAACCAATGCGGCGAACATGGAACTTGCTCACACAGTCTTCAACAATCTGCATCTCCCGAACGTAGACTATCGACAGTCGTGTTCAGCATGAGAGTGTCAATTCTAAATATGATATATCAATTTCGTTCAGAACGTTTTACATCCAGGTTAATCGTTTAAAATTTTCTGAAAATAAATAACGTTTTTCTGGAATTAATGCGACAATATATAATGGAGCTATTCCATGGTAGCATTCTCTTTACAACCCCCTCCCCCGCCCCCTTTTCAACTCGCCTAGTCCTCATGAAAGCTTATCCTTAGCGTCTTAATATCGATTTCAGGGGTTAACTTTCCCTATTAATCCTCGTAGTCCAGAGATCTTCATCAGAGGTCATGCATCGCACATTGCATTTTTATAGTCTAAAGTGAAACATAGGAAAGACGCTTATATTGCTGACTTTAACTATAGAGAAAAAAATGCTTTATTTCAAACCAAATATATTGCAATTCACATCTGTATACACTACCAGAAGAACACGATTCTAACGCTTAATTGTTATTTGTGTGTGGTCACATTTAAACATATGAATATTCAGTGTTATCTAAAAATATAAATAATGACTTTAATTCATGCAAATGTGGTTTTTATTATTATTGTTCAAAGCAAAGCATGATCTTAAATTCGCTATTTAAATATCTAAACGATATATTTATTGTGAGAAGTGTTTTGATTCGTAAAACTATGAACCATATTGTCTGAACTCAAGGCCAAAGTTTGATTTCCTAGTCGAAACCTGCACACAACTCAAATGTGTATCCTCACCATACAACTATAACTTGTTGTTAATCCTCACCATACAACTACAACCTGTTGTTAATCTTCACCATACAACTACAACCTGTTGTTAATCTTCACCATACAACTACAACTTGTTGTTAATCTTCACCATACAACTACAACATGTTGTTAATCCTCACCACACAACTACAACCTGTTGTTAATCCTCACCATACAACTACAACCTGTTGTTAATCCTCACCATACAACTACAACTTGTTGTTAATCCTCACCATACAACTACAACTTGTTGTTAATCTTCACCATACAACTACAACCTGTTGTTAATCTTCACCATACAACTACAACCTGTTGTTAATCTTCACCATACAACTACAACTTGTTGTTAATCTTCACCATATAACTACAACATGTTGTTAATCCTCACCACACCACTACAACCTGTTGTTAATCCTCACCATACAACTACAACCTGTTGTTAATCCTCACCATACAACTACAACTTGTTGTTAATCCTCACCATACAACTACAACTTGTTGTTAATCTTCACCATACATCTACAACTTGTTGTTAATCTTCACCATACAACTACAACCTGTTGTTAATCCTCACCATACAACTACAACTTGTTGTTAATCCTCACCATACATCTACAACTTGTTGTTAATCTTCACCATACATCTACAACTTGTTGTTAATCTTCACCATACAACTACAACTTGTTGTTAATCCTCACCATACAACTACAACTTGTTGTTAATCTTCACCATACATCTACAACTTGTTGTTAATCTTCACCATACATCTACAACTTGTTGTTAATCTTCACCATACAACTACAACCTGTTGTTAATCCTCACCATACAACTACAACCTGTTGTTAATCTTCACATTACGACTACAACTTGTTGTTAATCCTCACCATACAACTACAACCTGATGTTAATCCTCACCATACAACTACAACCTGTTGTTAATCCTCACCATACAACTACAACCTGATGTTAATCCTCACCATACAACTACAACCTGTTGTTAATCCTCACCATACAACTACAACCTGTTGTTAATCTTCACATTACAACTACAACTTGTTGTTAATCCTCACCATACAACTACAACCTGTTGTTAATCTTCACATTACAACTACAACTTGTTGTTAATCCTCACCATACAACTACAACTTGTCGTTAATCCTCACCATACAGCTACAACCTGTTGTTAATCCTAACCATACAACTACAACCTGTTGTTAATACTCACCATACAACTACAACCTGTTGTTAATCTTCACCATACAACTACAACTTGTTGTTAATCCTCACCATACAACTACAACCTGTTGTTAATCTCACCATACAACTACAACCTGTTGTTCATCTTCACCATACAACTACAACCTGATGTTAATCCTCACATTACAACTACAACTTGTTGTTAATCCTCACCATACAACCACAACCTGTTGTTAATCCTCACCATACATCTACAACTTGTTGTTAATCCTCATCATACAAATACAACTTGTTGTTAATCCTCACCATACAACTACAACCTGCTGTTAATCCTCACATTACAACTACAACCTGTTGTTAATCCTCACCATACAACTACAACCTGTTGTTAATCATCACCATACAACTACAACTTGTTGTTAATCTTCACATTACAACTACAACTTGTTGTTAATCCTCACCATACATCTACAACCTGTTGTTAATCCTCACATTACAACTACAACCTGTTGTTAATCCTCACATTACAACTACAACCTGTTGTTAATCCTCACCATACAACTACAACCTGTTGTTAATACTCACCATACAACTACAACCTGTTGTTAATCCTCACCATACAACTACAACCTGTTGTTAATCCTCACCTTACAACTACAACCTGTTGTTAATCTTCACATTACAACTACAACTTGTTGTTAATCCTCATCATACAACTACAACTTGTTGTTAATCCTCACCATACAAATACAACCTGTTGTTAATCCTCACCATACATCTACAACATGTTGTTAATCTCACCATACAACTACAACCTGTTGTTAATCCTCACCATACAACTACAACCTGTTGTTAATCCTCACCATACAACTACAACCTGTTGTTAATCCTCACCATACATCTACAACATGTTGTTAATCCTCACCATACAACTACAACCTGTTGTTAATCCTCATCATACAACTACAACTTGTTGTTAATCCTCACCATACAACTACAACCTGTTGTTAATCCTCACATTACAACTACAACCTGTTGTTAATCCTCACCATACAACTACAACCTGTTGTTAATCCTCACCATACAACTACAACCTGTTGTTAATCTTCACATTACAACTACAACTTGTTGTTAATCCTCATCATACAACTACAACTTGTTGTTAATCCTCACCATACAACTACAACCTGTTGTTAATCTTCACATTACAACTACAACTTGTTGTTAATCCTCACCATACAACTACAACCTGTTGTTAATCCTCACCATACAACTACAACCTGTTGTTAATCTTCACATTACAACTACAACTTGTTGTTAATCCTCACCATACAACTACAACTTGTCGTTAATCCTCACCATACAGCTACAACCTGTTGTTAATCCTCACCATACAACTACAACTTGTTGTTAATCCTCACCATACAACTACAACCTATTGTTAATCTCACCATACAACTACAACCTGTTGTTCATCTTCACCATACAACTACAACCTGATGTTAATCCTCACATTACAACTACAACTTGTTGTTAATCCTCACCATACAACTACAACCTGTTGTTAATCCTCACCATACATCTACAACTTGTTGTTAATCCTCATCATACAAATACAACTTGTTGTTAATCCTCACCATACAACTACAACCTGTTGTTAATCCTCACCATACATCTACAACTTGTTGTTAATCCTCACCATACATCTACAACCTGTTGTTAATCCTCACATTACAACTACAACCTGTTGTTAATCCTCACATTACAACTACAACCTGTTGTTAATCCTCACCATACAACTACAACCTGTTGTTAATACTCACCATACAACTACAACCTGTTGTTAATCCTCACCATACAACTACAACTTGTTGTTAATCCTCACCTTACAACTACAACCTGTTGTTAATCTTCACATTACAACTACAACTTGTTGTTAATCCTCATCATACAACTACAACTTGTTGTTTATCCTCACCATACAAATACAACCTGTTGTTAATCCTCACCATACATCTACAACATGTTGTTAATCATCACCATACAACTACAACCTGTTGTTAATCCTCACCATACAACTACAACCTGTTGTTAATCCTCACCATACAACTACAACCTGTTGTTAATCCTCACCATACATCTACAACATGTTGTTAATCCTCACCATACAACTACAACCTGTTGTTAATCCTCATTATACAACTACAACTTGTTGTTAATCCTCACCATACAACTACAACCTGTTGTTAATCCTCACATTACAACTACAACCTGTTGTTAATCCTCACCATACAACTACAACCTGTTGTTAATCCTCACCATACAACTACAACCTGTTGTTAATCTTCACATTACAACTACAACTTGTTGTTAATCCTCATCATACAACTACAACTTGTTGTTAATCCTCACCATACAACTACATCCTGTTGTTAACCCTCATCATACAACTACAACCTGTTGTTAATCTTCACTATACATCTACAACTTGTTGTTAATCTTCACCATACAACTACAACTTGTTGTTAATCCTCACCATACAACTACAACCTGTTGTTAATCCTCACCATACAACTACAACTTGTTGTTAATCTTCACAATACATCTACAACTTGTTGTTAATCTTCACCATACAACTACAACCTGTTGTTAATCCTCACCATACATCTACAACTTGTTGTTAATCCTCACCATACAACTACAACTTGTTGTTAATCTTCACCATACAACTACAACTTGTTGTTAATCCTCACCATACAACTACAACTTGTCGTTAATCCTCACCATACAGCTACAACCTGTTGTTAATCCTCACCATACAACTACAACTTGTTGTTAATCCTCACCATACAACTACAACCTATTGTTAATCTCACCATACAACTACAACCTGTTGTTCATCTTCACCATACAACTACAACCTGATGTTAATCCTCACATTACAACTACAACTTGTTGTTAATCCTCACCATACAACTACAACCTGTTGTTAATCCTCACCATACATCTACAACTTGTTGTTAATCCTCATCATACAAATACAACTTGTTGTTAATCCTCACCATACAACTACAACCTGTTGTTAATCCTCACCATACATCTACAACTTGTTGTTAATCCTCACCATACATCTACAACCTGTTGTTAATCCTCACATTACAACTACAACCTGTTGTTAATCCTCACTATACAACTACAACCTGTTGTTAATACTCACCATACAACTACAACCTGTTGTTAATCCTCACCATACAACTACAACTTGTTGTTAATCCTCACCTTACAACTACAACCTGTTGTTAATCTTCACATTACAACTACAACTTGTTGTTAATCCTCATCATACAACTACAACTTGTTGTTTATCCTCACCATACAAATACAACCTGTTGTTAATCCTCACCATACATCTACAACATGTTGTTAATCATCACCATACAACTACAACCTGTTGTTAATCCTCACCATACAACTACAACCTGTTGTTAATACTCACCATACAACTACAACCTGTTGTTAATCCTCACCATACAACTACAACTTGTTGTTAATCCTCACCTTACAACTACAACCTGTTGTTAATCTTCACATTACAACTACAACTTGTTGTTAATCCTCATCATACAACTACAACTTGTTGTTTATCCTCACCATACAAATACAACCTGTTGTTAATCCTCACCATACATCTACAACATGTTGTTAATCATCACCATACAACTACAACCTGTTGTTAATCCTCACCATACAACTACAACCTGTTGTTAATCCTCACCATACAACTACAACCTGTTGTTAATCCTCACCATACATCTACAACATGTTGTTAATCTTCACCATACAACTACAACCTGTTGTTAATCCTCATTATACAACTACAACTTGTTGTTAATCCTCACCATACAACTACAACCTGTTGTTAATCCTCACATTACAACTACAACCTGTTGTTAATCCTCACCATACAACTACAACCTGTTGTTAATCCTCACCATACAACTACAACCTGTTGTTAATCTTCACATTACAACTACAACTTGTTGTTAATCCTCATCATACAACTACAACTTGTTGTTAATCCTCACCATACAACTACATCCTGTTGTTAACCCTCATCATACAACTACAACCTGTTGTTAATCTTCACTATACATCTACAACTTGTTGTTAATCTTCACCATACAACTACAACTTGTTGTTAATCCTCACCATACAACTACAACCTGTTGTTAATCCTCACCATACAACTACAACTTGTTGTTAATCTTCACAATACATCTACAACTTGTTGTTAATCTTCACCATACAACTACAACCTGTTGTTAATCCTCACCATACATCTACAACTTGTTGTTAATCCTCACCATACAACTACAACTTGTTGTTAATCTTCACCATACAACTACAACTTGTTGTTAATCCTCACCATACAACTACAACTTGTCGTTAATCCTCACCATACAGCTACAACCTGTTGTTAATCCTCACCATACAACTACAACTTGTTGTTAATCCTCACCATACAACTACAACCTATTGTTAATCTCACCATACAACTACAACCTGTTGTTCATCTTCACCATACAACTACAACCTGATGTTAATCCTCACATTACAACTACAACTTGTTGTTAATCCTCACCATACAACTACAACCTGTTGTTAATCCTCACCATACATCTACAACTTGTTGTTAATCCTCATCATACAAATACAACTTGTTGTTAATCCTCACCATACAACTACAACCTGTTGTTAATCCTCACCATACATCTACAACTTGTTGTTAATCCTCACCATACATCTACAACCTGTTGTTAATCCTCACATTACAACTACAACCTGTTGTTAATCCTCACTATACAACTACAACCTGTTGTTAATACTCACCATACAACTACAACCTGTTGTTAATCCTCACCATACAACTACAACTTGTTGTTAATCCTCACCTTACAACTACAACCTGTTGTTAATCTTCACATTACAACTACAACTTGTTGTTAATCCTCATCATACAACTACAACTTGTTGTTTATCCTCACCATACAAATACAACCTGTTGTTAATCCTCACCATACATCTACAACATGTTGTTAATCATCACCATACAACTACAACCTGTTGTTAATCCTCACAATACAGCTACAACCTGTTGTTAATCCTCACCATACAACTACAACCTGTTGTTAATCCTCACCATACATCTACAACATGTTGTTAATCCTCACCATACAACTACAACCTGTTGTTAATCCTCATTATACAACTACAACTTGTTGTTAATCCTCACCATACAACTACAACCTGTTGTTAATCCTCACATTACAACTACAACCTGTTGTTAATCCTCACCATACAACTACAACCTGTTGTTAATCCTCACCATACAACTACAACCTGTTGTTAATCTTCACATTACAACTACAACTTGTTGTTAATCCTCATCATACAACTACAGCTTGTTGTTAATCCTCACCATACAACTACATCCTGTTGTTAACCCTCATCATACAACTACAACCTGTTGTTAATCTTCACCATACATCTACAACATGTTGTTAATCCTCACCATACAACTACAACTTGTTGTTAATCTTCACCATACAACTACAACTTGTTGTTAATCCTCACCATACAACTACAACCTGTTGTTAATCCTCACCATACAACTACAACTTGTTGTTAATCTTCACAATACATCTACAACTTGTTGTTAATCTTCACCATACAACTACAACCTGTTGTTAATCCTCACCATACATCTACAACTTGTTGTTAATCCTCACCATACAACTACAACTTGTTGTTAATCTTCACCATACAACTACAACTTGTTGTTAATCCTCACCATACAACTACAACTTGTTGTTAATCTTCACCATACATCTACAACTTGTTGTTAATCTTCACCATACAACTACAACCTGTTGTTAATCCTCACCATACAACTACAACTTGTTGTTTATCCTCACCATACATCTACAACCTGTTGTTAATCTTCACCATACAACTACAACCTGTTGTTAATCCTCACCATACAACTACAACTTGTTGTTAATCTTCACCATACGACTACAACTTGCTGTTAATCCTCACCATACAACTACAACTTGTTGTTAATCCTCACCATACAACTACAACTTGTTGTTAATCTTCACCATACGACTACAACCTGTTGTTAATCCTCACCATACAACTACAACCTGTTGTTAATCTTCACATTACAACTACAACTTTTTGTTAATCATCACCATACAACTACAACCTGATGTTAATCTTCACCATACATCTACAACTTGTTGTTAATCTTCACCATACAACTACAACCTGTTGTTAATCCTCACCATACAACTACAACTTGTTGTTAATCCTCACCATACATCTACAACTTGTTGTTAATCTTCACCATACAACTACAACTTGTTGTTAATCCTAACCATACAACTACAACTTGTTGTTAATCCTCACCATACAACTACAACTTGTTGTTAATCTTCACCATACGACTACAACCTGTTGTTACAGTTGTGGGATCGCACAACGTTACACGATGTGCGGTGGGCGCACGATGGGCGAACGGTGTATGCACGATGTGCGAACGATGCGATCCTGGGCGATTATTTCGGGCGCACGATAGACTAACATTGTGCGATGACAATCGTGGTTGATGTAAATTTAGAAATGGTTTAACAATATATACGGTTTCGCGCTAGTTGTTTTAAACATATTTCTATATTTTAACTATTTACATTAACTGATAGTTATATCTGTATATTTCTAAAAATTAATAATAGTCTTTCTGTAGTTTTAGAAACAAACCAAATAGACACATGTATGTAAACTTTCATCTCATATTGACAAGTTCTAATTCAAGTGAATATTGCCAGTTTTACCAAGTTATAAACTGTACCTGTACATGGCCAATAGATGTAGATATCTCTGGCCCGGGGCACTTACAACACTCGCCTAGGTGTGAAAACACAGGTAAAGTGTTGGGGAGGGGAGGGTTTTTCAAATAACTGATTATAAGAGTCCAGTTTGTTTTCATAACGGTCGCTCGGTAATGGCTGTCGTAGCGTATCGCCGCACACGGAACAGGTAAAACTCCGGCATGTTATTTACATATTCTGATACATGTACATGTACCTGGTAGCTTAACCCGCACTTGGCTGTCTTATGATCACTGTAATACTGTTTACTGTATATTGTTAAATTGACATAATCCCAATAAATGTGATGCGAATTAAATAGTTTTTGGACAAGAAGGTTCCATATGTTTTTCATTCCGTAATATGTATCGACCAATTGAACCAAATCGTGCGTGTGTGCGATTCTATCGCACACATAAACGCACGATCTTTAGATCGCCCGGCTGTGCGCACCATGGGCGAACGATGTGTGCACGATGTATGCACGATGCACGCACGCAGTTTTTGGTGCGTTGTGCGATACCACAACTGTAATCCTCACCATACAACTACAACCTGTTGTTAATCTTCACATTACGACTACAACTTGTTGTTAATCCTCACCATACAACTACAACCTGATGTTAATCTTCACCATACAACTACAACCTATTGTTAATCCTCACCATACAACTACAACCTGATGTTAATCCTCACCATACAACTACAACTTGTTGTTAATCCTCACCATACAACTACAACTTGTTGTTAATCCTCACCATACAACTACAACCTGTTGTTAATCTTCACATTACAACTACAACTAGTTGTTAATCCTCACCATACAACTACAACCTGTTGTTAATCCTCACCATACAACTACAACCTGTTGTTAATCTTCACATTACAACTTCAACTTGTTGTTAATCCTCACCATACAACTACAACTTGTCGTTAATCCTCACCATACATCTACAACCTGTTGTTAATCCTCACCATACATCTACAACTTGTTGTTAATCCTCACCATACATCTACAACCTGTTGTTTATCCTCACCATACAACTACAACCTGTTGTTAATCCTTACCATACAACTACAACCTGTTGTTAATCTCATCATACAACTACAACATGTTGTTAATCTTCACCATACAACTACAACCTGATGTTAATCCTCACATTACAACTACAACTTGTTGTTAATCCTCACCATACAACCACAACCTGTTGTTAATCCTCACCATACATCTACAACTTGTTGTTAATCCTCATCATACAACTACAACTTGTTGTTAATCCTCACCATACAACTACAACCTGTTGTTAATCCTCACATTACAACTACAACCTGTTGTTAATCCTCACCATACAACTACAACCTGTTGTTAATCCTCACCATACAACTACAACTTGTTGTTAATCTTCACATTACAACTACAACTTGTTGTTAATCCTCACCATACATCTACAACCTGTTGTTAATCCTCACATTACAACTACAACCTGTTGTTAATCCTCACATTACAACTACAACCTGTTGTTAATCCTCACCATACAACTACAACCTGTTGTTAATACTCACCATACAACTACAACCTGTTGTTAATCCTCACCATACAACTACAACCTGTTGTTAATCCTCACCTTACAACTACAACCTGTTGTTAATCTTCACATTACAACTACAACTTGTTGTTAATCCTCATCATACAACTACAACTTGTTGTTAATCCTCACCATACAAATACAACCTGTTGTTAATCCTCACCATACATCTACAACATGTTGTTAATCATCACCGTACAACTACAACCTGTTGTTAATCCTCACCATACAACTACAACCTGTTGTATATCCTCATCATACAACTACAACCTGTTGTTAATCCTCACCATACATCTACAACATGTTGTTAATCCTCACCATACAACTACAACCTGTTGTTAATCCTCATCATACAACTACAACTTGTTGTTAATCCTCACCATACAACTACAACCTGTTGTTAATCCTCACATTACAACTACAACCTGTTGTTAATCCTCACCATACAACTACAACCTGTTGTTAATCCTCACCATACAACTACAACCTGTTGTTAATCTTCACATTACAACTACAACTTGTTGTTAATCCTCATCATACAACTACAACTTGTTGTTAATCCTCACCATACAACTACAACTTGTTGTTAATCTTCACCATACGACTACAACCTGTTGTTAATCCTCACCATACAACTACAACCTGTTGTTAATCTTCACATTACAACTACAACTTGTTGTTAATCCTCACCATACAACTACAACCTGATGTTAATCCTCATCATACAACTACAACCTGTTGTTAATCCTCACCATACAACTACAACTTGTTGTTAATCCTCACCATACAACTACAACCTGTTGTTTATCCTCACCATACAACTACAACTTGTTGTTAATCCTCACCATACAACTACAACCTGTTGTTAATCCTCACCATACAACTACAACCTGTTGTTAATCCTCACCATACAACTACAACTTGTTGTTAATCCTCAGCATACATCTACAACATGTTGTTAATCTTCACATTACAACTACAACCTGTTGTTTATCCTCACCATACAACTACAACCTGTAATAAGACCCCTCGCGCGCTAATATCCGGGCCAACAAGAGTAATTAATATAAGTTGTATAACTTGTTTTATAATTGTTGTAAAATAAATAAAGTTTATATTTATATAACCTGTTGTTAATCCTCACCATACAACTACAACCTGTTGTTAATCCTCACCATACAACTACAACCTGTTGTTAATCCTCACCATACAACTACAACCTGTTGTTAATCCTCACCATACAACTACAACCTGTTGTTAATCCTCACCATACAACTACAACCTGTTGTTTATCCTCACATTTCAACTACAACCTGTTGTTAATCCTCACCATACAACTACAACCTGTTGTTAATCCTCACCATACAACTACAACCTGTTGTTAATCCTCATCATACAACTACAACCTGTTGTTAATCCTCACCATACAACTACAACCTGTTGTTAATCTTCACATTACAACTACAACCTGTTGTTAATCCTCACCATACAACTACAACTTGTTGTTAATCCTCACCATACAACTACAACTTGTTGTAAATCCTCACCATACACCTACAACCTGATGTTAATCCTCACCATACATCTACAACATGTTGTTAATCCTCACCATACAACTACAACTTGTTGTTAATCCTCACCATACAACTACAACCTGTTGTTAATCCTCACCATACAACTACAACTTGTTGTTAATCCTCACCATACAACTACAACCTGTTGTTTATCCTCACCATACAACTACAACCTGTTGTTAATCCTCACCATACAACTACAACCTGTTGTTAATCCTCACCATACAACTACAACCTGTTGTTAATCATCACCATACAACTACAACCTGTTGTTAATCCTCACCATACAACTACAACCTGTTGTTAAATCTCACCATACAACTACAACCTGTTGTTAATACTCACCATACAACTACAACCTGTTGTTAATCCTCACCATACAACTACAACCTGTTGTTAATCCTCACCATACAACTACAACCTGTTGTTAATCATCACCATACAACTACAACCTGTTGTTAATCCTCACCATACAACTACAACCTGTTGTTAATCATCACCATACATCTACAACCTGTTGTTAATCCTCACCATACATCTACAACCTGTTTTTAATCCTCACCATACAACTACAATTTGTTGTTAATCCTCACCATACAACTACAACCTGTTGTTAATCCTCACTATACAACTACAACCTGCTGTTAATCCTCACCATACAACTACAACCTGTTGTTAATCCTCACCATACAACTACAACATGTTGTTAATCCTCACCATACAACTACAACATGTTGTTAATCGTCACTATACAACCTTGTTTGGCGATGTTGTGGTATATATCTTGCTTGTGTGGTGATGTAGTGGTATATGCATTGCTTGTATGGTGATGTAGTGGTATATACCTTCCTTGTGTTTTGATATAGTGGTATATACCTTCCTTGTGTGGTGATGTAGTGGTATATACCTGCTATGTGTGGTGATGTAGTGGTATATACCTTTTTTGTGGTGATGTAGTGGTATATACCTTCCTTGTATGGTGATGTAGTGGTATATACCTTTTTTGTGGTGATGTAGTGGTATATACCTTCCTTGTGTGGTGATGTAGTGGTATACACCTTCCTTTTGTGGTGATGTAGTGGTACATACCTTCCTTGTGTGGTGATGTAGTGGTCTATACCTTCCTTGTATGGTGATGTAGTGGTATATACCTTCCTTGTGAGGTGATGTAGTGGTATATACCTTCCTTGTGTGGTGATGTAGTGATATATACCTTCCTTGTATGGTGATGTAGTGGTATATACCTTCCTTGTATGGTGATGTAGTGGTATAAACCTTCCTTGTGTGGTTATGAAGTGGTATATACCTTCCTTGTGTGGTGATGTAGTGGTAAATACCTTCCTTGTGTGGCTATGTAGTGGTATATGCTTTCCTGGTGTGGCTATGTAGTGGTATATACCTTCCTTGTGTGGTGATGTAGTGGTACATACCTTCCTTGTGTGGTCATGTAGTGATATATACCTTCCTTGTGTGGTGATTTAGTGGTATATACCTTCCTTGTATGGTGATGTAGTGATATATACCTTCCTTGTGTGGTGATGTAGTGGTATACACCTTCATTGTGTGGTGATGTAGTGGTAAATACCTTCCTTGTGTGGTGATGTAATGGTATATACCTTCCTGGTGTGGCTATGTAGTGGTATATACCTTCCTTGTGTGGTGATGTAGTGGTAAATACCTTCCTTGTGTGGTGATGTAGTGGTACATACCTTCCTTGTGTGGTCATGTAGTGGTATATACCTTCCTTTTGTGCTGATGTAGAGGTATATACCTTCCTTGTATGGTGATGTAGTAGTATATACCTTCCTTGTGTGGTTATGAACTGGTAAATACCTTCCTTTTGTGATGATGTAGAGGTATATACCTTCCTTGTGTGGTGATGTAGTGGTATACACCTTCCTTGTGTGGTGATGTAGTGATATATCCCTTCCTTTTGTGGTGATGTAGTGGTATATACCTTCCTTGTGTGGTGATGTAGTGGTATATACCTTCCGTTTGTGGTGATGTTGTGGTATATACCTTCCTTGTGTGGTGTTGTAGTGATATATCCCTTCCTTGTGTGGTGATGTAGTGGTATACACCTTCCTTGTGTGGTGATGTAGTGATATACACCTTCCTTGTGTGGTGTTGTAGTGATATATCCCTTCCTTGTGTGGTGATGTAGTGGTATACACCTTCCTTTTGTGGTGATGTAGTGATATATACCTTCCTTTTGTGGTGATGTAGTGGTATATACCTTCCTTGTGTGGTGATGTAGTGGTATATACCTTCCTTGTGTGGTGATGTAGTGATATATACATTCCTTGTATGGTGATGTAGTGGTATATACCATCCTTTTGTGGTGATGTAGTGATATATACCTTCCTTTTGTGGTGATGTAGTGGTATATACATTCCTTGTGATGATGTAGTGATATATCCCTTCCTTGTGTGGTTATGTAGTGGTATATCCCTTCCTTGTGTGGTGATGTAGTGGTATATACCTTCCATTTGTGATGATGTAGTGATATATCCCTTCCTTGTATGGTGATGTAGTTGTATATACCTTCCTTGTGTGGTGATGTAGTGGTATATACCTTGCATTTGTGGTGATGCAGTGGTATATAACTTCCTTGTGGTGAGGTATTTTTTTATAACTCCCTGTTTTGTCGAGACAGCAGGAAGGTTTTTGACATAGTGGTCTACTTTCTCCTGAGTATTTTTGCCTGATGTGAAATGAAAACTTCTCCTGTACAAGTTTGCGTGTTAAATGATTTGTTTTCCTTGTAAGATCAAGCAGTGGTACATTTATCGCTGTGGGCCGACGATTTGAAATAGCTATCATTCATAGGATGTGACGGTCTGTTTATCTCATTTTTTCAATTTGAAGCTATGTGTGCTAGTAGGGAGACTTTCCAGGGAACATGAATAACAGAGAAAAATACTTTTAGACAATTGAAAAATGAGAGAGTTTGTAACCCTTTCAGTACATAAATATGTGCCATGGCGTTATCAGAACAAATACGGTAATGTTTACTGTTATCGGCGAATGACATCAAACACTCATAGGGGTTACACAGGGATGAACATTAATTCCCTCGTGTCGCTGTAGCAGACAACACTCTATAATATATGGTCATGGTAATTTGTTGCACAATTCAAAAACCACATTTTTTAGACAAATACCTTGACTTTCATTGCAATTTTTATCACGGTAATAGGATGAAGATTTCTCACGGTGACCTTTCATGCATATAATTAATGGCGAACGGGACTTGATATCAGTTTCAAAGTGCAGCATCATACTTCATACAGCTTTAATGTCTCATAAAACTTCCTGGTAGTCGACCCAACCAACATAACACTGTCTGTTTGTGTACCGTGATAGAGAGTAGACCCACCAACATAACACTGTCTGTTTGTGTACCGTGATAGAGAGTCGACCCACCAACATAACACTGTCTGTTTGTGTACCGTGATAGAGAGTCGACCTCACCAACATAACACTGTCTGTTTGTGTACCGTGATAGAGAGTCGACCCCACCAACATAACACTGTCTGTTTGTGTACCGTGATAGAGAGTCGACCCCACCAACATAACACTGTCTGTTTGTGTACCGTGATAGAGAGTCGACCCCACCAACATAACACTCTCTGCTTGTGTTCCGTGATAGAGAGTCGACCCCACCAACATAACACTGTCTGTTTGTGTACCGTGATAGAGAGTCGACCACCACTCACATAACACTGTCTGTTTGTGTACCGTGATAGAGAGTCGACACCACCAACATAACACTGTCTGTTTGTGTACCGTGATAGAGAGTCGACCC